>VWZO01000579.1:7234-40697 GCA_013396975.1 Bucco capensis | reverse complement strand
GGGGGGGGGTTTGGAGAGCAAGGCTGGGATATTTTTAGCATCACTCCCTTGGAGGGCTGTGAGACTTGGTGTGTCTTGGGCACTGGCTTCATTCTTCATGTATCAAGAGGGAAAATCCAAATTAATCCAACTACACCTAACCCATCTCAATGTCCTTCCTACACTGAGGGGCCCAGAACTGAACACAGTACTCCAGATGAGGCCTCACAAGTGCTGAGTACAAGGGCACCATAACCTCCCTTCTCCTGCTCCCCACACTATTCCTGATCCAAGCCAGGATCCTGTTGGCCTTCTTGGCCACCTGAGCACACTGCTGTCATCTATTTCTCTTCTTCTTTCCCTATCAATCCCAAATTAAAGTGGTTGGCTTCAGTATTAAACACTTTTATTCCTCTTTTTTTTTTTTCCAGGATGAGGGTCCATGTCAGCCTAATCCAACTTTTCACTCAGTGCTTCAGAGAAACTATTTTTCCCATAGAAAACTGAATCTCCTTCTGGCAACCCTGGAGTTACCTCCCCTTGCTGAGCACAGAGTGATCCCAGGGTGACTGTGCTCTAAACTGAAGCACATAGGTGCATAAATCTCTGAAGAGATCCCAAACCCATCTGGATATGATCCTGGATATGACCTTAGCTAGAGCAGGGAGGTTGAACTAGATGATCTCCAGATGTCTTTTCCAATCCTTAGCATTCTGGGATTCCATGATGAGGTTTAACTGCACATATCCAGAGGGAGGAAGGTCTTTTGCAAGAGGACTGAGTATATATTCCCCTTCCCTTCTGTTCCTGTGGGGCATTATCCCTTAGCTTTGCAGCTGAATTTTAAGTCACATCCCTACATCCCACGAGACCCTCACAGAAACTTGGAAAAGAGCTAAGTGTGATGGAGCATATGTGGGGCATTTAGAAAGGGAAGGTAAATAAGTATTAATCCCTATTTCTCAGGCAACAAAACCCAGGCAGAACATTTAAAATAAAACCAGAAATAATATTTTTTTTGTTTATTTTTCACACAGGATAAAGATAAATCTGTGCAATGTGACATTCAGGCTCCACTTTCAGAAAATAATGATGGATAATAGGATTATCCAATGGGCACTAGGAGCAATGACCATTCCCAGAAGTCTCTTCTTGCTTAAGTTTTGAATCCAGTGAAGGGTCATTTCATGTTTGCTTTTTTCTTACCTTCTTCCCCAAGTATCCAACAGTGGCAGCTCTCAATATGAGGATCTGTTCTAATACAATATAGAAGCTGTTGAGAAGTTTACCTAGTTTATGTGAAATCTTCTGCCCTGGCTTTTATTCATTCCTGCAAACTGAGTATTTTTGGTCAAAATGTTCATTTTGAGCATAAAGGACAAATTGAGCAACACATACTTATACTTTTAACTAATTGATTTGGTGTTGTTTTGGTTTTTTTAATCTCTTTTCTTACTCCTTTTCTGGTCAGAATGTGAAAGAAACAAGGATGGAGAAAAAATAGAAAGAAAGAAAAGAACAGGATAAATATCTCTAGAAATGACCTTCCTTCTAAAGGGATTTCAACTTCCAGTTCAAAGTTCAAATAGAAAACATTCTGTCTCTCTTTCCATTTCCCTTTTTGGCAAGCTGCCTGATGATGGATTGGTTTCCCTAGTTCCATTTCTCTCCTTTGAAAATGGAAATGCTTTGGTGGGACAGGACAGGAGCAGATTGGTGGTAGCTTCTTGGCCTCTCCAGAGGTAGAGGTTTGAAAAGTTTGAAAAGCAGCCTTGATATCTCCCAAAGGTGCTCCCTAAGTTGACTTTATGCTCCTAGGAACTTCATTTTCCCCCTAATATGTGAAATCTTGTATCTCTTTTCTTTAGTGTAATTTCCCTCTTAGTGAGGTTATTCACTGCAGAATCAGAAGCTTAGAGAAAAGCCTTCAGACTGCCCACTTGCCTCCTTTATTTGCCATTTCTACCTCTCATCCTATAGAAGGAAATGTCCTAATAAATAGAGATTGGGAGTTAGACCATATAGAGATGATGAAAGAGTTTATAATCTCATTGCTGTTATTTGGTTTTTCTTCTTCTTTTTTCCTTTTTTTTTTAATTTTGTCTTAGGCACACAATTCCTTCAACCCAGACTGTAATTAATTTTACTACATCACCAGTTATCTCTGCTCCCTAACCAGCCTTGTCATTTTAATTTTTCACAGGCTTTCTTTTTTTTTTTTTTTCCTTTCCATGTGCCTGTTCCTGTATCTTCCTCAAGTCTCATCAACTCTGGCCCAAAGCCTTAGGCAAATTTGTCTGTAATGCACTCCTCTACTTCAGACAGAAGAAGAGGAAAAGAAATACACTTCCACAAAATGGGAGGGAGAAAATGAAATAAGAATAATTTTGACCACACATTGTCTAGGAATTCAGGCAAGCCTGAAGAGTTTGGTTAAAAATAAAGCAACACTCTTATTTCTATCAATAAAGGAACTCAAGGCTGACTAGAGAAAAAGGGTAGTAGGTGGAAAGCCTAAATCCTAGAGCACCTCCTCCCCCTCATTCTTCACTGACTTTTGTGTTTGCAGAGTTGTTTCTCTCACATCATCTCACTCATCTTTCTGGCCACTGTTCTACATGCAAGACATTATTTATTCTGGAAACTAAGTATGGATAAATGTAAGGATTATGAATTAAAGGATTAATTAAAGCCCTTAACTGTTTCCAGTATATCTGATTTTTTTCCCCCTGAAAGAAGGCTCCATTGTATAAATTTTGCATGCATTTCCATCCAATATGATTTGCATATATTCTGACATTTGTAATTATATATTATTTGCTGTCACACTGCTTGGCTATGATAGAGTCACTTACTAGGAGTAGAAGTACTTAAGGGGAGAGGAGTTTAGGGGATGGAGGAATTGTGCTTCTTACCATGAGAAAGCATCTAAAACCATGGAGGAAAGGAAGAGTCTCCAAATCATTTCACCAGACATAGATGTCTCTGCAATCTGTATCTTCTCATCCAGACTCAGAATCAGGAGGATTAAGGATTTACCATGTTGACTCATATAAAAGAATATTTTGGCCTCTGAAGACAAATACTATAAGAAATTGTTTTTCCACTACATGGAAGAGCTCAGAAAGGCTAATCTCTTGAACTTAATAATATAGGACTCTCAACCTCAAATGTCTTAAGCCAGAAAAGCTGCAATGCACCCAAGGCAGAAGCTTGGCTCACCATGGAATCTGTCTGATTTCACCAGAAAATGATGATTCTAAACACAGCAGAGTGCAGGAACCAATGCTAGTGAATCTATTTTTGTACCTAGAGAATTGGGTCATTTACTGACCAACATTAGCTCCCTCAGCTTGAAGTGAATTGCTTTGAGGTTATTTTTTGGTTGGTTTCTTGTTTCCTTTTTTGTGTTTTGTTGTCATTGTTGGTTTGGTTTGGGTTTTGTTTTGTTTTCAATCAAAGTTTCTTCCCTTCTCTTCCACTGCTGATCTGGGCAGAACTTCATCTTTCTGCTTAAGCATTTTTTTTCTGCAGAGGACTATAAATTTCTTCTTGTGCCACCAGGTCACCTTGCAACCAAGAACTTTATGGTACAGAGAGGTCTTAATAAAGTCTTTCATCTTCCAGCTCAGTAAAGCAAAACACAGAGGAATTCTCTGAGCAACTAAAGAACATCAGCATTATTATTTTCATTCATAAACAGTAGTGTTCACAACAAGCCAGTGATTTAAGGGTGTTAGAAAACAAGGACATAGTGAAGATTTACCTCAGCAAAACACTTCATTTAAAAACAACAACAATAAAAGTACAGCATAGATTTAACTAGGGAGGAGTGGAAGCATTTACTCAAGCCACAATGTAGTGGAAGTTGAATAAGTTTGGTTTTCCTCCAGAAAAAGGAAAAGATTTATGCATCTATTGAGGTTCTTTGAATGGAAGAAATGGGAAAATTCCTCCATATTCTTCCCTAAAAGAGTGGTTAGGCATTGGAAGAGACTACCCAGGGCAGTGGTGGAGTCACCATCCCTGGAGGTGTTCAAAAAACATATAGATGTGGTACTTAGGGACATGGTTTAGTGGCATAGAGATGTTGGGTCAATAGTTGGACTTGATGGTTCAACTTGGATGTCATGGTTGGACTTGGATGATCTTGGAGGTCTTTTCCAACCTTAATGATTCTGTGATTATGCATACATGCTTCCCAGCATTGATCTAGACACTAAGACTACATCAGTGCTAGTATGTTAAAGTGTCAGCAATCCAATCATCTGCCTTGTTGAATTGTTAGGCTAATCCCTGAATGTTTCTGAAGGTCATTTCAAAGCTGACCCATGGCATTCCCTCAAACAACTCTTGGAGAGAGTTTCAGAGGTGTCAGAAGGACTATTCTCAACAGGCAGCCTGGAAGCTAAGGAAGTTCAACCTCATAGACATGGCTAGAGTCTCCTAGTTGGCTGCAGATCCATGTGACAGGTTCATTTGTACATGTGCAGTGTGGCAATCTGGTTCCCCATGGTAATATGTGTATGTTTTTCTCTGACCACAAAGACCAAAGACTCAGCTTCACATTGACTGTAAGGCAGGCAAAGCTTTCTCTGTCAGTGCTCCACCACCTCCCATCACTTCTCTTCTATCTCTGCTGCTACCACAGCAATATGCTCTCCAACATCACTCTGAGGTATGAGCATCCTTTCAGACTTCTCTCCTTCTTCCTTGTAATCAACTGAAGGCTGAGGAATATTCTTCTGCTTGGAGCATTCAGGGAGAGTTGGCTGCTGAAGTTCCAGAGAGTCACCAGGAGATGTTCCTTCATGGTGGTGATTGTCACTATTCCTAGCTGAAGCTAAAGTGTCTCTGTTACCTGTTTTACACTGGACAGTACTTGTCTTTCTCACTGACTTGGCTTCACAGGGCTGGAGGTTCAGCTCCTCCATTTGTCCTGTAACATGTGCCACTGCTCCAGGTTCTTCTCTATCTGTGAAAGCAAGACTTGATTGTACTTTATAATAATGATAAGACCCCATAATCATGTCCCTTACCCTTCTATGACTTTACTATTAATGAAAAGGGAGTTATTGTTGGGAAAAGAATATGAACTGGCTCCAAAATGTAGCAATACATTTGACAGCAGTAAGTTGGTAAAACCAAATAACCATAACGTGTTTCCACAAATAAATATACAGCAACTAAAACATCTAGTTTGATCCTATTGATGCATTAATAGAATCAAAGAATAGTTTGTGTTGGAAGGGATCTTGAAGATCATCTAGTTCCAACTCCTTGCCTTAGCTACAGCATCTTCCAATGGTTATCAAAGAAACAATACTAAAGTAGATAGAATACAGCTGGTTAATAAGCTATATACTGCTAAGACTGATAATCATTTTAATACTACACATCTATAAAATACACCAGCTCTTTCTGAGTCAGGCTGTAGATCTTTTCACTTCCAGCATTTAAATGCTACTCAAGGCAGAGCTTGTAACCTGCAGCACTGTTTAAAAAATGCCCTTGAAAAAGGCAGAAAAAGCAAAATGTTGTACTACACATCTTTCATGTGGAAGTGACAAATGTTTACAAGTTAATAAACCAAAGGGTTATCAACTACAGAAGCAGAATCTCTTGTAGTGTTACAGCAGATGACTTGTGGATTGACAGGGTGTGCTATCACTCTGGGGTGAGATTGGCAGTCTGCTTCATCTGGATGCTAAAAACAGCTGTAAAACTCTTGCAATCTCCTCCCTTTCCCCTTCAAAATAAAATGAAACCAGCCCACACCCAAACCTCTTCTTGTTCCAAATCCAGAACTACATGTAGTGCACACAGTTCATGTGTTAACAGACAACATTGATTTCTGCAGATATTATCAGCAGATATTATAGGTCCTTACCAAAAAATGAGCCCAGAAAATCTGTTGGTACTACTCCTGATTTTTCAGGTTTGCTCTTGAAGTTTAACCCTTAGCAGCCTGTGACATTCAGCCACATAGTTTCTTAGAACTCAGATCCATTCTCTTCTCCCTTTTCTGTAGTTCACTAATGAGACCTCAATTGGCTGGAATCATTGTCATAAAATCATGGAATATCTCAATTTGAAAGGGACCCATAAGGATCATTGAGTCCATCTCCCTGCTCCTTCAAAACTTTATCATAGTGATTCAAAACTAAAGCATAATGACTCAAAACTATATCATGACTCAAAACTAAGTCATGACTCAAAACTAAATCATGACTCAAAACTAAATCATAATGAACTCTTTGAACTCCTGAGAGCATCATCCAGATGCTCCTTGAACTCTTTGAACTCTGAGGGGCATGGCAAAGACTTCATGCTTGTACTCACCTCGTAGTAAAAGGATGTGCATGCAATATAAGAACTGAATCCTGTAGATTAGGCCCTAAAGTTGGAAACTAAATCTAGGAAAAGCAAACTAATATAGGATACAACTTTTAAATGGTAAGGGTTGAAAGAGGTGGTAGATGTCTCATCCCTGGAACCAGGTCAGGTTGTTTGGGGCTCTGAGCAACCTGCTCTAGTTGCAGATGTTCCTGTTGACTGCAGGGGGGTTTGGATGAGATAACCTTCAAATGTCCCTTCCAACCCAAGCCCTTCTATGATTCTGAGCTGGTGAATCCTCAGAATGAATGGCAAGAAAAAAACAACACATTCCTCCACCTCCAGGTGTAAGTTCTCTTAGCCATGCAGTAGTCAAGCAAAAGTCATTTAATTCAAGAGCTGCGAGAACTATTTGAAGCTGAGATTTTCTTGTTGCACCAAGCTTAGATAAAGTAATATCTTGATCCTTTCTTCCCTGCAGTACCATATATGCATGCATACAGCTTTCTTATCTACATCCTTGGCTACTTCCTTTGGGAAAACAACCAGGGCTTCTATCTCCTTTGGACTTTGCAGTGGATAAGCACCTACCAAACTGAAACACTTTGCCTCATGAGACTTACTGTGGTGATGAATAATATAAGCTCTGAACACTTAATTGTATTAGAAAGGTGAGATTTCTTATGGGGAGAAGCAGCTCCAAAGCAGAAACTAAACAAAAAGACTGCAACTTTGATTTCTTCTTTCTCTCTCTCTTACTCCAAAACCAACAGCACTTTAAATAAGGGGAAATCAAACATTAGACATTTCCAAGTCTAATTCAATTCACTTAAGATATTGTTATCCTTGTTTAGATTTGAACAGATGGGGGAATCTTTTTGTCTTGCAACTATTCCTAAAAGACTTTAAGTGGCTGGCTTGCCTTTTCCTGCCAACAACAACAACAACAACAACAAAATAATAAAATCATAATAATAAAGGAAAAAAAAAGTCCTTCCCATGAATTATTTACAGGATGGCTCCAATCAACACTCTACCTGTCAGCCTCCCCAGCCCAAATGAAAGTTCACTATGTAAAGGTGCCAGGGGAGAATGGCAGCCTCCCACTGCGAGTTTATAGACAGAACTAAGTCAGCACGCATTATGTGTCAGAGCCAACATCAGACAGAATCAGCTCCTTTGATCTCAGACCTCCACAGGAAGCTTAGATCTCAGACAAATTAGATAAAAAATGAATTTATAGCAGCTCTGTGTCCTAAGGCACGCGGCTGAACGCTGTGTTTTGGAGGAGTACAGCAAATATCAAAACACATAAACTGCAGAATTTCCTCTCTCCTTCTCTCTCTCTCTCTCTCTCTTACTCTTTCCCTCTGCTTTTGTGAGAGATGCTAATTAAAAGGAGATTAAAAACTCCTGCTTGCCTCTTCCTGCCTCTTATGTAATCCACAAACTTCTGGAGAGGAGGAGGGAAAAAAAGAAATTCCCAAACCAGGGAGAAAATAGGTGGTTCAGCAGGGTTATCTGAATACTTAGAGCTGGGCTGTTGGCAGGTGAGACCAAAAAGAAAAAACACACCCCACCATAAAGAACAAACCCAAGCCATCCAACTACTACTCTAAGAAGATTTCACACTTGCAAAGAGAGAAGCTAAGGCTTGATGCTGCCAGCCACATGCCCCCCGAGGCTGTCTGCTTCTCTGTGACCTCACAAGAAGTCATGTTTGATCAGCACATGATGAAAAGACACGTTTCAAGGAGATGTGTACAAGAGGGATGCTGGTGACAGGGACCCTGGGGAGTAAAGAGGGACAATGAGCAGGGTTGGTGGGGATGGAGCAGCTTTGAGGTGCTGGATTGGACTTGCTGCTCAGAAAGCACACTATGAAGATCCAGTGAGTGGTGAAGGTAACAGAGGATGTGCAAATAGGCCCTGAGGGGTTGTTTTTCTATCTCCAGCTGCAGTCCTTCCACAGCCTGAAGAGTTGTCCAGAGCTTTTGGAGTACTATAGCACATGGAGAAGTGGGCAGAGAGGAGCCTTGTTGCTCCAGGCATGTTGGGGATACTATGGGAGGGTTGGTCTCTGCCCTGCTCCAAAAACATGAGGTGAAATCATGGATTCATTGAGTGTGAGGGCAATCATGCTGCTACCTTCAGTGGAGCTAGGACCTCACACCATGCATAGAAAAGGAGATAAAATGACCAACAGAAAAATATCAGGAAGGAGAAGGAGGAGGTAATGAAGTAAGAAACCTTCTGAGAAGAATGGTGACATTGATCTTATACAAACCTATATTTTAAGAGACCTAAACCAACTTTGTTGATGTTGAACTGTTTATGAATTTGAATTACTGTCAAGCTGCAGTCTCACCTCCTGCTCCAGGCACCTCACTTTTATTTTCTCCTTGATTGTAGCAAGGCTGGATGTGAGCTGCATGAAGCTGTACTTCTTTATGGAGTCCCTTGCTACTGGCCTGTGGTACATCAGCTCTCTTTTCTGTAATGGAACACACAGTCACATCACCTCAGCAGCAATTATTAATTCAAGCAACACTATATTGCTGAGGAATTAACAGATGATCTAGAAGTACTCTTTCTGCCCTAAACCATCTTCTGTTGTGCCATCACCTGGTCACTTCAGTAGAAGCCATGGTGATGTTGTCACCATGTTCAGTAACATCAGCAATTCAGATCTTCTTGCAGCTAATCCACGTGGTGCAGTTTAGGAGAAAAACCCTTTAGCCTGGATTTCCAAAGTTACTTGAAAGCAGAAGTTTGGAGAAACTAGTGAGGACAACTTCAGACTAGTGGAAAATGTCTTATTAATGGGGATTTTCATTGACTCCTCCACTGTGGGTTACCTCTCTACACTTGACCAGGTCTCGACTTCAGTTAGCATATCTGAAAGGCCAAGTTATTGGTAACTTGGAGTTTAAAGTAGCTCCTTGGCAGTCAAGCTACCAAACAGTTACAGTCACATCCTTTAATCTCAAGTTCTTCTCTTAGACCAAGAGGAGGCCTTAGCACAGGAGAGACATGGACCTGTTGGAGCAGGTCCAGAGGAGGTCACAAAACTACTCTGAGGCCTGGGACACTTCTGCTGTGAGGCCAGGCTGAGAGAGCTGGGCTTGTTCAGCTTGAAGAAGGCTCCAGGGAGACCTTCTTGACATAGGAAAATATCCCTGTGAGGAGGTTATGCAAAGCACTTATTGCAGCCTTTCAGCACTTAAAGTAGCCTAGAAGAAAGATGGGGACAGACTTTTTAGGAAGGCCTGTTGTGACAGGACAAAGGGTGGTGGTTTCAAACTCAAAGAGATTATATTTAGGTTGGACATGGGGAAGAAATTCTTTACATTGAGGGTGGTGAGACCCTGGTTTGGGTTGCCCAGAGAAGTGACAGATGTCCCATCCATGGAACTATTCCAGGGCAAGTTGTTTAGGACTCTGAGCAACCTGATCTAGTTGGAGATGTCCCTGCTGACTGAGGGGAGGATGGACTACATGGCCTTTAAAGGTCTCTTCCAACCCAACCCAACCCATCCTATGATTCTAAATAGCCATACACCTTCTGCAGTAGTAAAATCTCCCTGAGGTAGCTCTATTTGTTTTAAGGTCAATGCTATAAGGAAAGGAACCTTGAGGTAAATTAGTAGAGGTGTGGATTTGCTTGAGGGAGAGCTCCAGAGAAGCTGTAAGCTCTCCCATTACCACTTGGACTCATATGATGTTGCTAGTGTGATGTGAGCTGTGTCTGCTCCTTGGTCAGCACCAAGGCTTTGCATAACCTCCTCACAGGGATATTTTCCTTCCTCAGACAAATGCACTGGCTGAACAGATCATTGAAATGGTAGTAAATATCCCCTCCATTTCTCACTTTCTTGTCTACACTAGAAATCTGATTTCCATCCTGTTTCACATACAGATAAGACTTTTTTCCAGCCAGGATTCAGCTATCTGTTACAGTCACAGAAGTACATAACCCTAAACTACAAACTATACTGCTGATTACTGAACCTCTCTGAGTTTTCTTTTGGTGTCATTATCTGAATCTTCTTATAGCCACTACAGAGAGTTGTTCAATAAAACAGAGAGTCTGCAAGTATGACTTTCAGGGAGGATTTCCAACTTACTGTTGCTTTTGTTCTTCTTGAAGCAGCAGATTGCAAGAGCAAGGAGGAAGGCAGATGCTGCTGAACTCAGGACAACCACAAGGATCATGCTGGCCTTTACTCCCATGGGGACAGGGAAGATGGTAAATGGCTGAGACAGCACAGTAAACTTAGCCCCTGAGAATTCCAAGCAGTCAGAGTTTATTACAAAAGCAAGAACAATGGTTTCACAGCTCAAACACCAGGTTATAGCCTCTCAGCAGTGATGCTGCTGTTAAAAATGAATGCAGGAACAACACTTAAGTCTATTTATCTCCAGATCCAGCATTCCTCAAGACAAAGAAAATGGTTGCAACAAGAAAAGTGTTAAGTTAATTGCAATTTTTACAGGCTATGCCTGATTCATATCAATGTAAGGTATAGGGAAGCTAGAAACATTCACTAGCAGTAAAGAAGCAAAATACTCCCAGCAAACTGGTTCATCTTTCCCCAAATGTTGATAATGAGCATTATAAATAAAAAATGTCAGCATCCCTGCTGTTAGCACAGTAAATATTTAGCCTCTTGATGTAGACAAGCTTTGAGTAATGCTCTTCACCCAGAGAACCTAAAGGAAATGGTGTCAGAATGAAGCCAGCCACTACTCAGAGGTTCTGTGGTCAAGAGTTCATTGGGTCTCAGCATCTGAGCTTCAAGGACTGCAAGAAGATGCCTAATACTGCTCTTTTAAAAATCAGAAATATACAGAGATTTTGGTTACCTGAATCACTTTCAAAATGCATTTTGCATGGAGATGTGCCTGAGAAGGACAGGATTAACCAAACTGGCTCTGGCACTCTCTATAGAGCAGTTTGAAGGATATGGATTAGCATATCAACTCATTAACTGTCTTACTACCTGGCTTATTATCTGTTCTAACCCCACAATTCTAATCACTCTGATGGATGGATATTCCTTTTCCTTGTTGGAGTTCCACTTTTAATAAAAATCTAAAAGCCTTTTTATTATATTTTTTTTTTCATCAATTCATTAAAAAAAATAATCAGACCCATTGTCAGATGGAAGCTGGGAGACTAGGGTAAGTAGCTGTAAGTACTTCTATCTGAAACTAATTAGATTTGTGTCAATATTGTCCACTTGAACAAAGCAGAGCTTCATCAGAACAATGGGGGAAGCATGTTCCAATAGGGAAAAATTTGCCTGCAGGTGCAAACACATAAGGAACTCGAGCTGAGAGAAGTAATCTCCCAGATATCAAGGTGCTTTGCACTACTTTAATAGTTTGGGAGTAGATTGCTGCTGTTTTAAATGGAAAGTGGATGGATCAAGTCCATTGGGATCCATATCAAGTAAGTGAATATTACTGTAAAACAAGGTTCTGTCTAGCTCTATATACCCATATATGGTTGGATGTATGCAATAGCAGAATAGAGACTTCACACATGATCTTACAACACTGAGATCTTTGGAGTACATGCCAGATAGAATGTTTCTGCTTCTCCATTGAGACCAGAAACCAGCACTTTGACCTCTAGATGCCTTCAGAGCCAGATTTGTAGATCAATTCAAGGCCCCAAAGAGTTGGAAAGGTGCTTCTCTTGTTTCAGATGCCATGAGGCTTTTACAAGCCAGAGTTTACATGGTGCTTTATCCCCAAGGTACCAATCCTCAGCTGATACATGTAAGGAAGCTTAAGCACAGCTCTTGACCATTACTGGGTTGCTCAGGGGCCTTGTGAAAGACCCTGGAGCTCCCAATGTCATCTCTAAACTGTCAGGATACCACTAGGACAACCCACTTCTGAATATACATAAGCTTTTTCACCCATAAAGCTGACCAGGTACAGACAAACAGTCAATAAAAAGCACTCTGAAAATCACTGGGAGCACAGGTGGACAACTTCTGAATACAAACAGGAATGAGTGGACTCAATTGATAGGAAAAAGTTTGCTCTGGCAGCTTAGCTAACCTTAAGTACTTCATTCCTATATGGAATATATATAGCTAGGGAATCCAGGAAGAAAGAGGCACTTCTCTCTGGAAAAACTCCTTTCTACTAACTCCTCTTGATTTTGGGGATCTTGCATGAATAGCATGGGAATCACCCAGCTCTCTTGCTGCCTGAGTGATGCCAACTTGGATGTGTAACACAAGTCAGGTTGTTTAGAACTTTGGCATTGCTCCACTCATCCAAACAAAGCTTAACTCCCTTTTGACCAAAAACAAACCAACAAAAAAAAAGGGTTTTGAGTTCAATTAGTAAGTCAAAAAAACCATGCAGAAAAATGAAGCTTACCTGGAGGTGATATAACAGTGAACATAAGTTTCCAGTTTGTGCCTGAACTGGAAATAGCCAGGCTGGAAAAGCTTGCACATCCATCTATAACCTGCACTTCAGTGAGCCCTGTAGAGTAATAAAAAACAAACAAACAATAAAAAAAACTACACCCAAAACCATTTAAGGACCAGCTAAGCCCCACAGAGATTTGTTGTGCCTTTAAAGGGACTTGAGAAAGCTTAAAATCCTTCCTAATCATAACCTTTTTGTCTGATCCCAGATATTTCATGTAGATATTTCAGATCTTCAGACTTAATTCAACACCAAATTCCTGATGGACTGGAAAAGCTTAGCTTCTAAATCTTGGTTGCTTCAGCTCGTTGTGAAATGTTATGTACTGTACAGGTCTATATTGTGGGAGTGTAACATGAACACAGATGTTAAAGGGATCAAGCAAAGGTATTAAGAGCTACATAGATGCCCTAGAAAGTTCCAGATGCTTAACTTATGTCTTGTATGACTAAGTATGGCCTCAAGTTTAGGTGAGTATTAGTGGGAGACTCTTTTCTGCCCTAAAGGAATGATCTCCAGGAGCCAGCTACTGCAGCTAAGGGAAACTGATGTAACCCTTTTCTGATTTGTTAAGGTTTCACCTCATCACTTGGGCATATTACCTCCTGCCCAACTCTTAAATCATTCTCCAACCTTCTCAGACACTTTGCAAATGATTTGGCAATGAAAAATGTCTATGGTGACTGCCCTGTGAGTATTCAGGAGACACTTCCAGCTAGAAACCTGGCAGGGGCAAGTTGCATGGGGAAGTATTAAAATGAAACCCAGGAGAAGCTGTTTCTCCATCACTTCACCTCTTGTTTTAAGCTATCAGGGAATGCATTCTGACCCAACATTTACACTTGCCATGGCTTTTATTTTTGTAGGCTCTTTTTGAAAGTTCTCATTTACTTTGCAACTGGATCTGCATTTTATTGTGTGTATCTTTGAGCAGCAGCCAAGTCTTGGCCTTTGAGCAGTGCTGACCAGGCCTGGGCTTCACTCAAGCTCTTGGGGTGAGAGGGATAAAATCCTACAGACAGACAAATTCCAAACTGTTGGTTCAGGTGGGGGTGAGAAGTTAGAAATTCTTAGGATGTTGGATTTGCTCCAGGGATCACAAACACAGACTTTTGCCTGCTCAAAGGCAATATGTAGTAAGTCTTTGCTTGATGGGCCAGGTGGTTTGACATTTTATTGCCCTTTAGCAGCACAGGTGAAGGTAGATAAAGTTAGAAGGGGAAGGCATTTGTACTCTGCCATCCCTGTGGGATATTGAACAAAGTGGTGAAGAAGCAAACACTTCTGTGGGACATTTTGCAATCACTGATGCATTGGAGTATTCAGCAGATAGGGAAAAGGATTTTGATGGACAGACTAGAGGACAGTTTCTCTCTGGTTTTATCCCTTTCTTTGTGCCTAAACCACCTACATGATACAAAGAGTGCCAGGATCTGTTCTTTGGCACTGAAGAACTGGTATGCCCTGGATAAAACTATTCAACCCTTACAGCCTCCAAACAGAGAGGCTGCAATGCAAACTACTCATTGAGATTAATTTGTGGCTGTGTTGACCTCTGAACCATGGCCACAAATTCCCTGAGACAAGGTGCTGGGCAAAAACACACCTCCTTTTAATGAATTAGCAACAGAAATAATAAAAATTCCCCTCTTAATGATCCAGAATGATTGAATGTATTAATATCCCATTTAGTTTTGACTACATAGATGCTTTTGTATTTTTGTACAGCACCTATCACACCAAACACTCTATTTGATTGTGAATCTCCAGGCCCAGCTGTGATGTATAAATAAGCAGTAATTTACTGTGACTAGATTTGGTGGAGATTTGGTTAATTGCTCCAGCCTGATCCTGGCTCATCTATTTATCTACTACACATTACAATCTTCTTTATGACAGTATCTGCCCAGACTACTTGAGACTTATCTTGGCTCTGGTCCTCACTGTTAACACTGCATTTATAGAGAGTCTTGTCAGCTATGTTCAAATACTTTATAATTGCCATTTCTAGTCTATGATGAAGCCTGGAATACTGTACAGCACTTCTCAACAGAGACTAGCTCAGCTTTCAGGCACATATGCTTCAAAGCCTAGAATATTACAGATATATATGGGGAGTCTTCCCAAAGATCTCTCAGGCAAGCTGGTATTTAAGATAGAAGCAAGCTCATTTGGAGCTAAACTACTTTGCAGGAGGCAGTTTGGCTGCTGTCAGATGAAGCAGCCTCAGTGTGCTACACAGGCCCCATTTCCATTAAATGCTGCTTTCATATGCTTCAGAAGATGAGTGCAATAAGGACATTTGTCAAAGGAAAAACTGCAGCAAACTCTTACATGCAGAACATCTGTACTACACAGCTCATTCTTTGCTGCAGTTTATTGACTATTAATTTGATGCATGTATCTTTTATAGAATGTGAAGTGCATTTCTCTTTGGTGAACTTTCTTTCTTTCTTTCTTCCTTTTCCTTCCTTCCTCCCTCCCTCTCTTTCTCTCTTTATTTCTCTTCTTCTCTTATTTCTCTCTTCCTACTTCTCTTTTCTGTCTGTCTTCTTTTTCTTTTCCCTTCCTTGAGTCTTCCCTCCCTTCCTCTCTTCCTCCCTTCCTTCCTCCCAGTAGCTGATTCAGTCATCTGTTGTTCACCTAGACCCATGTTCCTAAACCTACAAGGTATACCACCCTGAAAAAGCACAAAAAACACCAGAAAACACCAAAGGAATTTTCTAACCTCTAAACCTGGAGCTAGGAAGAGGTAAGAATAATTTCTAGCTAACAGAAGCATGGACTGAAAGGGTGAGAAGCTCTGCTCTACAGCATGAGTGCTAATTATCTTCCCCAAAAATGAACTTTTCAAGTCAAAGCTAGCAAACAAATGGCTTTACTGTAAACAAAATCCTTTACCTGTAATAGGAAACCTCACATTTAAAGGTTTTGGCAATGAAAATTAGGGTGTTTTATAACCAATATCATTTCCACTTCCTAGTTTACAAGCATAAGATCACCTGCAGGTTTCTGGTTCACAAGGTTCTGTATCTAAGCATTGTTCATAACCTCAATAACCTCCAGGGAAATACTCACATGCTTAGAGTTAATCATAAGCTCAAGTCTTTTGATAAATGAGGACCAGAAGGCAAACCTTTAGATCCCTCATGAAAAATATTTTCACATTGAAGTATGCTAATTACAAACAACAGGAAGTTGTTTCTCTGTGTACTTGGCCAAATCCTTTGCTGGGACAAACAGGTTGTTATTGACTCTAAGGAAATTGCCCCAATTAACATTAACTGAAAATTGAGTATTAGGATTTCTAATCCTTCATTCTTCCCTCTTTTTTTTTTTTTTTTTAATCAAAGACATATCTTTTCAAGATAAGCTACTGCATATCCTCCTTTTAAGTTGCCAGAACACAAAACCACTTTGTATAAGCTTCTTTTTTTCTCCAGCATATGACTGGGCAGTTCACTAAGCTCCCACTGCAACCTTCTTTATTCAATCTAAACACTAGTTTTTCAAATCCAGTTTTTCTCAGGGATAACTCCTACATTTATCATTCTCTATAGCTGCTTTGCCATAAACCCTGCTAGAAGAAAACACATCCAAACCTTTTAGAAGAGCCTTGGAGAAGCCCTTGAGATGAGCTGCTACAACCCAGGGTTCTGAGGGAGGCCCCAGTGTGTCAACTTTTTGACCCTGGGAGGAAGAAGAAAAAGAAAAGAATTAAGGTCTTATCTCCTCAACAAGAGGAAATAAAGTTTTAATAGTTTTAATTTTTTTAATGGCCAGGGAAGGGCAATCTGCATCTACATGTCATGTATTAGAAATGTCACAAATGTCACTAGGACTCTTTAAGATGAGCTCAAGCTCAGAGGAATCAGTTGTGGCAACTTCAGGTCTGTTTGCAGAAAGTCTGGCAAGGTTTGTTGCTTCACCTGAAGTATTTAGGCTCACATTCACATCACCTAGGAGAAGTAGCTAAGTTTTGACATTGTAGCTTCTATGTCATCTACAGTCCCAGAATCACAGCGTGGTTGAGGTTGGAAGGAACCTCAAGGGGTCATTTGGTCCAACCTTCTGCTGAAGCAGAGCCACATTGTCCAAGGCTGTGTCCTGATGGCTTTTGAACATCTCCACTTGGGACTCCACAAGTTCAAGGAAACTCAGTAGATAATTGTCTATTTGGTTAGGCTGAAGATTTAAGTTCCTCATACACTTAGCAAAAGAAGCTAGTTTTGAAACCTAAATTCTCCAGTCATGATAGGTGTACAGGATCTAGACAAGATAGCCTAGGTGTATATCTAAATATTAGCTTTAAGGGTGTGTATATATATATATATAATCATAGAATCATATATTATATATATTATATATAATATATATNTGTTATGTATAATAAATATATAATCTAATATGAATATAGAATAAATATATATTTATATTATAAATATATAATATGATAAATAATTAATTATCATATTTTATTAATAATAAAATAATAGCTATATTTCCCCCTCATATATATAAAAATAAATTTATAGTTACATATATAAAATAAATACAGTGGATCCTTTACCTTATTTATTTATAGTTGTTTTATGCCATATTTAGGACTATCTCATAGCTCTTGGATTGCTTAGAAAAGTCAAAATTGTACAGAATGAATAGGAACATCCATCCATAGAGAGGCAAATATTTACCTTCCTGTCCAAGAAAATGATTTTTGGCTGCACAGGAAGCTGCTTGTCAATCTCTCCATCTGAGGGCTGCACCTGAACTGTGATGTTATAAGGCTTCACATACAGGTATGTTCCTAGGGGTTGTCTGCTTCCATTTCTTTCACATGAAGAAGAATGTTAAAAGAACAAAAAATACATAGAAAATCAATGAAATGAAAACACCAAATGCTGGTCCCAGAGGTAATTCACATCTTGGCTAGGGATGACATGTTGTTCATTGCATTTCTACCTTAGTAATGCAAGGTGGCAACACTTAGAGAATAGGAAGGAGCACTCCATCAAATGACTTCTAATTTACTTTATCATGGCACTTTGATTCCTTGGATCATAGAATCATAGAATGCTAGAATGGTTTGGGTTGGAAGGGAGCTCTGGAGCTCATCTAGTCCATCCCCCCTGCAGTGGCCAGGGACATCCCCAACTACATCAGCTTGCCCAGAGCCCTGGCAAGCCTCACCTGCAATGCCTCCAGGCATGGGAACTCAACCACCTCCCTGGGCAACCTGGGCCAGTGTTCCACCACCCTCGTGCTGAGGAACTTCTTTCTAATGTCCAGTTGAAATCTACTCCTCTCCAATTTAAAACCATTGCCCCTTGTCCTTTCACTACAAAAATGAGAGCAGCATGCATGGAAATGTGTAGATATAGTGCTTAGGGACATGGGTTAATGGTGGAACCATTGGTGTTGGGTGGATGGTTGGACTTGATGATCTCAGAGGTCTTCTCCAACCATAATGATTCTATGATATTGTGAAATATGGAGCAGATATCCCTTCAAAGCAAACACAGCACCAAAGTAATCAAAAATCCTTTCAGATGGAAAACTGAGGAACTAAAGTCATTTACTTCCCTGATATCCTATTGGAAGTATGTTGCAGAGGTAGTGCCTTTACCCCAAGGTCTTGATTGCAGTGCAGTGCTAACAGTGGAGGTTGCAAATGCTTAATGTCAAGCAGAAAGAGTTCCAATGGCCACCTTTGAGCTCATCTAAGAACACACTTTCAGTTCCTCTACACAAGCACAGCACTTAGAGGGCTTTGCAGCATTTCTTGGTCCTAACACATGTGTGTTCTTACCCTTCACTCTCTGCAAAGCCTGCACAGTGAAATACAGCAGTATACAGACTGTGAAAGACATCTTTTTTTTTTTTCCCAAGACTGAAATTTAAATTAGAGCCTCCCAAGAGAGGGCTTTTGCATTTGAATAAAGAATCAACACTTTCTTCTGTGCCTGTGTTATTTCATTCCCTCTCCCAATGCTTTGTGTCATTTAGTATATCCTATATATATATAATTTATATATATAGATATAAACCCCTTTAATCTGCAATTGCAGTGAAGCAGCTGGGGGATTGGTATTGTCTTGAAATGAAAGCAGAAGAGTTATTGATTCATCTTTTGTGTTTGCTTAAAGGTGTTGACAAACAGAAGATAGATGGAACATAAGCAACCTTTGTTTTAACTCAGCTTTTTGGTTTGGGTTTTCTTTTTTTATATTTTCAGGATGTTGTTATGCATTACAAACCAGAAACTGTAGAATCATAGAATGGTTTGGGTGGGAAGGGACCTTTCAAGATCATCTAGCCCAAACCCTTTGCACTAAGCAGGGACATCTTCAACTAGAGCAGGTTGCTAAGAGCTCCAAACAACCTGACCTGGAATAGTTGCAGGGATGGGACATCTACCATCTTTCTGGGCAACCTGGGCAAGGCTCTCACCACCCTTACAGTGAACAATTTCTTTATATCTAGTCTAAATCTTCCTCTTTCAGTTTCAAACCATCACCCCTTATCATGTCACAACAAGCCCTGCCAAAAAATCTGTCCCCATCTTTCTTCTAGCCCACCTTAAGTACTGAAAGATATTTAAGGTCTCCCTAACATAAGGTTTCTTGAGAGCCTTCTCTTCTCCAGTCTGACCTACCCCAACCCTCTCAATAGCACTCAGAGGTGCTCCAGTCCTCTAATAACTTTTGTGGCCTTTCTCAGGACCTTCTCCAACTGCTTCATGTCTTTTAATGTTGGCAGGACAGGCCCTACCCAGTGGAATCCTGCTCATCTCACACTTAAAGGAAGCCTGCTGCCAAACGTGCTTCTAGCAAGCAGCTGTTCCTCCTTCCTAGGGAGAGTAACAGCAAAGAGAAGAAAACAGAACTAAAATACACATGCAGGCTTAAAAAAAAAAAAGTAATGTCTGCAAGTGATTTGAATCCAGGTACATCAGCACAGTANTCTAGAAACACTGAGCCTTGGACTTTTCTTCAAGTGTTTATTTTGCCAGACTCTTTTATAGAGTTTTCTGAAAGCACTCTATGCCTTTGCTAGCCTAGTGTCTATCTCTCCGTCTATCTTACCATCCGAGGAGATGAGGCTGCCTAGGGAATTAAACTGTTGGACTGATTTAAGTTCTGAATCGCCAATGATGATATGAGGATGATGAAAAACTTCCTGAGGTGCAGGTTGATATAAAACTTCTGTTTTCTTTAAACTAGCTTCCAGCCCAAAAATCTCAGCAGTGGCTGCAAAGCAGGATGTTAAACACTGCAGAGCTACTTCTGTCTGGGCAACAAGGGCAGTGTCAGCAGCATAAAGCAGCTCCTGGACAAGATGGTGCACAGATACACATGGTGTGTATATCCCACATGATCTAACTTGACTCATGCTGTGAGGGAGTCCCTGCCTTAGGGCCCAACCCAGGTCACAGCAAGAGACATTCCTGCGAGTGTCAGAGGAGGAGAATGAGGAAAAGGAGGAGGAGAAAGAGGAGAAGGAGAAAGAGGAGGAGAAGAAGGACACACAAGCAGCCTGCTGCTCCCCTGGTGATTTGTGCTAGAAGGAAAATAGGCTTTCCTGGCATAGCTTTGCCACTGCGAGGTGGAGACAGCCAAGTGTGCCTAGCAAGGACTGGAGTGGAGTGAGGAGACCTGCCTTCCTCCTGATGGGCATGAAAAGCATGCTGTTTTGTCAGTGCCCTGAAGTCTCCTGCTGGGAAGGAGCAGGCTGGTTTGCAATCCCCCACTGAGAGCACTCCATAGGGAGCAGCTCGTTTGCTCAGTGCCTCGCTGCTCTTCTAGATGTGGGCACAGCAGGCAAGCAGGAGCTGCTCCTCATACCTTAGGCAGCAGGGGCACCAGGGTCAGGAACCCAGATCCTTTCACCATCAGTGCCAACAGACATCTGCAGAACATGCTGAGGCTCTGTGGGAGAGCAAGTGTCTGCTCTTTAGGAGCAAGGAACTTAGAGGTCATAGAAAGGAGAGGGTATAGTGCAGGTATTCAGACATGATGGAGAAACTAGACAGAGGGAAGGAAATCTCCCTTGAAATCAAGGGAAGTTTGTCATTTTCATTGTAATTACAGTAATAACTATAATAATGACAACAACAACAACAAACCAACCATAATGATACTAATCATAATAGTAGCAATAAGAATAATAGCTATTATTATCAGTTGACTTCAAGTGAAAGCCTGAGGGGGGAATCTTCTCAATGCTTATAAATACTTTCAGGGTGGGTGTCAGGAGGATGGGCCCAGGCTTTTTTCAGTGGTGTCTAGTGACAGGACAAGGTAACAGGCACAAAATTGAACATAGGAAGTTCCATCTAAACATAAGGAAGAACTTCTTTACTATGAAGGTGGTAGAGAGTCTCTGTGTCTGGAGACATTCCAAATCCACCTGGACTCATCCTGTGCAACCTGCTCTAGGTAACCCTGCCCTGACATGAGGTGTTGGCCTAGATGATGTCCAGAGGTCCCTTCCAACCTCTAATATTCTGTGATTCTGTGAAAAGAATCTGTTAAAGTTGATGAATTCAATTATACTAGAAAACTAAAAAAAAATGCCAAAGAACAAGCCTTGGCACTGACACTTGATCACCTCTACTTTTTAACCATCACAAGCTGTGATCCAGGCCCAACAACAAAATCCAGGACAACTCCCAAATGGTCTGGGAGCTAATAGAATCAGATAATGTTGTCACTTGGCAGTTTGAAGGAGGCCACCTTGAAGTGGTGGGTGGGAAAATGTAACTGTATGGACTCAGGCTGATCCATCTCAGTTGGCTTTGGTGCCAGAGGACAGCCCCTGAAATTAATTGAACAGTTGTCTGGGTAGGTCTACAGTGCTAGTGTTGTGGCATCAGTGTAGCCTTGGAAGGGGAAGGAAATTGGGAAGGATTTGAGGAATAAACAATATGTCAAACTGCATCATGGTCAAGCTAAAGAGATTCATTTTCTTACTATTTCATTTATTTCTTTATTTTGATTCTTGTAAAGGTAGTGATTGCTTGTGAAGAGAAGCCAGGCTATAAGAAAGATGCTGCAGAGAAGGCAGGAGATAGGCAAGTTGAGGACTTGTGTAAGGCAAAGGAGATAGAGGTTCACAGGAAGGGCTGAGGAATTTAGCATCTTTGGGAGAGAAGTGTGTTCTGGTGTCATGTGGTGATGGAGTTAGCCAGACACAGGTACCTGTGTCCTCTCAGCTGCACTGTTAGAGCTTTGTCTCCCCCTGCAGATCTCACCATTAAGTAATAAAGAAAGGGAGAGACATGAGCATCCAGAAGATGATGAGGAGTTTGAGATCATTCCTACCTTAATCAAAAAAGCTAGCTAAAGGAAGAATTTAATTTCCACTGATGCCCATGTGTTTCTATATTACAGAATGAAATCCAAACTAAAGGAAATGAAGGGCAGTCTTCTTCCCTCTGCTCAGAGAACCTTCCTTTAGCACTTTTTGATCCCAGTGGCACCAAAAGCTGAAAGCAAGCAACTGCCTTGCAGATGCAGCTGGTGGAGTCCAGATTCCTGCAGTCTGGAATGATAAGACACCTTAAAAAAATGACAAACATGGAGGCTAGAGGGACTTAACAGGTCCAGCCAAGGGTGAGGCAAGACCACCAGGAGCTGTTGGAATGCAAAGGACAGAGCAAGTCCATCAAATAGGAGAGAAATATCCCCCAGATTCCTTTGTGGCTTCCACAGGGCCCTATGGTCTCAAGTTGCACCAGGGGAGGTTTAGATTGGATGTCAGGAAAAATCTCTTCACTGAAAGGGTTGTTAGGCATTGGCACAGGCTTCCAGAGAGGTGATGAAGTCACCATCCCCAGAGGTGTTGAAGAAATGTATAGAAGTGCTACTCGGGGATGTAGTTTAGTGGCATGGTGGTGATAGTAGATGGTTGGACTTGATGATCTTAGAGGTGTCTTCCAACCTTGCTGATTCTGTGATTAGTTGCTGTAGATGAGAGGAAACACCCCTACTTCCAAAGCTGCCTGCTGGTGGTGAGGAGCTAAGCCAGGTCTCCTCCATAACCCACTCCCAAAGTTTATTGTTGGAGAAACATCTTTTACTGAATGCAAACAGCATCCTGCCAGAGGTCAGAGTCTCCCTGCTGCTCCATATCCCAAGGTAATACCACTTTAAGCTCCAGATAAACTCTTAAACTGTTTCTATCCTAAAACCAGACCGTAGGTGGTACCAGATTTTTACGATATGTTATAATAGTGCAATAAATCTGTTAGCTTAAAATCGAATCTCCGTGGCCTTTTAGAGAAATCATCATTAAATGCAAGGCCCTGTTAATGATGCCATCCCAGTGAAATTGTTTAATCTGCGAGGGGGGTGAAAGGTCACCAAATGAATTTTTTATAATACATCAACTTGACACGCAATAGGGAAAACTGTAATAGATAAAAGCAAAGGAAAAGGGCACTGTCTTCTTCTGATAGGTCAATAGCAGCCAAGAGAGTCACTCATCCACTTTTCCTTCACAATCGTGCTCCTTTTCCATTTAATATGGACACCCAATTAATACCTCAGCACCATAGACAGCCTCATTTGAGGTGAATTATAGCAATTTCTTTCCCCCTTCCCCGAAATGAAAGCGATCACAATACATCATAGCATGGGGTGAATTAACGTTAATTGATTCGAGTTCCCAAGCATTGATGGGCCACTTCTCTAATCTGGTCCTTATTGGGAGCTGGAAGGGATGAGAGGGAAGATTAGATTGCATCCCCCCGTTGCTTTGACGACGGCAGTCACCTGATGGCTTGTTAGACAGTTGTAGGCTTCTATTGCTGGCCCCAGTGGGGTCGTCAGTAAACTGGAGTGATGTCCAAACATCATTACACGCTGCTCCGATATTAAAGCAAAGGGATTAGCACCTTATTGCAAGCAACCTGGATTTGTCATTGTGCTGTCCTTATCCAATTTCCAGATGATAATGTGACTGTGGCCTGCGGGCGCCAGGTCCTGCAGCCAAACCAAGGTGTTTCTCTGGGTAGATATACACACACACATATCTACATATAGATATGTTGCACACAGCCCCACAAAGATCCAGCACCCCAAGCCATTTAACCCTTTGCTTACTCAATCACAGAATCACAGAATATTAAGGGTTGGAAAGGACTTCTGGAGATTATCCAGAAGTCAGAGCAGGTTCACCTAGAGCAGGTTGCAACAGAATGGTGTCCAGGTGGGTTTGGAATGTCTCCAGAGACAGAGATTCCACCACGTCTCTGGGCAGCCTGGTTCAGTGCTCTACCACCTTCATAGTAAAGAAATTCTTCCTTATGTTTAGATGGAACTTCCTATGTTCAATTTTGTGCCTGTTACCTCTTGCCCTGTCACTGGGCACCACTGAAAAAAGCCTGGCCCCATCCCCCTGCCACCCACCCTGAAAGTATTGATAAGCATTGAGAAGATCCCTCCTCAGTCTTCTCTTCACCAAGCTAAACAGCCCCAGCTCTCTCAGCCTCTCCACATAAGAGGTGTTCAAGTCCCCTAATCAGGTTCCTGCTAACTTCTTCCTCCCATAGATACCTGCAAAGTTCAGGATGGTCATCTACCTCTTGTTCACAGATTCCACAACTACTCACTTTCCCATTTTTTTTAAAAATCAGGAGAATTTGAGGAAAAAAATAGTGAAATGGATCCTCATTCCTAACATGCAATGTGATCACACAGTTTTAGATGTCATAATACTGTTTATACATGCATTAGCCTCCTCTTTATTCTCATGAGGTTTCTTATCCCACTGCTCCCATCAAGCAAATACCTTGCTCTGGTGTGAGGATATGGACTAAATAGTTTGTGGATGAGTTTGCAGCTTTATATTTCTGATTTGTTATAAAGGTATCAACAAAAACACACACAATACATTTGCTGTTGTGTTCTCTTGTTCTTTCACTTTGATATATATATTGATATTAGGCAAACTTAGCAAAATAGAGGTAAACACACTGTGGTATGTACTAATACACAGACATCTCTGATTCTCCAGCAGTGCAAGACTACAGCAGTCAGACCAATCACCTCTACCTTTCCTTGACAAACCAATGAGCCATGCTTGAAGTGACCCTAACAAAGGAGTTAAATGAAAATCATGGGGAAAAAAGCATTTCAAATCATAACAGACAAGGCATTTTTTTAAAGGCTTGGCAAGCTGCTATACAGACATGCTACTTGACCNAGGAGCCCAAAACTGGATGCAGTACTGGAGGTGAGGCCTCCCCAAAGCTGAGTAAGATGTTCCCAAGGCTTCCTTCAGCCTCACTGTCCTGGGCTGCCAAAGAAAACACCCAATCTCTGCTGATCAAAAGATCTTTTTGTGGTTGTCTTGGTGAAAAAGGAGTCACTATTCAGAAAGAGCATGGAGAGTGTCCCTGCAGGAGTGCAGCTCCTGTGTATATCTGACAGTCTGATTGGGTTTGGCCAGACTCAGGGGTGAAAATATATCTCTTTTCTTTCCACAGAAAAATACACTGGGATACTTAGCCTGACTTGTAATCCCAGCCCCATTATCCTTGCCTGTGCTAGCCTGTACTGCCTAAAGAGAGACAGATAGGCAGTGGGGATACTACATGTCCCAACAGGAAAACCCTGATTTCATTTCACAAGTTATCCCTGGCCTTATTGCATCAGAAATGTCAGCTGTGAGTAATTCCAGAAAAGCTATGACTGATGGGGAGCAATAAATAAAGCTGCAGAGGAGCCCAAGCAGCTCAGGCTGGATGAGCTCTGAGCTAGTCCTGTGATCTGGTGATGTTAGTATTCTCTTCAATATACATCCCAGATCTTCCCCTGCTGGCACTGTGATCTATGGCTTTAAGCTAGCAGTGCTCTTGTCCCTATAATAAACCAGCCTCTTCCCTAAGGAGCACTGCTGATCCTTGCTGCTCACACTGGCTTCAGAGAGCATGCACAGATAAGGAAGACAATGGGAAGATGGGAACAGCCTGGAGAAGAGAAGGCTCCAAGGAGATCTTCAGTGCTAGAAGAGGCCTAGAAGAAAGATATTTAGCAGGGCCTGTTGTGACAGGGAGTAATGGTTTGAAACTAAAAGAGAGAGATTTAGACTAGATATAAGGAAGCAATTGTTTACACTGAGGGTGGTGAGACCCTGTCCCATGTTCCCCAGAGAGGTGGGAGATGCCCCATTCCTGAAACCATTCCAGGTCAGGTTGTTTTGGGGCTCTGAGCAACCTCATGTAGTTGGAGATGTCCCTGCTTGGTGCAGAGGGGTTGGACTAAGATTACCTTCAAAGATCCCTTCCAACTCAAACTATTCTATGATTCTATTGTCCCTCCTCTTATTTTGATCATCAGTAATGGAGGCACTGAATGAGGAGTCTTGTACCTGTCACACTCTTCAGGCTACAGAATATCTTGGGATGGCATGAAGACAGGACAACATTTCCTAGCACAGGCTGTAAAACTTCCTGGAGCACTTTTTTCCTGTCCCATTTTGTAGTATCCTACATCATAACACAAAGATGCCCACTGATAGCACTGATGTGAGCTCTACTGATGAAATATATTGTGTATCCTCAGAGTTTAGCCTTGATGTAAGACATGGCCTTGCAAATAATAATTTCCTACTCTGCTTCAGATTAACACCACTTCAAAACAAAACAAGACAAGACAAAAACAAACAAACAAAACCAACCCAAAACCAAACAACACAACAAAATAAAGATTTCTCTGGTCACAGACCAGTGTCCTTATTCTAAGTGCTTCACCACCACAAGTGACACAGTGTCTAGTAAAGAAATTGGGTGAATAGTAGTTGGTATCAGCAACAGGCATCAGGATGGTACAGAGATCAGTGCTAAATGTTAGAGGATATCATATTAATTAGAGAAAGTCTTAGACAAATCCCATTTCTTTCTTGCATGGATGGAATATGCTTATATACTTGGGTAAGGCTCAGCAGTGCACAACATGAAAAATAACATTATGCAATATCAAGAGAGTACACAAGAAGGTTGCCAAACATCAAATCCCCTGTCCCCTATTAAAAGCAGATGGGATATTACCTTTTTTCATATTTCCCATCTGCTTTTAATACAGATTCAAGATCTGAGGCTGAAATACAGTGCTGTCTGCTCCCTTCCCAGCCCTGTTGCTCAGAGCCTTCTCTGTAGATAAGGGCTGCATGCAAATAGTGGCTGAAAGAAGTTGAAAAGAGCAAGATGAGAACAGAGGAAGTAGGGACAGAAAGGGTTATTTGTTGCTGTGAAGGGAAGGGGAAAAAACTGACCTTTGAAAACTGAGTTTTGGTACAGGATATAAATAAAAATTGAGTTTGTACAAAACTGACCAAGAACTAGGTAATAACTGACAGAGCTCAAAAGGTAACTCCCACTGGGAAATTAGGGTAAAGTAAAGGAGTGTCCTGTGTTGTTCTGTCAAAATCAGCTGCAGGCCTGATGCTAAATCTGCACTGAGAAATAAATAGAAAGCCACTGCTGATCAAATGCACTGATGGTTTGTTGCACTGCTAAGTTATGAAGAGAAAAGTCAAACATATGCACCTAATTCATGTGCTATGTAGAATCTGGGCAAACAGACTGTGTGAGTTGGGCCCTAGAAAGCTAAAACTAAAAAGGAATTAGAGAATAGAGTGAGCAAACAGATGATCATCAGCTTTCTTGTTTCTCTGGGAAAATGGCCTAATGGGATCATTGCATGCTGACAATAGAAAATAGGATTTAATACCACTTTTACATATGGCACTGATATAGAATCAGATAATATGAGGTTGGAAGACATCTCAAGGGTCATCTTGGGAAAAACACAGTGTAGACAAGCTGGCCTAGCACCTGTCTTAGAAGTGCTCAATGTTGGGGAATCCACCGTGAAGGAAAGCTTGCTTTTCAGACAAAGATTCAGCAAACAGAGACAGAGAAGGAAAGAAACACTCACCAGAGCACAAACCTTTCCATTTATTAAAAAGCAGACAGCTAAGTGATTTGATTACCCTGGAGATATCTGGAAGAGGAGGAAGACTCAATGCCCAGAAACTCACTGATGTAACACTGAAGGAAAGAACAAGAAACTCTCATGGGAAGCAGCAGAGAGAGGCTGACAAGAGAAAGTGAGCAAATACTTGTGACTGCAAAAACAGGGATAGCATCCAACATCCAGACACACTTTCAGGCAGTCCTGGGTGTGTCCAGCTCTTGTATTTTCAAAACCACATGGTTTACTAGAATTTTAGCCAAAAAGAAAGGCCAGTGCTGAGGTAGCAAAGGGAACAACAATGGTCTGTATTATGCAGGGCATTGAACACAAGATGGCAACTGAAAATGAGCTAGCAGTGTGGCCCAGGTGGCCAAGAAGGCCAACAGCATCCTTGCTTGGATCAGTACTAGTGTGGCCAGCAGGACTAAGGCAGGGATTATCCTCCTGAACAGGGCACTGATGAGGCCACACCTCAAATTCTGGGTTCAGTTTTGGGTCCCTCACTCAAGAAGGACATTGTGTAGATGTGGTAGTTAGGGACATGGTTTAGTGGCATGATGGTGATAGACTTGATGATCCTAGAGGTCTTTTCAACATTAATGACTGATTCTGTGATAAAGCAGTCTTTTCTGGCCTTCAATTTTAATAGCATATGAATAAACTTTAGACCTACAAGTTAATTAAGGCAACAAGCCTTCTTTAATCAGGTAGCTCTGACACTACACCCATTTATAAACATCCATAGATTAATTGTCTAAAATTTAAGAGCTATTATAGACTGAACTCCCTTAGAAACATTGACTTTGTAGGTTCAAGGCAGACTTCCAGGAACTCAAAGCATCATGGACATGTCTGTACTACAGAGTCATGAGCACCAACAGAATAATGTGGTAATTCACACTCAGGAGTTCAGCTAGCACTTGGGCATAGCTCTGTTGTGGGAACTTTATAGGTTTTTTACAGCCATCTTTCAGTCAATGGAGAACTTACTTCCTGACTTAATAAGCAGATCAAGTGGTTAAATTCCCTCAACTCACTGAAATCATTCTCTGTTGATAGTGCATCTGATACTTACCTATTGTTAGCTTCTGCTGGAAACACTAAGGCAGACTGAGTCACCATTAAGGTATCAAGTGGCAAGCCAAGGCCTCTCTGAAGATCTCCAGTCTGATGAGCATTGATAATTGTTCTGGCCAAACTCTTTAAGCTCTCACTAGTCAACTCATTTCTTGGGTCACTTGGTAGATCACCAAGTTCAATGATGAGCACTCTTGATGGTCCAACCTCATCAGATGGCTGCAGAGCTCGGGTGCTCTCTGGTCTTCTCCTCTCTTCCTGTGAGCTATACTTGTTAGGAATGGCTGTGCAAAATGCCATGTAAGGGCAGTGATATTGCTTCTTGCTAGCATTGGCTGAGATGACCTTCAACATGCTTTCACCTCCCAGTACATTATGGACCACCCTTACTTGGTCATGACCAACCTTCAAGAAATCAGCTAGTTGATGTATTATTCTTGCCTCACCATCTTCCCCAACAGCCTCACTTACAGGGAAAGCTACAAGAAGGGAAAGGCCAGCAACTATTTCCACAGGTTCCTTCTCATGGAGGAGAACATAGAGAAGATTGTCCTCAAAGCTGAAGTAATTGGCTCCTGCCCTTTCATTCAGTGAAAAGGAAGATGGAGTTGGAGAGACATATTTCCCTTGAACGAAAACACGGATGCTGAGTGGTTCATGGTAGAAGATAGCTAAGGGCACTCTGCTTGTGTTTTGGCCACTGAGGAGGTAGAGTCTGAAAGTCAGAGGTACTAGGTCTGGGAAGCAAATCGTAGTGAGTTTGGTGGATGGCAACACAGAAAAGAAAGCAGAATGATGCTCTGCAGGACAGCAGAGTGTGTGAGAAGTCACATCACCGAAAGCATCCATGAAGCTGCCAGTCATTGTTACCACTGGGAACAGTCTCTGGCTGACCATACTGGGATCCAGGTTTTCTAGGAGGACAAGTGCATGATCTGCCTGCTTGCAGAAGTAGCCTTGGACTGAGGGCTGGAAGATGCACTTGTTGTCATCTCTGTAAACTCCTGGAAGACAATAGAGGGAGATGAGGGAAATAAATATTGTTTCAGACATCATCTCAACATTGTTTTTGGTATAGTTGCTTGTTTTCCCATTCACTGCTTAAAGTCACTTTGGTTGGTGCTAAAATTTTACATGGATTTAAGGGAATCTTAACATTTAACTAGAGGATATTAAATAAGTAGAACTCAAATCTACCTCTAGATAACCATGAGCTGAAAGTGGTTGAAGACTACTAAGGAATGACAGAGTAACATCACATACACTTGGTTTGTTCTTGCTAGATAGCAAATTATGGTCACTGTTGAAAGAGAAGGCAAGCTAGATGGACCTTTGATCTGATCCATCACTGTGTCCTTGTTCATTCTTCTGCTTCTAAGCCTGTAGCAGAGTAACAAATCAGGGCATGGCTGCAGTTCTTTGGCAAGATAATTTAAGTCTACATGAAGTTGCTTCAAACAAAACCACTAGAAAGGACTAGAAGAGTATTAATCTGCTCCTGTGGTAAACTGTCTCACCAAGCTTCAGAGCTAGAAGAAAGCACCAGATTCAGACACCCACATAATAATGGGGACCTTGACATGTGCTCCAAGTGTCTAATATCCCATTGCAGTCAGAATAGATCTGGAGTTGAAATCATTTACCCACAGGCAGGCATCTAGCATCACATGGGATCCCCTGAGGTATCTGACATGTGTCACAGGGTCTACAGAAGACATATGACCTGTCAAGAGTGGCAGATGGAGTCCTGGTGGGACACCCCACAGCACCTGAAATTACACTGGACACACATTTATGGGAACTGAAACACCCTTGATTCCTTAGTCATCAACACAGACAAAGGAGTTGAGAAAGGAGTGAAGTTCACCCTAAAATACCTCTGTTTTTTCAGCTGGATCACCCTTTACTATCCTTTAACTAGGAGTCTGTCACTTAAACACAAGTGCATAATGTCACCTGGATTCCTTTGGGTAGCTACAACATCAGTAGAGACAAGACATGATCCTTGGAAGAGCAAAAGCCACTTTAGATAACACTTTAAATATTCTTTGACTGAATATACCAGGAGCTAAGACACTTCCATGTAGGTCAGACCTTGCCACCAAATCTCATCCCTAGTGTCTGTGGAGGCAAGTCAAAGAGGATCCTTTTATGGAAGGCTTTATACAGAGAAGAGATGTAATAATCCATACAGTCTTCTGAGTTAAGGTATGTTCCACCTGACCAAATATAGGTCTTTGCTTTAAGATGAGAGAAGTTGTGCCTAAGGCTGCAACGATGAGATCATCACTGATTATAAAGAGAGAATAAAAGTAAATGAGTTCAGATATGGGCACCAAAACCATAAACATTCCTGCCTGGAGCACCTTGTGTTTCTGTTTTTCCTTCCTCTCTTCAAAATAAAATCAAAGGAGGAATTTGCTGCTGTAGCCAGCTATAATCCTCCTTCCCTGCAAGCCTGCTCCTTCCCTGGTCAGCTGTGCCTATCAATGTCTTAGCTAAAGTAATGACCAATATCTAAACCAACTTTGTGCTTCTCCTTCAGCAGCTTTGGGGATGTGCATGCAGATGAGCAGTGCCTGCTGCTAAGGATAACAAGAAAGGAACAGCAACGTCCTTGTGAGTCACAAAGATTTGGATGAATAAACAAAAGGGCATTCCCCTTATCAAGGAATAATTATGTGAAACTAGAAGAGAATAACAGACTCCTGGAAAAGAAACAAACGATGAGAAATCATTCTGGCTTCTGCTTGTAGTTGCACCTTGATGCCTGGATCCTGGAGACACTTCCCTATTCTTTATTTCAAGGAGATTCCTCATGTGCAGGCCATGGACTGTGAGCATTTCCCAGACTGAGCTCTCACTCTGCACATGAAATGACATCAATGTCAAGCTCTGAGCATGTCCAAGGGAAATAGATCTGTGCAAGAGTCTCTATTTTTAGACACCAGCTTACCATTTTCTTTCCCCTTTTCTTTATCAGTGTAAGTATTTTGCTGTAGGCATGTGCTGGGGGCAAAGAGAGAAAGAGAGAGAAGCATCTCCACAGAGAAGCAGAAGTGGAAATGCTGCAGTTGGCATTGTCCTGGAGCACTGGGAGGATGCAGCCTGCAGCAGGCAAGCAGCCCACAAAGGCTGACAGATCTCATCCTCTGCTCTCCCAGAAAACCCCTCATCTTCCCCTCCCTCCCCCACCCCTTGGGTGACATTTCTCTTGTCTACAAATGGGATTTGCTGCTATTTTGTGATTTCCCAGGATTTCCCTTTGCCCTGCCTGCCTTCCAGAGGGGGGGGGGGAGGTTTGCTTGCTTTCCTACACACATACACACACACATCTCCTTCTAAATGGCCCTTATCTGCCAGTCACAATTTCTGCAGCCTGCAATTTCCATCACTTCTAAATGAAACCCACGCTGGCCCTTGGTAATCATCATGTCATTTACAATTGGCCACAAACCACCTTGATTCAGTTAGTGGCAAGAGTGGAGAAAGAGAACTCCATATGAACTCGCTGCTGGAGCCCTAATCTGATTATTTCCTCATGAAAATCCAAGCAGGGGTGCTTGTAAGAGAAGGCTGAGAGGAGAAGGGGGGGGGGGGAGGAAAAAAAGTGAGCCCTGGCCACAGCTGACTCTCATAATCAATGAGAATAGATAAGCGAGGCAGCGTGGCAGGGCCAGCAGCTAATCCACCCCAGGGCTTTCCTCTCCAAAAGGCCAGAGTGGACAGAACTTAATAAACACTGAGTGACCACTGAACATTGAGCTGACATCTGCTATTGACATTGGTGATGAACAATAACAGGGATAAATTCCAGGAGCCTCCCCCCAGCAATGGGGGAAATTTGATTAAACAGGTTGTAGTTGTGTGTCCACCTCTGCTTGCACACCCGTGGGTGTGTGTGAGGGAAGACAAAGAAGAAACACCAAAAAGCAGGGATAAAACAAACCTGGCTTGTGGGAGTCAACTGGAGATTGTACAAAGGGGTGGGAGAGATGGAGAAGATATTCCAGTCCATAGCAATGTGTGCATAGATGAAGCTAAATGTCACTCTGAGTAGAGAAATCATCATAGAGTTCTCCCAGGTAAGTTGTCCCGGTAATGGGACAAGAAGAAGTGGGTTCAAATTGCTCCAGGGAAGGTTCAAATATGATATTAGGAAGAATTTCCTCATCAAGAGGGTTATCAGGAACTGGAACAGGCTGCCCAGGGAGGTGGTGGAATCACCATCCCTGGAGGGGTTTAAGAAACATATAGATATGGTACTTAGGGACATGGATTAGTGGCATGGGAGTGATAGGTTGGTGGTTGGACTTGATCTTAGAGGTCTTTTCCAATCTTAATGATTTGGTGAAGCATAGATTCATAGACTCATGACTCACAGAATCACAGTAGGGTTTGGGTTGGAATGGACCTTCATCTAGTCCAACTCCCTGCAGTGAGGAACAGGGAATGTGTGCATTGGGTGCATGCAAAGGCACATGGGTCATGGGTGTCCTGCTTGCTGACTTGGTTGACTTAAAGCTACACAGAGTTCTTGGGAAGTCTCCTGCCTTTTCTCTAGTTCCCCAACAGCAAATGAAGAGAAGGGGAGAGGGAGAGGGAGAGGGAGAGGAGAGGAGAGGAGAGGAGAG
>VWZO01000571.1:10285-52657 GCA_013396975.1 Bucco capensis | reverse complement strand
TGCACTAGATGATCTTTCTAGGGCCCTTCCAACCCCTGACATACTGGGATACTGTGATACTGTGACACAATAAACAGTGTCCTTCTTCTCCTCTAAGTAATAAAGCCAAAAGATAATGCAAGAAAAATAGAAAGACCACATTGGCAAAAGATTGGATAATAGCACTTTGCAACACATGGACAGGCTTCAGATCAAATATGGAGAGAAAGATGGTTTATTTAATTTTATTTCACATGACTTTCTTGTGTGCAAAGTTCTTATTGAAACACAGAGTTTCTGTGTATTTACATCTTTCATGATTTTTGTAATGGCTTCTTAGTATAACAAAAGAAGTAATCTGGAATGTACAGAGACAAGCATGCCTTCTAGCAGTCACTAAATGGACAGGTAGTCACTAAACTGGTGCTGAAAATATTCCACTAAAACCTGAGAACCAAGGAGAAAATTCTCCTTGAAATAATTACTCAAAGCCCTTGTTTAGCCATAATGACTCAGCAGGCTGCAGGTATTGCCTACATCACACAAGTTCTGCCTTGAAGAAACTACAAAATAAGGCAGGGGGGGGAAAAGTCAATAGTGTTGGCAAATGAAATCAGGAGAATGTCAAAAGTAATATACATCTTTACCCGTGGGAGAGGATTGATATATGTTTATGTCTAGCAACTGAGTAGTCTGTCCTGCTTAACTGCTGCTTCCTCCATCTCCTCTTCCCACAGATGTTAGAAGCTATGTTATTAATTCAAAGCCTATAAAAGTGCTAGTCTTGAATCTGGTAAGAACCAAATGACTAAAGAGCAGAGAGATGTCCTATGCATATATACATACTGAGAAGGTGGTTTTGGTGATGCAGAATCACAGAGTAATTTTGCTTAGAAGGGACCTTTTGAGATTGTCTAGTGCAACCCATATGCAACTGCAACTGCAATTTACTTCTTTGTTAAGAACTAAGATGTTCCTTTTGGTCTACCTCACACAAAGCCAAGAGTGCACTTCTTTTTCAGAAGAAAAAAAAACACCTCAGCCATACACAATTCAGTTAGAGTAACATTTACTAAGCTCTGAAGGTTTCATCTGAACGTCAGTGAATGTCATATGCTGATTTTACAATATTTACTTCTTATATACTTTGTAGGTTCAAATGGCATTTATAAGTCTTGCCTTTCTATGATAAAGAAAATTGAAATCTAATATCCACTATGCCTGGCTTTTTTCCACAGCCACTCAATAATATTCTGGACCTTCAACCACAATTTGAGTTTGGCCTTAGAAATGGCAGGTAAAATTTTGACACCTAAGCAGGGCAGCTTCTGGAAAGTACATGGACATGCATAAATGTAGGAGTCAGAACGTGTAATTTCACTCCTTACCAGCCACAATGAGTTTTGTTTTCTTTCAAATTTGGAAGTGATATAGTCTTATCTGCATAATGAGGGGAATAGCTATTTGACAGGATGCTCAATCGCAGATTCTGCTCTTGGATCACTGAGGATGCAAGGTAGCAATTATACACATTTCTTCCTCCCTTACCTCCAGTCTGTTGAGTCAGTTGCTATCTTCAGCTCAAGTCCCTATCGCATCCCAGTCCTGGTTTCACTCAGTAATACACTGTAATCCCAGTCTTTTCTTGTCAGTGACATCTTCACCTCAGTATCTGCTCGTGCTAAACCCTTTCCAAGGGCTCAGTAGTTATTTACCTTTCTATGTTTTTGTATCACCTATAGCAGCAGGAGCCTGAAAAGTTGAGGGAAGATAATTTCACTGATTTCAGTACTTTGTACTATTCCAGTTCTTTCCTGCAAGAAGAAAACTTAGAAGTTTTACTCAAACCTAAAAGCATGAAGCACGTACAGAACAGACCATCATTCACAAAGTTGAATGCCATAAATGCTCTAAAACTGAAGTCTTCATGAATCAAGTGGAAAACTGTGAGGTTTTTCCCTACTGGGAACTGGGCAAGATTATAATGATTTAAAGGATTTTCAGGTGGAAGACAAATACAAAGCAAAACCCACAAGGCCAATTCAATGCCCTTGACAACTTTCAAGACTCTTGGCAGACAGGGCAAATATCTTCTTAGCAAGAAGAATTTTTTGTCCATGTTTTTGGTTGGTTGGGTTTTTTTGGTTGGATTTTTTTGTTTGCTTGTTTAGTTGGTTGGTATGTTTTGGTTTTTAAATTGATAAATAAAAGTATTTTCACCTGTCTCCCCTGACAGGTGTTTCCAACATTATCACCTAAATTTGGCCTGAGAGGAACACTTAATCTAAATCAAACATTTGCAAAGCAACACAAAACTTCAAAAGGGTATTTCAAATATTAAGTGTGGTATTAGATGTAATGTTGTTACCTGAATCTTCTGTAACAATGGTGGGTCTTGCTCCACAAATCATGATTTCCTATAGGAAGAGAGATGCACTCCTTGAATGTCCATGAGTGAGTTTTAGCACTTTTCCATGTTAAAACATTAATTCTTTCTGATTGTATAATGAGAACAGAAAGTTAGGAGTGTGGAACTACCATAGCATTTTTGAAGAAAATTCTGGAGCAGATCAAATGAGTAAAGCTTCCACACTTCTTCATTCTCATCCTGAAGATCAGAGTCTATATTAAAAACAAACAAACAAGTGTATTTCTTTCTTGTCAGTGGTAGTACTCAGCAAGAGCAGATTCTGGTCCACCAAAGCAAGCCATTAAGATTCTATCTTAACATTTGCAGTTCATCTAAAGAATTCAAGACTAAAATTAATCTCTCCAGTCAACTTGGAGAAACTGTTCCACCTCTAGGTGCATCCCCTACTTGTTCTTCATTGAAAAGGACAGACATTTTCTCCCCCCCTCCCTTCAAATTACATCTACACTGTCAAAAATTTGTCAGTGGAAGCATGGCTACATGTGCTTATAACAAACTGAACTAAGAGCATCATATCTCAGTGCTTTGAGATGAATCATGAGGTGCCCGTAACTCTCAGGATGGATGAAACCAAGGAAGATGTGCCACGTGTAGTGTGGAGCCCTCCATGATTGGAGGTTTAGATTGGATGTCAGGAAACATTTCATCACTAAAAGGGTTGTGAAATACTGGCCCAGGCTGCCCAGAATGGTAGCAGAGTCACCATCCCTGGGGGTGTTTAAGAAACCTATAAATATGGCAATTAGGGACATGGTTTAGTGGCATGGTGGTGACAGGTAGATGGTGGCACTTGATGATCTTAGAGATCTCTTTCAACCTTAATGATTCTGTGATTTTATGATAGCAGAGAAACAACTTTGGGGTCTGGTTTTAGAGAGGACACACAGAATCTTTGGTAATTCAGTAGATAAAGAAAGGTAGAAGGAATGGAAAGATGACTCATGAAGCTACTATTTCAATCACTGGAACAAGCTGAGGACAAAGATGTTTTGATGGAGTTGAGGAATGGAAGGATCTCTTCCTACAAACTTCAAGCTCTTTGGTTTGCAAAACAATCTAAATTAACCCAGTCTTACTCCCATTAGAAATTACCAAAGAATGGCAAGACAAACATGACGTTTGCTGCGGAGAGGGAAAAGACATTGCAAAACTATTTTATGAACAGCAGCAAGGATTGGCAAATAAGATGAAGCCTACATGGGGTTTTATTGTAATATTTGTATTTCTTTTTTTAACTAGCTCCTGGTGACTGCGATATGCAAGCACACTTTTTCCACAAGATCTTTTGAACACCATGTTAAGTTGGGGTTGTTTTTTGTTTCTCCTAGTTTATCTGCATTTTACTTCTAATTTTTCTGAAAAATGCTTCTCTGATAGGATTTTATCTCCATTTATCTTTGTGGATTTATGTTAATTTTAGAGAAGCATTTCTTCTAGTTCCCTTCCTTTCTTTTATTTCCAACTAAAATATATGATATAATGCAACATGAAACACCCATTTTGGGGGAAGTCTACAAGTAGCACAAACTTTCTCCTTTCTTTTATCTGTTCACAAATAAATGGTTTCTCTCTCTTCCATTTAGTCAGTCTGATATTTTCCTGTGTCACATTGTGCTCTCTTTTTTTGTGTTATTCTGTGCTTATGACTCATGTGTACCTTTGTTGGATTCTTCTGGCTGTGCCTTTTCTAATTCAGTATTTTATGACATAGTATATTATTCTACAGGAGCAAAAAAAAGAAAACTCCAACTTTTAATTTGTGTTTCTTTTAAATGTATTCTCTGGAAGGTAAACAAGCAAATCACAGAATGCATGTCCAAACTTTTTTGTTTTGTCTTCTGAACCAAAGAACACATGAAGTGAACAGCACAATCATATATCCTATGAACTCCACTAATGTGGCTTGTATATTTCCAATTACAAGAAAATATTCTTAGCATTTTATATCCAGATTATTTATACACATATATTTACACATACAAGCTAATTTTCTGTCTAAGGTAATGACATGAATAGTAGGAATATTCTTGTAGATAATAATGGCTGATTCCCTTGTGTCTTCTAAGTGACTCTCAGTAGTTTGCATTTATCATTTTCCTGCTCTTCAGAGAGCATGAGTGGAACATGCTTCCCTATTTATTCACTGAGTTTTCCCTTAGAAACCTTATTGGATTGACAAAGGTTACATGATTCTTGAGTTACCTATTCAGTGGATGATGCACACTGCAGTTCAGATAATGAGCAAAGAGGTTTCAGATTAAGTAAGAAAAGAAATTAGTTATCTGAAGTTAAAACTGTGTAGGAATGGATTCTCTTAATGTAAAAGGAAGGAAAAAAATCTGACCATTAATGATTATAACTAATGACTGTAACAAATGCTTTAATGCTTTAGCACAGAGGAAAAAGGTCAAAAGACTACTTAGCATTTAAGAAATAAAAATGACTTAATGTAGATCCAACTGTTTTCCAACACAGACTTGCACATACTGTTCAGTATAGCTTTTCAGAATGTCACTTTTTCATATGTAATGGATTTAACTCTGCACTCCTCACATTTCATGGCAGGTCTCGTCAGAAGTATGAACAAATAAAACTCACCTTCATGTCTGATATTGCATATCTGGGGTGGTGTTACTTGTGATTCGTGAAATAATATATTGGAGCAGATCTGCTTAGCATTTCACAGGATCATATACTTCTGACAAAGTGAGTCCATGGGCCCTGATGGGGTTGATCCAACGGTACTTAAAGAACTGGCTGATGTCATCACAAGGCCTCTCTCCATGATTTTTCAGTGCTCTCAGGAATCTGGGAGGACCCAATGGACTGGAAGCAGGCAAACGTGATCCAATTGTCAAGGACAACAGCGATGACGCTGGTAGCTACAAGCCTGTTAGTCTTACTTCTCTACCTACTAAAATTATGGAGAAACTTAAGCTGGGACTTACTGAAAAACACCTGAAAGTCACAGAATAGCCATGGCTGGAAATGACCTCTCAGATCACAGAGTCAAACCAAAAAAAAAAAAAACCCAAAAAAAAAAACCCATCTAAACCCTGTCCCCCCCNCATATTCAGCTCTCCACCAGCAGCCCCAGGTCCTTCTCTGCTGGGCAGCTTTCCAGCCACTCATCCCCAAGCCTGTAGCATTGCCTGAGGTTGTTGTGTCCAAAGTGCAGGACACAGCACTTGGCCTTATTGAACCTCATCCAATTGGCCTCGGCCCATGGATCCAACCTGTCCAAGTCCCTCTGCAGAGCCTCCCTGCCCTCCAGCACATCCACACTCCCACACAATTTGGTGTCATCTGCAAACTTACTGAGGGTGCTCTCAATCCCCATGTCCAGGTCATCAATAAAGATGCCAAACAAGACTGGTCCCAAAACTGAGCCCTGAGGGACAGCACTGGTGACTGGCAGCCAGCTAGATCTCACTCCAGCCTTCCTGGACCCCTTTACCCTTCAGGACTGTATCTCAAGAGACTCTCTCAACCAGTGCTCTAAAGAGTCCAAAGTCTGCCCTCTGGAAATCAAAGGTGGAGGTTCTGCTAACCCCTCTTCTTACATCACCAAGAATTGAGAATTTAACCAATTCATGATCACTATAAGTCAGCATAGCAATTGGTCCCAGCCAGCATGGGTTCATGAGGTAAAAATCTTACTTGACAAGCAATTTTCTTTTTGACAAGGTTTCTTTTTATGCTAGGTGTTCATTTCCATTCAGTCTCCCTCCCCCAGCTAATATAGTTCAAATTACCCAAAGTCTGTATGAGAAAAAGTCATTTCTTCTGTATTAAAAAAAAAATCTGACCATTTTTTCATTAAGCATGCTAACTTTTGAGCAGGGACTAGAAATTTGGAGCTCTACTTTGTAAGAGCTCTGTATCTTTGTTAGAAAGGGAAAACCAACATCTGTGTGAAAACTTGCTAATGCAATGATGTAAAAGTGAATTTTCTTGCACTTTTGGTACATGTTGTAGCATCAGACACGTAGACTTAGAAGAACGAAAGCTTCCACTTTTACTCTCAATAATTCTTATTAGACCTAGGCAGATTGGAAGAATGGGAATAGCTTAATTTGCTGCTCTGGAAGGACTAACATTGAGGGGGAGGGCACATATTCTTCATAGGATTAAGAAAAACTCTGAAGTTTACTGTGCCACCAACTCTGACCTCACTGAATGCAAATATCAAAATACTGTCATCTGTTTCCTTCCAGATTCACCTGGGAAGCAGCAATGAAAGGGAGGAAGTCAGAGGAGACACGTGGGGGAAAAAAAATTGTACAGACTCAAACTAATACATGTAGGGGTTTTTTTATTAGATCTATGAACGTTATCATGTGCTTTCTCCAGATTTATAACCCTTTTCTATTCGTGTTTAACTAGCAGAAATTGAGATCACCTGCCTGAGGTATCAAGGGATACCTTTACAAACAGGGATAACTAATTGAGAAAGGTTTTTTTTTCCCCCTTTTGTTGCTAGATGCAGACAGATCAATAGGTAAATGAACCTTGACGGTATATAAAGTGCAGTACCTGTGTACAAGAATAAATAACATTTTAGGCGAATTTTTCATGTGGTTTTTAGTAAGCTTGGATAGCTGTTAAACTGTGGTTTACAAGTAGAGGAAAATACACTGGTTTTGATTGAGACTGTGCTGAGCAGACCTGCCCACTGCTTCAGACATATAATCCACATCTAGGAGATAAAAACATGGTTAGAAGACAAACTCCATTGCCCAGCAATAATGAAATGTGATCCAAAGGCAGATGATTGCCACTGCTTTGGTTAAGTAGATCTAGCACTCACCAGGAAATGAAAGGATACGAATTATTAGCCATTATTATTATTTCTTCCTCTTCTTTCTCTGTAGTCCTTGGGAGAAGACTCTTCATCCTGCTCTTGTTCTTAAAGTAAGATGGAAAGATCATCTTTTAACCAGAGTATCAGAAGACAGAGTCAGAACCATGTCCCTCTCTTCTGTCTTCTAGATATTTCACACCCTAAATAATGCAAAACTAGTAAAGATTTTGTTGTGCACTGTACACCCTAAACCATGTGAAAATAAGTCATGAGGTACAGCCACCAAAGAAAACCCAACTACAACATTTGCCACTCAGACGAGGAGAGAAAACCAGGAATTAAACTGAGCCTGGGAAGATGGGAGTGAGGTAAATGTGTTTTAAGATTTGCTTCTATTCCACACTATCCTACTCTCATTCAGTTGCTAATAAATAAAATCAAATTTTCCTCATTTTGACTCTATTTTGCCTGTGACAGTAAATGGTTAATGTTTTCCCCTTGTCCTTATCTCTACCCATAATCCTTTTGATACATTTTCTATCTCTTGCCCAGATAAGGAGGGGAGTAACAAAACAGCTTTGGTGGGCACTTTGTGTCCAGATAAGGTCAGTCCATCACATCTGGCCCACCTAAAGGGATTTGTTCTAGTTTTGGGGGTTTTTTTTAATCACTAGCAAACTGCTGAAGAAATACAAAACCCTAAAGAAATCTCAGTTCTACAGTCTGCTAAAAACTCCCAGAGATTCACTAAGTATATTTATTAGATTATAATAACTAAAGTTCATGTAAATGACCAAATTATTATAATCCAACCAAAAATGGAATAACATAAGGCAAAAGCCAAAAGTCCCACATTGGTCATACTAAAAAATTTAAAGCACTGAATACTTCACTTGACTGGCATGCAGTCCAGTGGAAGGAACAACCTGCCAAATAATGTGATGCCCAGTTACCATAGGCTTGTATGAGTACATCAGATGTTCATTTTATTTTCAGAATGGTTATAAAATAACCATTTGCTTCAATATTTTTGTTCTGTGGACTCATCTGTTTTCCAGGCTGTCAAGTCTGATTTTGGTTGTACTTCATTCCGTTTATCAGCTCCCAAGATGAATGCTGTACTCTAATTTACATGAGTTTCCTATAAAAGAAGATAACCAAAACTTAACGACTCATTTCCAAATAGTGACCTATTCCTCAGAGGTTATAAACCAGAGGTGTCTTAGTGCCTTAACTAGAGATGTGCTAAGGACCAACTCTTTGTGTTTCTGTGTCATTGACATTCTTGAATGATACTATCCAATATTTCATAAGCACAGAGGCTGAACAGACAACACTGATGTCTAGTTAGCACGTTCCATTCAGTGCTAATACCTTCACAAGCAGGAATAAACAACAGGAAGTTTAAGCATGTTCTGAGGAAACAGAAAAAGCCTGACAAAAATTCCCAGTATCAGCTTCACTGCCTCCTACTTCACTGCAGAAACCTGTACCCTCCCTGAATAAGGACACTTTGCCTGTGACACCCATTCCAGTTTTCCTCAGCTGACTACTGCAGAGAGTTTTCTCTTTCTCAGCTGTCTTTCCTTTATTTTTCCTCCAAAATTAACTTCCACTGCTACAGTCAATGTGTGTTATGAGCTATTGATCCCATTAGGAAAATCTTCATCCCTATGAAACTCTCCCACCCTCTTTTGTGCAACGGTAACATTCTTCACATGAGCCAATAGCTGTCATCCTTCCTCACCACTTGCTGCCAAATTTAAGCACCAGATTTAACCTTATCAGCCACAGGATTACCTGCATTTTGGTGTTGTTAAGCCATACTTATCTTGGGAGTGATTTCTACCTTAAAGGACTGCTTTCAATGTAGGCACAATCTCTTCCACATTCTATCTGTGAGCCAACTAAAACAATTTTGAAACTGGTGTTATTTTGAATGTCATCACTCCTAAATCTAACTCTATTTCTATTCTTAAAATCATATAGAAATGCACTTGTTTTCTTTCTCTAGTTAATCACAAGTCCTACTGTGGACTCAACTCTTCAATACATTCCATTAGCTGCAGACACTACTAATTTTCATCCCTAAGCCATTTCATCAATTAATTTGGTTTGGTTTGATTTGGTTTTGTCTTGGTTTTTGGTTGGTTTTGGGTTTTTTTTGAGTTTCCCCCCATTTAATGCATTTAAGGAAATACAGAGGATGGATGGAAGTCAGAAACACGTGGAAAAACACATTGCTACAAAACCATTTTGACTAAGTAGAGCTGATGTTTCTTCTGGAAATTTGAGTTCTTTTTTTTTTTTTTTTTGAGAGCACAATTAGATACACCTATGACTTACACCCTGTGGTTTAACAGTATAAAACTTTCCAGTGGAACTTTCAGTCTTTAAATACATATTGATGGCCATTGACATCTACAAGTGCTGCCTCACTTTTCAGGACTTGCTGGCTGCTCACCACAGCTCCACTGCCAGCCTATTAGTTCAGTTCCTGGATAAGTTACAACAAAGGCAGCTATATACAGGTTGCAAATCACTGGTTTATTTCCCTCTTCACCTATGTCACTTTCTTCTTTTTTTGTTTTCTTAACAAAATGTACAGTAAGTTACTTTAGAAATATTTGTTTGCGTTTTTAAAAGAAAAAAAGTTCTGCAACTGCAGAATTTCTGTGGCAAAAATATTGATAAAAGCTCAGCTAATAGCTATACAAAATCACAGAATCATTAAGGTTGGAAGAGACCTCTAAGATCAGTCTAAACCTCTATCATATTTCCTTTTCCTGCTCGACAGAAAAAGCAAGGTTTTGTCAAATTATAGGACACATGCTAGTTGGCTTCAGTGATCCAGGTCAGTACGAAAACTCCAAATGCACAGTTAATTTCAGCTGTTCCTACTGTGCTGTCAGTACATCTTATCCCAAATAGAAGATATTTTTCCTGCTGTGTTCCTGGCAGGACGCATGCATTCCTCAGATGCTTCATTCTCTGCTTCTTTAAAAGGCAACTGTCTCCATAAACAGTGAGCAACCCCATCTCTGCTTCTGGGAGATGAGTATGCTTCATCAGTAAGGTACAGTGAAGATAAAATTAGTATCTGCTGTCTTTCCACAGATAATGTACAAAAAAAAAGAAAGTTTCCACCCCTACAAATAAATCACATGGACTGTCACAGTGCTGTCAGTGTGGATGAAATTGCTTGGATTTGTCTGGGAACAGGGAAAAACAGCATTCCATTCTTTCGGTAACTGCATCATATTTCTATTTTTATATTATAATGAAATTCCTTTAAAATGGCAAATTAGAAGAGAAAAGGAGACATCTTATTTTGAATACTGATTTTAAAATTTGGGGTTTATTACATACTCTTAAGATAGTCCTCAGCAAAGTTTCAGCTTCTAGAAACCAGTGAAAATGTATAGATCATAGACTCATAGAACAGCATAGGTTTGAAGGGAACTCCAATGGTCATTTAATCCAACCACACCTGCAATGAGCTGGGACATCTCTGACTAGATTAGGTTTCTCAGAGCTCCACCAAAACTGAAATTGATAACCCCCAGGTGTGGAGTATCTGCTACCTCTCTGGCCAACAAGTTCCAGTGCACAAAGTGTTCTTTGAATGTCAAATCTGACTGCACTAGTAAATCAGATACACAAGGCTATCTCTATAGCACTGGCTGTAATTATATATATATTTGCACTTGAAATTTTTAGGACTAAATAGGTGAAAGACAAATGACTTTGGAAATTCAGTTTATATGGTTTCTTGTGTTAAAGTTTTAGAGAATTTTCTGTAAGAAATAAGTCCATTTAAAACATACAAGTCATAACTAGGCAACAATTATCACACTATCAAGCATTTACCAAATAATTTGGTTTTGTTCGAACTGCATCACTTCCACTTCTAAAAAAATTCAATTTGATGAAAGTTAGAACTATCTAACTTTAGTCTTTCTCCCTCAGATCTTTGTCCTTCAGCTTCTTTTAAGATTTTTCTCCCATGCACCTAAGTTGAAATTACTTCCCTCAGGTGCAAACACAAAAATACTAATCAATCCCCTTTTCACTTTACTTTTTATCAATTATTTTGACTCTTGATTGAGGGCAGATAAACATTTCCTATAAGCTCAACAATCTGGTGTTGTCCACAACTGATTATTTTACCCTCACTTGTTCTCCTGACCTCCACAAGAATTTCCAGAGATTGTATTATGCTTCCACCAGCACAGCATCAGGATAAAAGGACAGTTAGAAGAAATTGGAATCAAAGTTACAAAGGCTAAAGNCACAAGGGATTTTCAGACTGTGCCTGAAAGGCTAAAGGATATTTTAGGTTAAAACCACCTCAGTCAGATATGAAAAATTATTTTGTTTTAACAGTAAGTGTAAGGCTTTTAGGAGTGCCATTTCAAATGCATTAACTTTTAACTTCTGCTAAAAATGTATTCTAGATTATTTGCTTTCAAGAAGGGCAACTAGGTTTTCAGAACATGATGTGCTATCTGAAGACTGAAAATTAAAAAAAAAAAGGAAAGATATACTAAAATTTCCAGATAATAGAAAAAAAATTGATAAGCACATCAAATAAAAAAAAACAAAACCCTATTCTTCCATCCTCACAGCCTGTCTCCAAGCTTGGAGATAGTATGGGATACTTCATAAAGAGCTGGATTAAAATCACTGAGTGTGCTTTACACTCAAATCTAAAAAGGAATACTGTTTTATATTACAAGGATCAAAGATAAGTTTAAAGTCACTCTCCTTCCCTTAAGCCAATAATTTTTAACACAAAGTCTCTTGATTTGAGCCCAAGACTCATTTTCTCATTGCAGAGGCAACACAGTTTCTCAACATAGACTGTGCTGTTAGTTTCGTGTTTTCTACTGATAACCTCTAAATAAAGACTATCAAGAATACAAAGAAAAAAAAAACCCTAGCTCTCTGAAGCAGAGACATATAGTCAAATTGGAAAAATAAATAAATAAATAAATTAAATATTTCTCGAAAGAAGAAAAATATCTCATCATTCAATTTTTCTCAAGTTTGTTTTTTTTTTTTTGCAAAGCGAGATTAACAAAGAGAACTGAAATGTGCCAGAAGTAAAACATAAGAAATTAGATTAATTTGACATTTGAGATTAGCTCCAGAAACATCAACATCAATTAAAAAAAAAAAAAGGAAATGTCTGGGGTCAGTAAATCTGTACATTTACATGTTTGCTGGTAAAACATCAACTGACCTTTTTAGTAAAGCAAATTATCTCATTTCATTTTAGGAAAGTGGGATTTGAAAGCTCACTGTTTGACAATTTACTAGGCAAAGCATTTTATATCATCCTGAAAAATATCTGCAAAATACAGAAAACAAATCCAATTTCTTAATTATTATGATGGAACATACCACTTGGAAAGTTTTGTTTCTTTTGTCACAGGAGCTTACATGTGGTGCACTGAGAAAATTCAGATGGTGATATATAGAAGCAAAGTCAGGTCTGTAAATTCTTAATCTTGGAATGTAACCATGCTCAGATGACTCTATTCACCAACTTTTAAAAGATGTATATATACAAGCAGCTTGTCAGCACCGTTAGAAAGTAACACTTGGCAGTTTTCTACGGAATTCAAACGTGGAAAGAGGCTCAAATTGCCTACAAGATTAAAATAATATGGAGACCATATATTTGTACATATTATGAAAACATCAAAGTACTGGAAAAACTGAAAATGTGCAAAGGTCATTCTCACACATTCCTCTGGTGTTTCTAGCAAAAAACATAGCAGTGCAGGTAAATCAGTGATCTGATTCGCTGTAGTCATTCATATGATTTTTGCATAGCTAAGTTAAAAGCAGAATGACATTACTTAAAACACAGTGGAAAAATATTCAAGCACATCAGAAGAAGACCTTTTGGAAAAAAAAACAACACATGGAATTAAACTACAGTCATATTATAATGCACTATGTATCAAGGAGAGGGTGGGTGAAAGGAGAGGAGAAATCAGACAGCTTATTATTAAGTTGGAAGATTAATAAAAGCAGACCACATTTTATCAAAGTTTCCCAGTTTATCAATCAATATAAATGAGACTTTTTTCCATTGCAATGAGAACAGCCAGCCTGAAACTGTGACCATTGATTGATGGATTGGAAGTGGATTAATTTTTGGGTCGTAGAAAAAGAACGGAACAACCCCTCCCCTTTATACTATTAATCCCCTGAAAAACTGATAGAGCTCCTGCAGTAAAATGAAAAAGAGCAAGGAGATTGGGAGCATGATTCTTCTGAATATGTACCCTTGAGGGAAAAAGAGTTTCTTTTTACTTCCTGAGTGTCTCACTCACTGATATTTAGCACAAATATCTATGAGTCATATTTCCATAAGGTTATACACTCTGTTCCATACATGTCAGTGATATACCAAGAAGAAACTTGTCCTACTATGGCAGGTAGGTAAACCTACAGATTCTGATGTTCATTTTCCTTAAGAGAAACAAAAAGCAATAATAAATAATAATTAATAAATAATGATAATAATAAGCTCAGGACAGTGATGCTGTGACCAACTGAACCACCTGGGCTGTCAAGGAGTAGATTCCTTTGGTAATTACTGCTATGTACTTATAAAGACCTTTCCAAGTCAAAGCTGTCTTTAAAATCAGCTTTGTTGGAATTTCTTGAACCTGTACATGCAGGTAGTTTAAAAATATAACCTGTAATTTGTTTATAATTGTATCAAAGCACCTTTTCTCTGTTTATCACCTTCTCATATGCAAGAGGAGGAATGAAAAGCAAATAAAACTGACTAAATAAAATGGATGTATTCTGTGATGCTGTAGTTAAATATGTTCTTTCAAAGAATTTCCTTTTAAGGTTTCTTTAATATCTTGGCTAACTGAATTTTAGAATCAGTAGGGCTAACAGTATAATTATTTTCTAGACTGGCATGTCCTGCCTGAGACTTTCCCTCTCTAGGTATGTAACCCACTCATTTGCTGTTGGCAAAGACATGAAAAAAAATAATAATAATGTGGAATTATTGCTAACACTTAGCAGCTGTTCTACATGCAGAAGTCAAGGCAGCTCTGCTGCTTACTATGTATAAATGTGATGTTTTGGTATACGACAGCACTCTCTGCTTTAAGATGTTACTTCCTGCCAGTTCACCCCAAAAAACCTGCTGACTTTTATCCTTTTTTTTCAACCAGTCTACGACTGGTTGCTTATCTCAAAACAAAGTGGTGGCAAATGGAGCTTTTAACAGAGGGCTTGCCACAAAAGCAGCACTACTATTAGAAGTCAACATATTTCCTTTCTAGTTTCTCCTAGGATGCCATGGAAACTCTGCCATGGAGGCAGAGCCTCCCTTCCCTCAAGCAGATTGACACTGCCACCCAGCTTGCTGTCATCTGTAAACTTGCTAAGGGTGCACTCTACCCCCTGGTCCAAATCAGAATTAGGATTTGGTAAGGCTAAAAGTATGTTCTGTGTATTGGCACCTAAACTTTGCAGTTACTGAGATTTTATCTGCAATGCCATCCCAGATCTTCGTTCATGAAGCCTAGCCGTGATGATGATGATCTACAATGCCATAGTCTGCTTAATCTGTGATCTCACGTGTGATTTAATTCCTTTCACCAACAGCTTCTATCTCTCAGGCAAGGAATAAGAATGAGGTGTAGCAGCATGTGCTTATAGAAAAAAAACCGTTATATTTGACAACAACAGTAGTTCCTTCAACAGAAGGACCACCCAAACACACCCACACACTAGCATGTGGCAAGAATTCAGTGCTAGGAAGTTTCAGAAACATTGAGCCATAGTCTACAGGTATGTTGTTAAGAAATAGGAGAGTGGTATTTTATTACTTAATTTTAAGATTATTATATACACTATATTTTATTTCATTATATTTCTCATTTCCTTCTAAGCTTTTAGCTTGACAGTATTAATTTAAGAGCACAGAAGTGTTAAGGAAAATTAAAAACTAAAAAAAAAAAAAATTTAAAAAAGGGCAAAAACTGTGAAAGCTAGGTTTTGCAAAATGCTTGGTTTTATAAAACCTGGTCAAGATTACAAGATGTTTTCAAATGCAGATGTCTGAGGAACAGCCTCTACCAAGTGTTTAGAACTATTTCTACAAGGCGTGAATTTCCGTCTAGATGTGGAAAAAATCAGTCTGAACAGAGAGTAGCCACTGTGTGCACCATTAACACAACACACAGTCTCAGATGTTTCCAGGGATGTGGCTTCTACCACATCTCTAGTAGTCATAGAATCATAGAACAGTTCCAGCTGGAAGAGACCTTGGAGATCATCAGTGCAGCCTCTGTCCTAGCCCTAGCAACCTGCTAAATGATGCCTCCCAAAGCAACATCCACCTGTCTCTTAAACACCTCCAGGGATGGAGACTCAAGCACCTGGCAGCCTGTTCCAATGGCTCACAACCCTTGCAGCAAACAAATTCCTCCTAATATCTAACCTGAACCTCCCCTGGTGCAATTTCCATCCATTTCCCCTTGTCCTATTAGTCTCCACTAGGGAGAANAGCTTCCCTGCCCTCAAGCAGATGGACACTGCCACCCAGCTTGGTGTCATCTGCAAACTTGCTAAGGGTGCACTCTACCCCCTGGTCCAAATCACTGATGAAGTCTATGGCCTTATGATTTTCACCTCTACATTCTGTTCATGCTGGAGCTATTTCTACCCAGTAATACTTATATGTGACATAAACAATTAGAAATAAACTATTTGACATTGACATGTTTGGTTCTTGCTCTGTTATCTGGTGGATGTCTTATGCCATTATGCTAAAAGCAGGTATTCAGATCCTTTTTCTGGATAATCTATATACACATGACATTCAGTGATGATTTTTGTCATATCTCCTGCAAATAAAATATCTTTTAATTAGGAGTGGAAAAATAGCATTTCTTCCTTGCAAAATTACTTCCAGGGTGTTTATTAAAAAAAAAAAAAAAAGCAATATAAGTGCCTACCTAGACAATATGCTATTATAACTGAAGGAAAGCTTCTTCTAACTTTAAGCACTAATGAAAAAAACACACTAGCCTCCCACAAGCAATAGATCACACTGCTCTAGAGCTACCCTCATTGAACTTACAAAAGCTCAGAGCAAGAACCTGTATATTCACATTCACTCATCTTGCATTGTGGCTCTGACCTTGCACAACATCCTGCCTTAAAGATGCAATTCAGCCCTTTCCAGAGTCAGGGAGTGAGCATGAATTATGTGTGTGGGTCACAAAGAGAGGAAAAAGCAAAGGGAAATAAAACCTAAATATATTGGTCTAAAACATGTCCTGAAAATGAGATAAAAAATAAGATAGAAAACAAATGCGGATATAATAAATAGCCAATATGACATTTCTGGTTTCAGAAGAGGAGAAAAGAGGCACTGCTATACAACAAGTCTAATTCTGATCATCCAGATTTAGAGGCCTAAATGGTACTGTGGGTCTCTTTGCTGGAAATTGCAAAATAAACAACTAGGATATGGTGTTCATTTTGTTGTGTTTTTTTTTATATTTGCTCTTTTAAAATTCCACTGTAAAGGTGTCCCTGAACAACCCAAAACCCCAACTAAACTAGTATGGCAAGGATTAATATACTGATAACTACCTACGTACCTTTTGCTGTGAAACTGCCCTGAAAAATAAATGCAGTCTAAATAAGAGTAATGTCAGTGAAAGACAAATCCTAGTTCAAGTCATCATGTTCTGGTAAGACAAACACAGTGACAAGCAGGTACTGAGATAAATGAAGTATGGAGAGCAAGGAAAGGAATTTGACATTTGATAGAAATAGGACAAATACTGTGACAAATCTGTCAAGTACAGATGCTGTCACAATGAACTAAAATACAATGTCAAATTAGAAAGGGAAATGATACACTACTTAAGCAAAAATCACAAATATAAGGGAGGAAAAAAAAAGAATATCTGGTACCCTGCCAAATGTAGCTTTCAGTTTTAGGAGGAACATACATTAGATTCAATCAGGACAGGGTCAAATACATAAAGCAGTTCACACAACTGCTTAAAAAATTGGCTTAATAGCAACTATAAGCAACAGTTTCTATTATATCAATAGATATCTAGATGTGTGCATATTATAGTCTTATGGCCTTTCAGTGGTACAATGACCATATGAGAAAGAAACACAAATGTCCCCATTGGACTCTGTGGAGAGTATTCAATTAAAGGGACTTTTCTTCCACTCTGCTTAGTCATCTCAACCACTCTCTGCTCATCAGCAAAAAAAAAAAGCCATGAACTTTTTGTTTGACTGGAACAGCATAGCTACTGATACACTACCATCATCTTTGCTTAAAGCAAAATTTATGGTTTTTAAAGTAAGTATCCAGATTCAAGACAGTGATGTCATGAATCACCATGTCACCACGAAAGGATCTGGGTTGCTGATTTCATCTTCATTTCAGGACCTCGTTCCCACACAAGACATTTTAGCTTTGGAAAGAGAAAAAAATAAAGTGAAGAATGTTTCCAGTGTCATCATTGTCACCTGAATCCAAACTTAATATGAGAGAAGCTTTTAAAAAAAAAAAAGAAGTTCTATTCTAGCAAAGTAAAGGAATAATTTGTAATTATGCAACTGGAAATAGGACTACAAGAGAGAAACGAGGCCCAGCAAAATATGTCCTTAGATTATACCCCAAATTTGTAATCTTCTAAGATGTTTGGCAAGTGTTACAGATATTAGATATACAAAAGCCAATTAAATGGGATGTCTGTGTCCTCTTCCTGAACTCTTATATCTACAGGTGAATCTGAAAGCTAGCCTATCTAGCNTGCCCAGTGCAGGGGGGTTGGACTAGATGAGCTCCAGAGGTCCCTTCCAACCCAAACCATTGTAGGATTCTGTGATTCTATCTGACAGGAGCCAGGCAGTCCAGTTCATGCCTTTTTCCTAGCCACTACATCAAGACAAAATCTTTCTCCTCTTCTCACCCGTTTTAATTCCAAACTTGATCTCTTGTCCTTTCACCAGTGGACTGGTATTTCATTAGAGGAAGTGTGTCTGAAGAAGATGACAGCCCTTCCCACATTTTCTCAAGCTGGCCATCCTAATTTTTTTTTTTCCTTTAATCACATTGTCTTTTCTATTTTGCCTAGCTTCCTTACTTGTCATAATGTTTTCAAGGCTGTCACAATATTTTATAAGTATTATGTCACAAAGAATATTTACTGTACATACAGCTTTATCAAAACTTCAGTCTTTGGTTTGGCTAGATGCCCTGAATCTCTAGTCAAAAGCTTATGCTTTTAGGGTTGGAATAGCAAGCATGCACACTCCTGTCCCTCCAGATATGTGAACACATGCACACATACTTCTAAAATATTATGGCACTATAGAGTCATACTATGGAATAAAACTGGTTTTGCAGATACTCAAGTAAAAGCTTTGTGCTAAAAAACAAACATCCTCCCTCTTATATTTTGCATTAAAGAGAAGGAGGGGAAAAAAAAAGAAAGAAATTTGTTCTTGAAAGTTATAAAGCATCTGTAGTACCAAGAGAGGAGAAAAGAGATATGATTGTTTTCCTTCTCATATCCAGGGAGCTACACATCTTAAGGTGTTAACATGAGCTGATGGGAGACAAAGCATAGCTGCACGAAGCAAAGTCTATTTTTCTCTGCAATCAGCATATATGTATCTATATATATAATGCCTATAAATACATGTAATAACCATAAGTTAAAAAGCAGGCAGTAAAGCAGAAAGAATATCAAGTCACCTACTTTTTAAAAATATGTTGGGTCAAAAATAGAAATATCACCTAACAGAACAATTGCCAAATAGCAGAGTAATCCACAATAAAATATTTTTATTCATTCTAAAGGAAGAAACACTTTTTGTAATGTTTTTTTTTTTATTCTCAATGATGCAGTATCAGCCTTTGGACAAAAATAGTTAGCCCTGACTCCAGTCATTCACTTTCCAACTATCAATTCTCTTAGGAAAATGATATTTTGTGATACTGTTTGTTGGGAAAAAAATAAAGGTGCCAAACTATTGGCAGATACTGTTGTGCACACTGTGCAAAAAAAACCCTACATACACAATTTTTTTTCTCTAGAATGTTATTCATCATAATATCCTGACTCAAACACTAAGCTAACCAAAATTCTCACTCTGCTGCATGATAACAGCATGAGAGAAAAAATAAAGGATTATATAATAACTCAACCAGGAAATGAACAAAACAAAACTAAAAAAAAAAACCTCATAGTAATTATATATTGAAAATTTAGGAGTAAATCTCAGTAGTGATCCCATTTACGTAGAAGTGGTAAATCAAAGGTGCTTTATAGACTTTAACTGCATTTAAAATTCTCAGTATACAACCACATTTTGCTCAGAGTAGAGGGGATGTCATATTTTCAGTTAGTAAACATTTGTGATTTGATCTACACCCAAAATGAATCTGTAATTTAGTTTGGTGGACAAAAAGATGATATGCTGTTGCCTTTTTGTTGACAGAGTGATCCGAGCAAAATTACATTTGTTGACAAAAATAAAATGAAAGAGTTGTAGAATACTTTGCAGAATGAATGTATAAAGAAAGCATTCACAGAAACTGAGAAGTGAGAGTTATTGAAAGCTTTTTGGAAAGCAGGATACTTCCACTCACAGATGAGTTTCAGTGCTTTAGAGGATCTCACAAAACTCTCTCAATTCAGAATATCCTTTTGGTAACACTGTTTAGTAGCTGGTTGAGGAGGCAAAACAATTTAAGCCTGGCCATGACAATGTAATAAAGTTAATAATGTAATAAAGTAATAAAGTGTAGTCAAACCTTCACATCTAAAGTCAAGGACCTGCAGGTGTGGGGAGAAAAAAATATCAATTATTTCCATTTTGTTGTTGGCCACAGACAGTGGTCAATATTAGTTATTTCCATCTGTTATTGGCCATGAAGTACAAAAATATGACCTCTTGACTCCAGCACCTTGCAAGCATCTTTGTAACACACAGAAGGAAGATAACTAGCTGCACTCAACCATCTGAAGGTTCTCTGTCTTTGATTTTTTAAGTTTCTCCAGCAAAACTTGGAATGGACACATCAGAACACTGTGTTGAATCTCATCAGTTTCATCCACTTCAATAGAATGAAAACTCTCTCAAGCCAAATAAATTTGCACCACTGTGCTCAGTGCTGGAGCAGTTCTGTTCTGCCTTGTTCATGTATCAAGTTTGATAGACTAAATCCAAAAAAATCACAGAAGAAAAAGAAAAATTTGCATTAGCTTTTCAAAACGTAGCCCCAATCCTGTAGTCTCCACTCTGACTTGTGAAATCCATAGATATTTTGCCTCATGGAAAAATGCTGAAATAAGGCCTTGCAAAACAAACATAAATCAAATAACCTCTTTGGGCCTGTTCTGCAGGTGTTTTTGGTAGACATGACTATGGATGAGGTTCTAATTATAGAAGATACAAGAAAAATGTGTGAGAGGAACAAGACTGAAATATATCTTTAAAAGCCTTTATATACATTTTACTGCAAGCAAAAAATTACTTAAGAATACCAAGGACTGTGTTAGATCAGTGACAGGTTACAAGATGTGGTTCTTTTCATTATCAGCCAAAAATAACATGCTGGTCATTCTTTGAAGAATAAAATAAAAAATACTTCTTTGCAGTCATTCTTCTGTCTGTTCTTATCAGAAACCAACAACTTTCTTTCAAATAAGCTGCCAAAATTAAAGATATCAGAGGTGTCTTTAGACTTTACAGGTATATTAGGAAGTTCTCCTAGATCTATACCATTGGTGTAATAGCTTCAAACATCCTCAAACCTAGTGCATGAGCTTGCAAATTAGTTTTACTTTGTAGTATCCCTAAAGTGTTTTGTCAGCACAGAGGTTATATTTAGTTTTACATGTTTTTTGGGGTGTTTTTTTTTTTTGCAAGAAATAAATGCAAGGCACTGTAAATTACAAATGCATATGCAGTTTCTAAAATCAGATGGAATTTTGTATGTCATAACAAGCACAGATTAGAAGCAGCTCGATAGACTTCAGTAAGGGACTACTGTGGATAACCAGAGAGAAAAAAAAGTAAATGAAAGGAGGATCAGTGCTTCAAAAAGGTTGCATGAAAGCTCTGAGTAAAGGAATAAATGACAAGGATTAAGAATGCTGTGATAAAAATGAATGAAAAACAAAGCAGGGGGTGAAATGATAAATAATACATGATATTACAAACACATAAACAGTAAGAAGCTGGCAAGGGAGGCTGTGGATCCTTGAGGGAAGGTGAAAGAACAAAGCATCAGATAATGTAAATATTGCTAGGAAAATGAATGCTCGAATGAGAGAAATATTTCAAGGTGAAAGGAAATAAACAACTAGAAATGGAGTTGAAGGATGTAGCAGAATAAATGTGGTAGCAGGAAAGGAAAAATTTGTTGTAAATGAAAATGCAAACTGTCTCAGTAAGGAGGAGACACAGCATCCTAAAGCTGCCAGGCAAAGACCAGGTGAGAGAAACACCTCCTAAAAAACCACACAAAGTAGGAATTACTCACCTTATGTTTATCTACTCTCATAAAAGGTAGAGTAATGTCCTGCTACACAGGCATGGCTAGATCTACAGTGGCCTCATATTTGACCCTCATAAAGACCTCAGTGAAAAGCCTTTCAGGAATATGGTTCATGCTATCACTAGCAGCACCAAACCAGTCTAGGATTCTGTGATTCTAGGATTCTGAAGAGCTTAGGGTAGTTATAGCTTAGTTATAGCTGCTGTTGAGCTATAAATCTCTTCTCATGGGATAATAGAGAAGACTGAAATGATCAAGCTTTGAGTTACAATGCTGGAGCTAAACACTTCCACCTCTTTTTAAAAGTAAGTTGGCTGGAATTTTCAGACAGCAAGTTTGGAGGATGTTTTCCCTATATTTTTACATTTGCTTAAAAATTTCATTTCGAAGATACTTTTGGGGTTACAAATTCTGCTCAACCTTCAAGGAAGTGGAAGAAATTGAAGACAAGCAGGAACATGGATTGGTAGTGATAGGTTGATGGTTGAACTTGATGATCTCAGAGGTCTCTTCCAACCTTAATGATTCTGAGAAAAGGAGACCCAGAAAGAAGTATCTCTAGTCTTCTAGAATCTCATGCAATCTTAGTTCCAATACATTTGATTAGAAAGTGTACCTGTCTATTATTTTAAAGAGGTTCATTTTTAGTAGCCAGAAAAACATTACACAAGCAGTATTTCCATCCTCAACTGACAGAAGGGATAGATCTGTTCCATCAGAGAGCAGCTTAACAATTAATATCTTCTAGAAGTAAATGTGATCTCTCACAAGGTGCATTTGATTGCACCAGCAACTTCTTAAAGTTGTTTGAGTTATTCAGTATATTTGGGGATAAATAGCAGAGGTAGAGAAAGCTTTTTGAAGTATTAGCACAACTTGTTTAAAAATGATGGGCTCCTAGAGGGACTGACTCAGATAAATGCTTGCACAGCATTTCTGACCACTGCTATGGGGACATTAACTCCATCTCAGCCAAACCAAATACAACCAGCCCAGGAATTTAAAGGATTTGCATTAATTCAACTCAAATAGTTGTTTGCAGTGGCAAAGAGATGTTATAGCACCCACTAGTGCCACTGTGGGTAAGGTAGTAAATCATTGAACTTCCTTACTTTTTTTTGGAGGCTAAAACAATCCTACAAGGTTGGTTTTTAATACCTTGTGGTCTGGAAATCAGTGTCTACTCCATACATATTTTATATAGGTACACACAGGTTTTCCTTTGAGGTGAGGAGTCCAGCTTAGGTGTTTAAAGGGTGAGAAATGTCAGAGAGGATGTTTCAGTTGCAGCAAATATTCAGCAGGGTGACAAATCCTCCAAGGCCCATGTGCTCTTGGGCCATCCTTCCTCTGCCAGAGTTCTTCACAATTAAAGGAATAAAGAATTTTTAGGGAAGTCTATATGGCATCTTACACAGATACAGCTATTTTTCACTTTACTACAGATTGCACCTCCTCTCAAAATGCTGGCTTTGTCCATAGTGTCCTACCATTGTGTTTTCCATAAAAATAACTTCCACTTTCCCTCCCTGCTCCTCTTACAAGAGTTGGACAACACTTCAGTCTTCATGTTTATTAATTATTTCAGCAAGCAGCTGAAAGGAATAAGTCCAACCCTAAGAAATGCTGGATTTGAAGCTCAACATGGTCTTAACTATGGTCCTGTCATGAGACATTTCTTGCTGCACACTTCAATGGAGTAAACTCAAAGAATCAGCTTGGAAGAGCAAGAGCCTCTAATCCAGGAATTAAGCTAGAGGGTGAACCGTTACATCTTAGAGGACTAGAAATGATTGATATGCTCAGTAAAGTAACAATTAGAGATGTTACCACTTAGTCCTTTTAGGATTTTCTTGCGTATACTCTTAGTAGAGACAGAATCAGAGGTTACACTGGTAAATGCCAATGTTAGCAGCTTTGTCTTTAATTTGTTCTGACTTTAATGCAATGGTGTGTGTTTTCTCCTTTATTTCTAATTTTTTTTTGTAGGAATAGCTGCAAAAATCCAGATACAACTCAATTTACTAAGAACATAAGGACCTCACAAAATTAGTTTCTACTGGTTTTATCAGTAAATTTAAAATCAGACACATGTATTCTGATATTCCCACTTGGCTACTGAATGCATCCAGAGTTTCTAATGAAAAAATACGTACTAATTTTATTAAATTAAAAGCACAGTGCAAAGGAAGGAGCTGGGGGGGTGACAACTCAATCTTCATTTTTCCAAATAATAAATCTGCATTTTTTTTTTAAACTAGTAAGTTTAGAAGTCCTCTTCTGATATATATATATATGATATATACATATATAATATTTTATCATCAGATAGATGCCAATTTGAGTATACTCCAAATTTTCATAGAAAACAGAGAAATACAGAGCTTGAAGGGATGCAAGAAGACATAGTTCCGCTCTGAGACAAAATTAGAGATGACTAAAATAATCTCTCACAATCAGTTCTGCCATCTGAGTCATTCTCCCTTTAAGGATGCCTCAGAGTTGTTTTTTTTTTCCTTCCTGGGTTTTAAAAATAATAATAATAAAAAAATAAATAAAAAGAAGTGCCAAAAGATAGAAAGCATTAAAAGACAATATATATATTCCCAATTTTTAACAGAGAATGGAGAAAAGATAAAAATAGAGATTTGATGCGAATATTCCCTCCCTATTTTTCTTTCCTTTCGAACAAACAATGCAGGGCAGGATGAAATCCAAATTACTTATTTAAGGAAAACTCTCTGGAGAGTCAATCAGGTACTGAAATCTTAGGGATTTGAAAGAAATAGAGCTAGAATATCATAAACACCTCACATAGCAAAAATGTCACTTTGTTTAATAATTGTCCACAAATAGTGATTAGTTCTTCATATCCAAAGAGTCATATATGGTAGAACTCACATGATAAGCTTCTTTGCAGAGGAGAGGAGAATCTTTAGAGAAGGATAATTATAGAAGGAGAAATCAAGATTATTTAATATATTTTGTGAAAGAAAATGTAGCTAAAGATGCTGTGTTAAAAGCCTGGAGGGACATATTTAATATTTAGATTAAATAAATAAATACAATGCAATACAATATATAAATAAATAAAGGAACACTGCTTAAAATATGGCTATTATTCTTAAGTTAAAAAAACAACAAAAAAAACACCACACAAACAGGCCTTATTCCAGAAGACTGCAATGTAAGCTAAATTATATACAGTGCTATAGGAAGGAGAGGAGAGTGAAGAAACTTGTAAAGCTGCTGAAATGTAGGGCTTTTGCCTTTTTCCCTTTTATTTTGTTTTAAGCATATAAACAGCTATATACACACATAAAAATAAAGACTATACATATAAATAACATAAAAACCTCAAAAGAGTACATTTATTCTAATAAAAAGAGGGATAGATGAAAGAAATTAATAAAGAGTTTGCAGCTGGAGTTATTTCCAGTAGGAATTTCCTCTGTTAAATTCATCTTTAAAGAAGGCCTGCCCAAAATACCACTAATTTTTCAGAGTCATTACAATTTACATAGAGGAAATGCATCCCATACCTTGTGCCTTCTTAATAGTGAGGAAGTTTTCACTTACTATTTTCTTAGTCATTCAGCAAACTTCTTGGCACGGAAAAGACCAAAGCCCAAGGTGCAACTGCCTTCATCTAACTATCTTCATTGTTCCTGAGTAATTTACAAAAAAACCCAGGGAGACTGAAAGTAAAAGCAGCTTTCCAATTCTCCTAGCTAACTGTTGACAATACTTCAAAACCAGGCCAAATTCACAGGTTCAAGGGCATTTCCAGCTCCTGTTCACATCCCAGAGGAGCAGGGCTCTACAGGTGTTCCTCAGACAAAGCAATATAAATACTCTCTTGTCCCCAGATAGAAATGCACATTCTAGTTTTGAAAAGATCTTTTTACTTTCTGAAACCGTAACATATCTCAGAATAAAGGGTCAGTGAATTGGCTTAGTCCAGTGGGCAAAAGAGTAGTAAATGCTAAGTCATGTCAGAGATGTCCAAAGGGACTGGCTAACTGCTGCACACTCTGCTCTTTTGAGTCCCACATTTAGCCAAGTTATCATGGTTTAGTACCTTTCTGATGCTAAAACCAATTACCAAAGACAATTTCATGCATGGACAGCATTGATCTTACCCTCGCTGTACACAGCATTCAAACTGGAAAAAAGATGTTTTTCACAGCCTTCTTAAATGCAGATTAATAAATTAACACAAGGGTTTAGCTCCACTTTACAGGCAACTTTTTTATTGCTTTTCCTTCAAGGGCAATCATAGAATAACTATATGATGCTAAATGGTGCTTTAGAACTATGGTGGAGTTTAACAGCTGGAGCACAAAATGCTTTGGAAAGGACACAATCCCTTACACTTAAATAAGCTAAGTAAGCAATAGCTTTAGTGGAACACCCTACATGAAATATACTGGAAATTGTTATAGCAGGGAGGATGTCTTTTCTGACTCAGAGGTTATAAAGAATAAAATCTTTCCATAGCCATGCTCAGTCAATAAACCCAAGCATAAAATTCTGTAATAAGCATAATGGGAAGATGAGCTGGCCATAGTGAGGAAGATGCTAAATTTTGCCTATCTCCTCCTCAGATAAATACATAAAATAACATCAGATTTGATTTCATGACACAGCTGTTAAATAGGAGGAAGGAGGGAGAAGCAGAAGCAGACAGGCAGAGAACAGATATGTATTATTACTCTAATCTTTGCCAGAAACTAGGATTTGGATCAGAGGGTTAATTTGGTTCATTAGAAACACAAGAACCTAGCATAAAGTTTAGGTATCTCAACATCCATACAGAACTGAACAGCATACTTTTGTTTCTATCCCATTTATGCTCCTGCAAATGAACTGTAATGTCTTCCATTATATAAATATATAGATATTGTGTGTGGCTGTAAGCACTGGTAAAGATAGTGGTCCTTCATTTGATTGTACATATTGCATATAGTTACAATTTGGTTTAATAGGAGGTGTAAAGAGTGCTCACTGATTGTTAATTTGAGCTCCATGAAAATTTTATTAATTCAGTGTACTGTAAGATGAGCTTCTTTAATGATGAAATAATATGTGTTTGTCACATTTCAGAATTTGAAATCTAGGGCTACACTAAGTGGATATCTCTGTGTATTACATAATATTTGTAAAAAGAGAATAAAAGTGCTAAACATGCATTCTTTTACTGTTTCAAGTCTCTTGAATCTTTGCCCTAAAATACTATGTAATTGTTAATACAACTGCTGAATTCAGTAATGATCACTGTGTCTGAATAAGATCCACATCAGTCAGACTTTATATTATTCCTAAATAACATTACACATAGATGAGCACCTTATTGCATTTATTGTCATTCGCACAGGTAGTAGAATTCAATATGATTTCTGTAGCCTTGCTCCTAGGTATAAACTACCAGTATCTTAAAATTAGTTCAGTCTTTTTTAACAGGATTCTGCACACCAGATATGTCACCAGAAAGTCTGGCTTAGTCATGAAAGAAATATTATCACTTTGAACACAGGTTAGCATATCGTTTATTTCTATTGAAACAATCACTATCACATTAACAGCTTACAACACATGTGATTATTCAGGATGTAAGAATTAAAAGAAAATTGAAAAAAAAGTAATCATCAACATTTGGTTAAATACAGCCAGTCAGGAATTCAAACGAGTTATACTACATATAGTATACGTATATATATATATATATATATGTACAACTACTACATATATACTATATGTATGTATATATATGAGCTATCAGCTGATATATAGTCTCAACAGACAGTCCTAACCTTTAACAGCTTTGGAATAACAAATACCAGAACAAAGACATCACCACGTGTAATGCCCTACGAGTAGTGACTTTCACTGTGATGGGAGAGAAAAATGGCATTATGTCCATGACAGTATGGAGGACCATCCCTCAGATTCAATGCTATTTAAATGTTTTATAACTCACACCAGACTCTGCCAACACAAACAGAGCTAACTCGTTGCCATCCTGGAAGTGCACTAATGAAGCTGAGCCATGTGCTTTTAGCATCAGCTTCCGCTTCTGGATCAACTTAGGGCACAGGCTCCAAGAGAGCATATTAGGGTAATTTAATTTTGAGAGAGAAAAGGTCACCACCTCCCACCCAGGCACAAATGGTCTAACAGCTGACCCTGCTGCTAAAATAATTCTATCATGCAAACACCAGGAATACACTCCTAAATTCCAGACTGGGCAACTCTTTGAGTCATGGAAGATCTTGACTATCGTGCAACTGAGTTGTGCAGACAGCAGGTAAGCTCTATGTTAGCACCAAAAGAGCATCTGGTTCTATTGACAGCTTAAGGCTTTTACTACATTATTTGACATACATAAGGCAGTCCTGAATTTGGGGATCATTTACATTCTAGAAAGGTTGTGCTGTCTTGCCAGCCTAGAGCTATTTCAGCTTTAAGCAGACATGATGCAACGTTGTGCTTTCAGGCACTTTACAGGACTTCTGGAGGTAGCAGAACACTATTTGCAAGGACCTGTTATGCTGTACCACTGAAAGAGGTAAAAGACAGTCTTGCTTGCATGAATCAAGGACTGGATGGACATTCTGGATGCTAAATCATTTTTCTTTACCTTCAAAATGATGCTGACACAAGTATTCTGGGCAGAAATTATTTACATTACCATTGACTCAGATGGGCTTGATTTTGTACATGTGAGAATTTAGTTCCCATAATATCAAATTGACACAGCACAAGATTTTAAGGATAACAAGCAAGAAAAATGTTCAACTTACAATGCAAGAAAGCAACAATTTAAGGGTCATTCAAACCACAGAGACAGAATTCAAACTTGTAAAAGACTAAGTCCACATGTGTGTCTCTCTCCCTGTAGTTGCCAAAAGCTCCCTGTTCTCAAACAGGGAAGAAAGGTGAAGTCTGCAGAAATGTGTATTATTCATGGAGATAAGTATTTATTGAAATATTCAGGATACTCAAGTTACATTGAAGTGAGAGTATTTTTTTAAATGACTGCTCTTCCAACCTAACAACATCATACTAAACATCAAAATTCTGCCTGCCTCATCCTCACCCACAACATTTTTCCACTACTTTCTTTTACATGATGGACTTTCCTGAAACAACTCCTAAAACAATTAACTCCATCCACTGGATTTTAAAATAAAGTGATGCTCCTTCTTGTCTTCAGTAGTTTCCAACTTGACCAACAGAGGCAATTCAAACCACACCAGTGTGTGAAAAGATGACAGAGACATAAAAGGGAGGCACCTAAATCTACACAGTGGGTTTTGCAGTGTTTAGGAAGCTATCAGCTGCTTCTTTCAAGCCAGCTATTGAGCAGGGTGAAAAATGCAAGTTGTTCAGAGCTTGCAGTGCTGCAAGATTAGAATACATAAGAAATGAATTGTTTAAAACAGTGCAGGAGCAGAGCAGAGTGCTCTCAGCAGGGGAGATATTAGCTGAGCGATCCCATACATTAGTTTATATATAGTTTATAACAGTTTTGAAAGATTTGTAATCAGAGAAGGAAATCATCAGACCAAGGTAATGTTGATGTAATCCAACCTGCATTGAGTGAATGCACAGACTAACACAATTTTCCTTATCTTTGCTGGAAAAAGAGACATTTTTTTACATACACTCTCTGTGCAGTAGCCTAACATGCATATTTTGATGCCTCTGAAAGCAAACAAGAAAATATCTCCACTGAATTCCATTTGATCAAAGAAGTACTTCCTTCATGTCCTGGTTTGACCGGAAGCTAGGGTCAAAAGAACAATCTTTTGAGAGGATTTTGCTACAATACCCCCTCTCCCCAAAATGGGAACAGCAATAAACAAAAATAAGAAACACTAGGCACGCAGACAGTGAATTTCTAAGNNGGGTTTAACTACTGAGTCCTTTTCTTTTAAAGAAACAGTGTCCATATCCAAACTCAAAAGTTCAAAAGGGAACATGACGTACACTGTTAAATTTTAATCACTCCAGGACACTTCATGAAATGTACAATTACCACTGCTGTTTCTGTTTGAGAAGCTCAGTAAAGTTCATTAAACCAGCTGTAGAACATTAATGTATCATTAACTGACTAAAGGCTATATAAAGGGGCTGTTTGACAGCTAAGTAGCTGAGAAAAACTTTCTGTTGACTGCTGCTGGCAGGAATCCATGCTTAAAGAGTAGTTCCTGCTAAAGACTAATGTTGCCTTTGTCCTGCAGCTACCAGCAAGAGTGACAGAACAAAAGTCAGGTTCACAAAGGACTTTTTGGAAAAAAACTCCAGCAAACTATGATTTGCCTTTCAGTCAGGGACATTCTTCTGGAAAAGTATATCTTATTTTCTTCTCATTTTCCCTTTTCCTTGTTTTTTCCTTTACCTTTCTTTTCCCTTTTATTTTCCTTTCTTTTATTTTTATTTTTTTTTCATGAAGATATAGAGGTTTCTTCCACACATTTCCTCACTTGTTTTCAGAGCTTCTAAAAGAAAAAATTATTTCCTGTTTGTTTCTTTTTATTATTTGTCTGTGGCTTCTCAAAATTTCACACCTGCTGGTTACTGAGGTGTTCTGTCTTTGAAATGCAGGCCAAAGCAAGCAGTGTTCACCTGTCAGGAAGATGCTATCAAGAAATGCCAATAGAGCCACATAAGTACCCTCTTGCTTGGAAAACAAATCCTGATCTGGGAGGTTTGGAAGTACTTGCAGGTGGCTTTCAAGAGGAAAGACATCAAGCCTCTTTCCTGGCAGAATACAACCCTGCCAGGGGACAGTTTTCATCCCACAGACTGCATCAGAAACCATCTGCACTCACCCATATCACAACTGTGAGGGCAAATGAGCCATGGGCACCTTAAAGGGGCAGTGGACATTTTTATTTGCTGTTGCTAATAATTACAACTGGGGCAAATCTAGAGGTCCCTGATCAGCAGCCATTTGACCTAGCTTTTGCCAGTGGTAGATGTCAAGACCTCAAAAGCTGAATTTCTTGATATATTGCCACAGCTTTCAACTGAGAAATAACCAAGTCCTCAACGTCCTGTTCTCAGCATTTTGCAACTATCACAATATTTTGCTTCAGTAGGCAAACCTTGTAAGTGACAATAGTGCTAATGATTATTCAGCTGGCTACCAGCAAGTTCCTACTCATAATGACATGATTTGCACTCAAATCAGGTGAAGAGAGGTGCCATGCACTCAAATGAGATAAGGTCCATCACAGCAATTTGGTACACATAGTAAGGAAATCTAAAAGAAAGCAGTAAATGCTGTGAAATAAAAGATAAGGAACAGATGTGATAGATCAAAACAGTTATACTATGAAAGCAAATCACAACTGTTTAGCAGGTCACATTTAAAAATGTAAACCTCAATGTGCTACTGTTCAAGCCAATTCAGAGTACTCCCCTGACAGATTGCATACCATCAAAGCTGTCCAGTCCAACAACAGCTCTACATCCAGAGCACCAGCCTGTAATTTAACCTGATTACAAGGATACAGATGGATCCTGCCCATTCTGTGGTATTTATTGATTGGAATTTCTGATTCAGAACTAAACACGATGCTCAGGTAAACATCTCAAGGATCACAGTTTGATTACTTACATTACATACATCACTGCTTCATCTGCAGCCTGGCTTCACATTTTCTCCCTAAAATTCATAATGCATATTAGAAGTCATAAGATTCTCCCCTGGTTACATGGAACAGATATTACTAAATGCTACTTTTCTACTCCCCTTGTCAAATGGCATTTGGCAGGCAGACAAGAAGCTTCAGCCATTGATAAAGAGAAATTAGAGAGATACTGGGTGTAGAATTTCAGAGAATGCATCTCTGCAAACAGCTGAAGGGAGATGGTTTTCACTTCAAATATTTCCTGTCCCACAGAATTCTCTGGGGTCCCATTTACTCCTGACAGTTTAGAAATGGATGAAAACCAGTAGTTAAGAGTCTTCTTCCATCTCTGTGTTGGAAAGAGATTCCGTTTTTGCCTTAGCACAGAGCTGTGTGTAATGCCATATAAACAGAGCTATTCGAAAGGGCTGAGTGAGAAAGATCATGATGTTTTGACACCACATATTTATTCCTGGAGTTGCTGGGGCTTTTACTGGGGGTTACCACAAAAGATGCAGAAAGTAATTAAAAAACACACCAGAGACTATAAGGTATTTAAGGAGCTGATCTGTTTCTTCTTTCCACTTTGTCATGGGCCTAATGCTATGCTTTTAAGACTGTTTTCTCAGCTCTGGACCTACAACCCATTGGTGCTTCCTGACATAACATTCTTTGATTATACCTACTAAGAAGACTTATTTTGAGACAAGGTCAGATTTGATTTGGAAATAACACAGGAGCTGAATTGGGCAAGAATTCAACAGTCATAATATAATTCCATATAAACATCTGCAAAAAGCAGGTTTTCATTTCCATGCAACGTGAAGAAAAATGGAAAGAGCAACCAACATGTACATTATTATTGCAAATAGGTCATTTAACTGTAACTATGACTACTGCTTGACTGCTACAATATGAACAGAAGGAAAATCCAGCTGCTCACCACTGCAGAAACACTTTCAATCTTATTTTTATTTCACAGATCAGCCAATCTTCTATTGATATTACATGGTAGATTTTAAGAGTATGTCCAGAGAAGGGCAATGAGGCTTGTGAGGGGTCTGGAGCAAAAATCTTATGAGGAGCAGCTGAGGGAACTGGGGTTGTTTATTCTGGAGAAAAGATGCAGGGGAGACCTTATTGCTGTCTACAACTCCCTGACAGGAGGTTGGAGTGAGGTGAGGATAGGTCTCTTCTCCAGTGTTAACAGGGAGAGCATGAGAGCAAATGGATTCAAGTTGCAGCAGGGGAGGTTTAGATTGGATATAAGGAGAAATTTCTTTATTGCAAGGGTTGTTAAGTCTTGTCCCAGGCTGCCCAGGGAGGTGCTGGACTCTCCATCCCTGGAGGGGTTTAAGAAATATTTAGATGCTCTACTTAGCGCCGTGATTTAGTGGTATGGTAGTGATAGGTATGGTTGGGCTTGATGATCTTAGAGGTCTCTTCTTTGTGATTCTGTGGTTCAGAAGCATGGGCAGGGTTTTAGACAATTTGTTGTGAGGAGAGCTTTGTATATAAAGCCCTATGGAGCAGGCAGAAAACAGATTCCTTATGCTTCACAAATCATATCCCTCATTTCTAACAGAAGACACTGTCCTGACTATTCACCTATTCTGTGGATCTATCCCAACTGATCACTTGCAACCTATAACCCTTTTCAAACACTAATTTTAGGTATTCTCCCCTATATATGAGCTATTCAAAAGAAACAAGGATTATAACACCAACATTTAAGAAATGAAAAGGGTGTTTGTTATTTCATAACATCTGTTGCTTTATCTTATCCAACTGTGTCTCAAAAATGTTGTCTGGTGAGCTTTTGGGTGCAGGGTTTTCCATCAAGAAAGATGCTAATAGAAATTTTTCCTTTTCAAAAAACTGATTATGCTGAATAGAAATCAGCCTAAAGTCTCTCTGCTGAAAAATATATGATTTTGTTTTGATCCTAAATGCTGAGTGGGGAATTGATAAAATCTTAAAGGGCAGATAAGATATCAGTTTATCCATAGAGTTTGTCATGATTGTCCATTGCCACTTCTCCAAGTGAAAGCAGTGCTCAAAATTAGCTTAATATCTCACTCATGTTTGTAATTTGAGTACTAACATGGAACAGGGATGTTATTGTCCAGAAAAAGTGGTTTTGAAGGTCAGTAGAGGACTAATAAAGATATATGTAGTCATATCTAAGGAAGGCTGGAAGAGTTTGTGTTTGGAGATGCATGAAATATTTCAATCACACTTTTCTCAAAGATTGAAACACTTAACTGAAAGGTGAATATTTTTTCCTCTTTAAATAAAAGTTCTCATTAAGACTACAAATACAGTGATCTTGGTAGATATTCTCCCCAATTCTTCCACTAGACCTTGCAGAGAATGCCAAATGATCCTGTAACTGAATCAGTTAGATGAGCTAAGTGGTTTGAAATTGTTGAAGAAAACAAATGCCTCACTTGAGATGATAAAATTTTAGGAAGGGTAATTTTTTTAAACATGAACATTTTTTTTTCCTGGTTGTACATGTCTTAGAAAGGATGAGTCTGTAACTCACTCATTGCTCCCAAGCTCTTAAACTAGATTCTCCTTCTGTGTAAAAGCACATTTCAGTCCCTGCATGACTCGTAGCCTGAATTTTATCACAAGAACCATTTCCTGCCACTAACAGTCAAGTGGTGAAGTAGCACTGAGGTCCTTGCAAATGTACCTCACTTCTTGACAGGTATTGTCACACGGGCTCCACAGTGACCCCTGAATGTAGAAGTTCAGCTGCTAAGGCCAAGAGTTTGCAACATCTCTTCAGCTTCTGCAGGCAGCTTTTTGTTTTGTCGAACCTAGAAAATAAAAAGTACTGAATAAGAAAAGATGTTCTATTATCCTGTGCTCTTACTGCAAATGACTAGGGCATTTTCCACACTTCTGCAGTTCCTGGCACTTTTAACTTTAAAATAGACACCATGTCACACTTGGTTCTTCATGTAAAAAAAAAAAGGGAGCCGAAGCAGCTCTGCCACAGTCTCCAAGCTCAGGCTCGTGGAAACAAAATTTGTGCTATTAAGACACCAGTTACTGATTTATTTATTTTTTTTTTCCTTCCTAAATGACTGAAGCAGGTCAATCACTGAGCCAGTGCTTCTTTACTCACCTTAAGAAAGTGGAACACCTTCCTTCAAACCTGATGCAGCTAAATAGAATCAGCAATAAGTCACTGTCTAACTTGCACTTGAGAACTTCTCCATAGGCAAGCACTTTTCTTCCAAGTACATTAAGGCNTCTTCGTTCGCGAAGCCTAGCCACGACGACGACATTAAGGCATCAAAAACAAAACCCCACAATTTTATCGCTTCGATATTTGGCTCTGTACGTGGTAATCTACAATATATGTGGAGGTGATTTTTCCTTAGGAAAATCTGATTGTATTAGAGCTCATTAACAAGAATACCTTTGTCACTGAAAGTTTGTCTTAAGTGTAGCTAGGGCTTTCTGTGACCTACTTCCAATGCTTTTAGAGTGCTCAGATTTCTCATTTTTATTTAAGTACCTACCTCACATACGATTGGCTGCAAGATAGGATAGGCTCACTGTCTAATTTTAGATTGGAAGATGTAGGTTTTCTTCTGTGAGAAATAAATTCAAAAATAACTTTTTAGATCATAAGATGTTGGCAAGTTTATGAAAATAGTTCACATTTCCATTCTAGCAGTTGAGAAAGGGGAACAGCAATTCTGAACATTTATAACTCACTTCTGATTCTTTGTATTCTGATGACTACATATTTGCTCTATCTCTGGCTCCAAAGGTTTTCCTTCTCAGGAACTTTTCCATTGCTTGCATTGCCAAAAGCAGAGTTTCTTTCTGGAAGAATCAGTAGAACTGAATGGGAATTAAAAGGAAAGGTTGTAGAGGAAACTTCCAGCAATTTCTGTGGAATGCTACATGATGTAATACAGAATTAGTTCTTTACGTTTTGCTACTCTATAAAATCCTGTAGTATGAATGTATTTTTCTGTTTAAATACCCCAAGGTTGTTGAAAAACTCTGAAGAAGAGACAGCAGTATATATTCATTTTTGTTGGCTTTTGCATATCTCTCTTCTGGAGAAATGGACTTTAAATAAGGTATTTATATGTTTTATTTAGAGACTCCCAAAGTATTGCATCATCATGAGACTTTGGATTTCAAGGGGTTTCTACATGAACATTACCTCTTGCCTATGTTAGTAGAAATGGATTCTATTCAGTGACTAGGTTATGGTATCACTATGTATACACACCACAGGTTATCTAGTGTTGGAATGAAAGAGGTGACCCAAATAGCAGACATCTTTCTGACACCTTTCTGTAGTACTCACTGAATTATTTTACATCCAAACATAAGATGGCACTTTGTGCATGTACTTCTAGAGATCCTCAGCTTCCACCACAGCAGTAGGGTATATTCAGATAACTCTTCAGGGGTATATCTTTAAATTAATTGCCTTACTTCAAGGCATATTCTTCCTTCAGATTTCCCTCTTTGGCTTTTCAGCTCTGTACTTGTATGTAACTTGCTAGGCACTGAATGTATGGATTAGTCATGAACCTGGAGACATGCTTCAACATCCTGGAAGCAATAGTTCAAGGAGACACACTCACAGTCCTCAAAAACATGCATGAGTAGACACAGGGCCCACACACAGCAATCCACATACAGAGGGCTCCATGATGATTTCCTTCTGATCAAGGCCATAAATCCTTATACGGATGTCCTCCTGCTCAGATTTCAGATTTATGTAAGACCGTTGTTCATGCAGCACAGTGTCTTTACTTTTATTGGTTTCACTCTGATGCACAGTTAAACTGGACCATTTTCTGCTGTATTGAACCTTTTTTTCCCCTTCCTTTGGTTTTTTTGTGTACGTTCTCTAAGGGTTGCACTTGGCAGATAATATTTTATGTTGTCAAAAAAACAGGAATCAAGAGCAGGTCTGAAAGGAAGCTGTTTGGTGGTAGGAATAATCTCTTTTGTGTAATTAGATTAGCATCAGAGGTTTTACAGGCTTATCAGAATCCTCCATATTTACAATAGATTTCCCTGTGAAGGCAGGTTATTAGGGGGACATAAGTTTCACTAAGACACTTGAACACAATAAATTCACCTTTCAATGTACTTACAGGGTGAAGATGCCTCTGCAGTCTCCTTAGGATAGGGCCACATACTACATTCAGCTAATTTCCCATGGAGACATAATGAGACAGTGAAAATTCTTGATACATACATGTGTAGAACTTCACCAAGCTCCATGTAATATTGTTGGAAGACCTGAACCCAGACTTTGCATAATTTGCAGGACCATATTCCTTTTGACTGTCTTTTATTTGTGTCAGATCCCAGGTCTTTGTTCGCAAAGCTTAGCCGTGATGATTTGTGTCAGAAAATGCCTGCACAAAAGGACCACATGAACAGAAAGGTGCACTTTGTCTCAGGTGTGAAGTACAAAGGCTAATAAGTCAAATATTTTCTTCACTTGCAGTCATTTGATCACAAACCATGGCACATTACTGATTTCTCACATAAAAACAACCTCCAGGATGCTCTGCAGAGCTGGGGCTGCTGAGGATTCAGAAAATAGGGGGTTTTTTGTGGTAACAGAGGTGTCCTCAGAACTACAAGGCAACTCTTTGAAATGTTCAGAAATAAAATAAAATGGCTTGCTTACTGAACAGATTCTAGTCCCTATGAACTCCAATGTATTAGTAGTGGCAAAGAGGTTTTAGTTGAGGTTCAGTACCATTTTCTCATGAACATATTTTTGCTGACAAATTAGGGTGAAGTCTAAGTAAAATACTCAGAAAGATGTTTGATTTTGCAGGGAAAACTCTGTTTCTCAAAGTCAAGATTTCCAGATCTTAAATAATGGCATTGAAAATGAAACTAATTTGATTTGTGTTCTTGTGTGCTCTACTGAGAGGAGTGGTTTTGTTTGCTTGTTTGTTAGTTTCCCCTCTGGAAGTTGGATTTCTCAGCTGCATTACATCTTCTAAGCAACACCATGGACAGAAGATATCTCACTGCAATTGCTTTCTTCTAACATAAGCAAGATTATGCTTCATCACAGCATGATGGGCAGTAATGGAGACATCAGGAAGTCCACTTTATAAAGAACTGCAGGAGAGAATAAAACAACTGCAATTCTTTTATGTCTCTGAATCTTATTACAGTTTTTATTAGCGTTCAATTTTTAGCTGGCAGCATGTCCATGGTCACTTTAGTCAAAAATGACATTTTTAGAAATGTATTACCATCAAATTGTCCACAGAGAATATGTTTGCCTTCAGATGTTGATTATTTTTCTTTATGCTTCACTTACAACTTAGCAGTGATTTGTTAGGCTCATGAATCAAGAAACCCATTTGGGGAGGAATATAGTCTTGGAAAATTAAGCCTAACATGAAGCTTCACTGGTGACAGTGACAGCTGCCCATGTAGTCTTCTTTACCAGGGTAACCTAAAAGTTAAAGGACAGAGTTGCAAGGCAGGAAAGAAAGTGGTAGTTATGATATCTGTTTGTAGGAATGAGAAAAGCAAGATGTTGGAGAATAAGTCTCTCTACAACCACCTGAAAGGAGTCTGGAGTGATGAGGGGGATAGGTTTCTTCTCCTGTGTTACTGGTAAAAGAACAAGGGGAAACAACCTTAAGTTGTACCAGAGAAGGTTAAGTTGGATATGAGGAAAAGATTCTCAATGAAACAATTCTATGCATTGGCCCAGGCTGCCCAGGGAGGTGGTGGAATCACCACCCTTGGAGGTGTTTAAAAAACATGGATATTGTACTTAGTGGCATGGTTTAGTGGCATGCTAGTGATAGGTACATCATTGGACCTGAAGATCTCAAAGGTCATTTGCAATCTCAATGAATCTATGCTGCTCAGAACTAGTTATGGAGATGCTCAAAATGCAAGTCTGGAGCAGCCTGTGTTTTCAAATTCCCATGTCCAAATATTCTTTGACATATCCTGGACCACCCTTGAACTCACTGGGTACAACTCATTGCTGACAGAGGAAAACAGGCAGTTATACTTGGGTTTGGATGGAGAAAAATCTAAGAAAAGGTGGTGCTCTACAATGGAAAAACTGTTGGAAGTAGAAAACTAAGGCTTCAGATTATTCTGAGAGGTTAATACTAGAGTGACACACAGACTAATGTACAATTTTTTGGTCTCTGCTACTTACATTCAGGATCACAAGGGAGAAGAGGCCAACACTTGCCCCTCTACAAGCTCCTTTCAGGTAGTTGAAGAGAGTGATAAGGTCTCCCCTCAGCCTCCTCTTCTCCAGGCTAAACATCCCCAGCTCCCTGAGCCTCTCCTCATCAGGCCTGTTCTCCAGACCCCTGATCAGCCTATTTGCCCTTCTCTACACCCTCTCCAGCACTCAGTGTCCTTCCTATACTGCAGTGCCCAAAATTGCACCCAGTATTCAAGGTGTGGCCTCCCCAGTGCCAAGCACAGGGGCAAGTTCATCTCCCTCTTCCTGCTGGCCAAAGTATTCCTGATACAAGCCAGGATGCTGTTGGCCTTCCTGGGCACACTGCTGGCTCATGTTCAGCTGGCTGTCAATCAAAACCCCCAGGTCCTTCTGTGCTGGGCAGCTCTCCAGCCACTCCTCCCCAAGCCTGTAGTGCTGTCAGGGTTGTTGTGTCTAAAATACAACACCCAACATTTGGCCTTCTTAAAACTCATCCAACTGGCCTTTGCAGAGCCTCCCTACCCTCAAGCAGATCAACACCTCCACCCAGCTTAGTGTTGTCTGCAAACTTGCTGAAGGTGCACTCCATCTCCTCATCCAANTTACTAAGGGTGCACTCCATCTCCTCATCCAAGTCATCCATAAAGATGTTGAACAGGAATGGTCCCAGCACTGAGCTCTGGGACACTCCACTAGTGACCAACTGCCAACTGGATTCTGACTCCACTGAGCACAACTCTTTGGACTCAGCCATCCAATCATTTTTTTATCCAGCAAAGCATGTGCACATCCAAGCCATGAGCTTGTCTAGGAGAATGCTATGGGAAACTGTGTCAAATGCCTTGCAAAAGTCAAGGTAGACAACATCCACAGCTCTTCCTTCATCCAAGAAATGTGTCACCCCATCACAGGTTAGTCAAACAGGACCTGCCCATCATAAATCCAAAAGTTATTCAAAAGTTATGGCAATACTCAATGGAAAAAAAAATAAAAGATTAAAATTAGACACAGGAACTTACCTCTTTGAGGCAGTAACTGGTAAGTGAGCTAGCACCCTGATGAAATAAAATAGGCAGTGGCATTTGCTCGCTCTCTCTTACATCAAAGCCAATCTAGCTATGAGGAGAGCCAAGATTTCACTGTATATGGATTAAATAACAGCATATAGGTCAGTCTGTGTACACAGGATCATGTGTACTGGTTTAAAAGGTTTTCATGTGTTCTTCTATCTGGCTGCAGTTTCTAAAGGTTGATCAACATTTATATGAAACTGTCAAGAATATAGTTTAACCCAGAATTGCTATCAGTGCTGAGATCATGGACACAGAACATCTCTCCCACAGAAACGAACAAAAATACAAACAAAATGATAACAACAGAATTTTCTGATTGGTTTTTAAGTTTTATGAGCTGGTAGCAGGAGAAGGAAAAAGAAAACAATAATTCTTCAGAATGGAATTCACCAAGGCAAGCTAAATCTGGAAATCAGTAAATGTGCAAACACTGTGATTCTATTTTTTTGCAGTCTCTCTGTAGAATAAAAATGCACTTTAAGGCATCTCAGCCATTACCATCTATGTTTAATTACTCCTCTGATAATGGATTTTTTTCCTGGTACATTAAGTGACTATATTATACAGTGTATAAATATTATTAGCCCGACTTCAATGATATAAAAAAAGATGATGTTAGTAACTTTGTCTTTTCCCACTCCACATCATTTAACACAGCACTAACAATAAGAAGTTCTCTAACAGGATTAAACTGTATGTTTATTCACACTGACAAAACTATAGTATTGTAGTTTGACTCACTGAATTTGGAGTGGTGAGATTTGTGCAAAATAGCCTTAAGCCCTGTATATTTTGCATAAGATGAATAAAAACACATTCTGCACAAGTATGCAGGTTGAGTGTGCCATCTTACTGTTATGGCATATTGACACAAGCCCTAATATTGATATTATGCTGTTAACTACATGAGTAGTTAAAATTACACTCTGAGATTTTTGCCTTAACAGTATTTCCTAAAAGAAGAAGTGACCATCTGTATTCACCCATATTTTTAGTAAGATTATAACATTATCTCATTCTTAGTTTCCTGCAGAAAGGGGGAAATAATTAAAGACATCCTTATTAAGGGTGAAGTCAATATAATGACTCCATACTTTTCCACTCAAAAATCTGCTTAGTGTCATCTTCATTATTGAAATTTTTGCCATCCAGACACAGACAAACAAAACTGTAGCTCCAAATCTGATTCATAAAATTAAGATTAATGACAAAGAAGGGCAAAATTTCCTCATGCTGATGATCTAATGCTGTTTATAGATGTGTCTAAGGCCATCACCACTGGCTTTTTCTCTCTTTGTAATAAGGCAGTCAATGTTTAAGAAAAACAACAACAAAACCCCTCTGGTTTATGAAATTAACTCTGTTACAGAACAGATTTTCCTTACAGTTTTAGTAGTGACTTATTCTTAAAGTGGGAACATCAGAACTTAAATGTTCTACTGAAAAACTATTTGCTAGACAACAGTCTTCCTTGCCAAAGTCCAAGTGATCTTTAATATCTTTATCTTATCTTCACTCAAAATCTGAAAAGTCATGAAATAAGAGGACTTACATCTCTGATTGCATTGCTATGCTGTAGAGGCTCTGTTAAAAATCTGATGAATCTCAAATATTTTAAACATGAACTAGCTTCACTTTAGGAAGAGATATAGAGCTGAGTCACAGAACATATTACTATGAAATTGCATGAAATTCCGAGCTCTAATTGGAAATAACAAGATCATAACCTTTTTCTTTTTATATATTTCTTGGTTTGAGAACCTGTTAGCAGTATGATGTGGAAAACTTGTAGTTACCTCAGTATTTTTAACGACTTCTCTTTAAAAATCTTGTTTATGTGGAAGATAAAAACTTCACATGTGAATCTTCAAATAAAGAAATATTTTTGTGTACAAATGTTTTCTATTTCTCTAAACATGCCCAGACTTACTTCAAAATTTCTAGTGAATATTCAGACAGGGCTAGTGTTTTTATAACTAACTAAAACTGAAATCAACAGTTCTCCTTTGTATGGAAAATAACAAGTATTTAGCAACAAACTTCTTTTTAAATCTGTTTTATTTATTTTAGTGGTGGAGGTGGAAGGGAAAACAAAGGACATTTAGTAAAGTTTTTTTAAAAGAAAACCAGTGTTCCAACAACTATTTGTGTAGTGAAATGACAGAATCACAGAATCATAGAATGTTAGGGGTTGGAAGGGCCCTAGAAAGATCATCTAGTGCAACCCCCCTGCCAGAGCAGGAGCACCTAGACCAGCTCACACAGCAATGTGTCCAGGCAGCTCTGCAATGGCTCCAGACAAGGAGACTCCACAGCCTCCTGGGCAGCCTGGGCCAGTGCTCTGGCACCTGAACTGCAAACAAGTTCCTCCTCAGCTTAATACTAAACCTCCTGTGATCCAACTTGCTCCCATTCCCTCTTGTCCTACCATTGGATGCCATGGAGCAGAGCCTGGCTCTCTCCTCCTCACACTCACCCGTAACATATTTCTAAGCATTGCTGAGGTCTCCTCTCAGTCTCCTCTTGTCCAGGCTGCAGAGACCCAGCTCTCTCAGCCTGTCCTCCTAGGGCACATGCTCCACTCCTTTCAGGATCTTGCTGGCCCTGTGCTGGACTCTCTCCAGCAGCT
>VWZO01000571.1:0-10207 GCA_013396975.1 Bucco capensis | reverse complement strand
GGGAAACAGTATAGAAAGCTTTGCTAAAGTCAAGGAAAACCACATGCACTGCCTTCCCCTCATCTATCCATCTAGTTATGCCATCATAAAAGGCTATCAGATTAGTCAAGCAGGACTTCCCTTTATGGAATCCATGTTGACAACTCATGATATTAAGATAAATGGATCAAACACGTGCTAGAATGGACTAGGGTTCTTTCAACAATTAATAGTTTTAAATTGCATCCAAAAATGATTTGAAAATCAGAAAAAAATATCTGATGCTTATGTTGCTAAAGGCTATTCTGATGATGATTGCAATCAACTGTTCTTAAATTCTTGGAAATTCATCCTGGAGGTAAGGTAGATATTTACCATATAAATTAATTATTAATAGCTAAGGAGAATGTCTTGGTTCCATGTCAACCACATTGCATAGGTGTGGTGCATTAATTCCACACATTTTCTGAGCTCTTGGCAATGATTAGTAAAAGAATTTTTTTCTGCCTAATTCTTGATTAGTTCTATTTTTCAGCCTGAACTAATTCCTGATCTAGATATTTAGTGTGCCTGTGTCTAATTTGCTAATTCTTTTAATATTATTTGAAGAACAGCATTCATATCACCTACGAAAGTCTTGTTATACATTCATTTTTCAGATTTTAAAAGCTGTAACTCTTCAGTAGTTTTAATTTTGCATTATAAAATTTGGACTAGATAAACTAAGAGCTAACTGCAACTCTATATGTCTAGCAAAGACCAAAAGGTAGCTTGCATTTAATTTAACTGTGCTTGCACAAAATTTAAAGATCTTGGAGGGATACCCATATTGGTAAAGAAGCAGCTGTATGATTAAATGGAAAGGTTGACAATTCCGTTAGGATTCTATGTGGGGGAAATTCCTGTTATTTTTAAGACTAATGGCATAATTACATTTTCAATTACATGAATCGCCAAGTAAATTTCCTTTCTCCAACTGCCGTAGTCCCTTACATAGCTACTACAAAAACATTACTTTTTTCCTCTTCCTTTTATTTCTACACAGTAAACACATTGCGCTGCATATTTCAAATACTTTTATTTAAAATTTGTTGGGTAATAACAGCATGTTTAATGTAGAGCTGTGTTTACTATGGCTTCAAGCACCATATTAGGCCAGCTCAGAATGAATAACTCCATTCCCTCTTTAGTCTTACTACTAACTCTGGGTAGTGCATTTGGACTTATGGAATGGCCACACACTCACTCTTTGGTTAGTTTCTACCAAAAAAAAATACAATAAATGTGACTATTTGCAGAGAGTAAGAATTTCTGAAGCAAAATTTGAAAACCTATTCCCTGAAGCTGACCTCCAGAGTACTTCTCATGAGAATGAATATAATGAACCTACCACTGTACCCATCATGTGAATATGGCAGTTGTACAATTAATGCATCTCCAGATATTAATGAGGTTAATAGCTTAGATATTTTCTTTTAAGGAATCACAGAATAGAAGATATAAGATGGTTTAATATTAGCATATAATGCTCCTTCAATAGGATCTATCAGAGGTTTTCAAAGCTACACCTTTCAGCGCCTGATTTTCCATTGTATAACCAATGAAAAGCAACAGGAGAACATTTACCATTTTCACAGGTATCTAGAAAGAGTAACCATAGAAATATAGGAGAGAGAATAATATCTTCATCTCAGGCTAGGAATTCTAAAGCTCCTACACAATCCTGTCTGCTGAGATCATAAATTTATTACTACATTTCAGTTCCATGAATTTTACAACATTTATTCTTGTTTCTTAGTCATTTCTATTTAATTGAAAATATCTTTGGAAGAAGTTTTTTCCCTATCAGGCTATTTTTTTGCCACCTCAAATGCTGCTTCATCACAAGCAATTAGATGAAAATGTAGTATATAGACTTGCAGCCAATGCTTAATTTGTTCACTTATAACAACTGAGTTTCTCCTCATTCTATCAACTGGAATTGCAATTGAATCTTCAGAGAAAGAGACTAACTATTGGATCTGTCAAACAACTACCCTGTGAATGGTTAATTTTTTTTCAAATGTGAGCAAAGACACCAGATGGCACAAGAAAAAAATAAAAATCAGTTTGTTTCATTGTTCAGCAATAAGATTTTCCAATCTGCTCGTTCAATGCTAACTTAGTTAACATTCACTTAAACAACCAACACAGTTAAAACTGTTTGAAGTGGATCTTCCACAAACAGAGGAAAATACACGGGTGGATACAGACTGAAGAGTTAGTGTTGCACAGGCAGACCATTTCCATCACTTTACAAACACTTATAGCACTTTTCTAGGGATGAAAGCCATCTGATAAACTGGATGATCAGGTAATAAATTACCATATAAGCCATGTGATAAACAAACTTGTCATGTACCTTTGACTGGCTTACCTGTTTTCTACCCACTAATCTATCTCCTGAGACTTTCTTTAGCATCCAAAGCCCTGAACACCTCCAGATGCATGCCATCTTAATTTTAAATCAGTTAGACAGTAAAAAAAAATCTTCTTGCTTCTTATATCCAGAAAAATGAAACAAATCAACCAAGATTCATGGAGGATGATATTAACTTCTGTGGCTGTGAGAAATTTTCTTGGACAAAAAAAGCCCTCATTTTACAGTAAAATGTCATCTACAGAGGTAAAACCTTTTCACTGGAAAAGGAGCATATCTTCAGGTTTTTTAATAGCAACTGCAGAGCAGCTTTTAACGCTGGGAAATTGTGATCTACTCCCCAATTGATTCCTTTTAGGTAAAGATGAGCTAGTTCCACAATTCCTACCCTATATTTAAACTAAGGTATCTAATTCTACATTTGGANATAATATTATATATTTTATATATATTTATATATATATGTATATAAAGACTAATTTTCCAATTTTAAAAACTTCTAAAATAATTCATTTTAAAAAGCCTTTTTGTAATATATGTGATATACACAGATTCTTCACTGCTATATGATCAATACAAAAGAGTTATAGCTACAAAGTTCAGGAATGGACATTTGCAAGCCATCAGCACAGGACAACCCTAATGTTTCATACAGCTATTCACTCTATAGGCCCATGTGCATGGTCCCAAACTCACAACAGGTCAATAATGAGTAGCTGATGATGAAACTGGCCTGGAGCCAGAAGAAATGCTACTGGAATACTCCTGTCCTAATAACACATCTGCTGTAAGGCTTCTTCCACAATTGATTTCTCAGCATGTGCATATACCACAGGGAGAGTAAAAGGGAGAGTAAAAGGTCTTCCAAGGCCAAATTTCCCTCTCCTACATGACTGATCCATCAACAAAGTCCATTGGATCTTTCTGAGAAGGTGACTGTGCTGGCAGTAGCGGCTAGCTGTACACCTAGCTGGGATTGCAACTGTCCCAGCACCTCTGCCTAGTTCCAGTGTAACCTTTGCTNCTCAGCCACCAGCACCCCAAGGCCTTTCCTGCAGGATACAACCTTCTCATATTTACATACCAAACAATGCTGGCAAAAAAAAAAATCCAGAGGTGCAAGTTTAGGCAGATAAAAGTTAGAATATGTCCATCAACTGCGTTAGGCAGTTATTATTTGAGCCTGGATTAATGTTGCTGTATACATGTCAGTTACTTATAGGTAAGTGGCCATACATAATTCTCTAATTCTCTCACAGATTTGGCATTTGGGAAGGTAAAGTTCACTGACAAGTGCTGTAATGCAACAGCAACTCATTCATTATTTTCAAAACAATGTGTCTTGTAAAAGTCTTATTTGATGGTTTGCAACAGAGATGGTTTAGCTGATGAATGTTCAATACACAACATTTCAGTGACTCTCCAGCATAGAACCTCCCAGTTGATGATGTCAAAGTACTTTGTGAAGTGGTTCATAAAAATCATGCAGATTTAGCCTGCCTGAACCACTTTCCTCTGCGTGTAAACTCATAAGTCCTACCATAATGATAAGGAAGCAAAGGCAGAGCTTTTGAGGATTTTCCTAAAGATCACACTGAAAGCAGGGATTACTGATGCTAAATCTCTTTAATCTCATTTCTATTTTCTTTCTGCTTTGTTGTTTTATTGGGTTTTGTTGTTTTTTTCTTAAGTCCATCCTTCTGTTGAAAGTTAGGTGGCAAAGAAGACAACCAAAACATCAGGTAATAATTTCAACGCCAACGTTATTTTAAGAGCAATTTTGTCCAATATTCTGACAAGCCAAAGAATAAGGATATTGAAATCATCCTGGCTAACTTAAGACTAGATCTTTAAAATAAGGTTTTCAGCTTAATTCCTAATGTATAAATAGGGCTATGCATCAGTGAACTCTGCATTATGCCAGGAGTTCCTCGGAGAAATATGAAGAATGTTTCTTTACAACAATTCTGTCCTGTGGTAGTGCACTACTTTTTTCCTAACCACATAGTGCTAGCCTGTCAAGTCAGTTTTCAACTCACAAGAGGATTATTCAACACTTCCAATAGCAGCAAAACAAAGGTCTCACAACCACATCCTATTACTTGTTTTCACATTTGATGTTCTCTACCAGTTTAACACAAAGATAATTTTGATGATCCTACCTAAATACTCTCCACAGCTAGAGTCTATTCAGTTGGTTGTGTACCACAGGAGTCATTTTCTAAAGGAGCTAAACATGCGACAGAAGAAACACTAAGAGAAAAAGAATATCTTTTCTTCTTTAATCTCTGATAGCACTTTCATTCTGCCAATACAAACATTATTTATACATATACAATGAATAAAAATTAATGCTAAATTGACTGGAAAAAAAGCCCTTCGTTGGCTATCCAAAGCTCAAATAATATCTTTCCTCTTTTAAAAAAAAATGAATCAGCTCAGTTTGATTCTCATTTAGGTACATAAAATACAATAAGCAATTCCACATTTATGCTTTAAGAAATAGCTGATTCTGTTCAAAGAGAGTTTAAAGACAGTTTATAGTGGCTTGAAACTAATGAGAGATAAATTAAGAGAACCAACTTTTTGGTAAGGCTCAATTGGGTCAAAATAAAGTACTTAGTGAAGTAAGTAGGGAAATTACCCTGGAAGATTAAGTGTTGAATCACCATCCTATTTATCTCACACTGCCATTGATATAAATAGCTTTCAGTGTACATGTTTGCTATCATTTCCACTGTTGGAACACCTTGACATACATTTTTTGAAGCCTGTTCCTTCTATTCAAACAAGAAATGTCACTGTTGATCGTAGGTTTGATCCATCTATGAGACTAGAGCTCCCTTCCACAAAATGGATAGCAATTGAAGTAGTCTCTCAATAACTAAAACATTTCAAAGTGTTCCTATCAAAACAATGTGAACTCTCAATGTATTATCTGTGCTGGACATAAGATGTGAACTAGAAAGGACTTCCTTGACTACCCTTGTTCTATAATAAGCTCAAGTCAATCTATCACACCACTTCATGGTATAAAATTATTTCTTTTATAAAGAACAATATGTTTTCTTCTTCACCTGACAGCTTGTCCTATAATAGGTCACCATTACTTATAGAAATATCAGAATAATGTAGCCAGATAACTCTGATCCTAAGAGGAGATGACAAATGTTATATTCACTTTGTATTTTCCAACGCTATTATGGCAATAATATTTTGTCTCAGTAATGGCATAGACTTTATTCTACAGGGAAATTGGATTCAGTTTCTGGTCTTTTGCCTACTCCCTAAATGGAAGGAATGATCCATACCTCTCAGGCACAAGTTGCCTTTAGTCAGTTAGTTCCTTTTAGGCATAGCTCATTTAGAAAGACCTAACAGTCTGGATCATGTTCTGTTAGCACAAATGCATCTGATTTTGTGCACTTAGCATTCACTCATATAAAAGTTTTTGGAAAGGAAAGACTGCAGTCGAATCTAAAATGGACTTACCATTCCTGAGCAGAGGAGAAAAGACTACAGAGCAATTGCAAATTAGAATAAAGTTTCTTGTGGACCATTCTTGAAATGTTTGTGTCTGCTACAGTTCTTTCAGGAATATCAAACATCCTACTATGTATCATAGAATCACAGAATGGTTTGGATTGGAAGGAAACTCTGGAGAAAAAAGTTGTATGTTGAATGGACTAGAGAATTTTTCATCTGCAAACAGAAATTATTTGAAATGTGATGATCAAAATAAGAAATTAAGGGGTTTTTTTATGGATTTTTTTTTTCCTTTTTAGCCAGTCACTTTCAAAAGTTGAGTGGTAGGCAACAGGGATAAAGGATTGTGTAAGTATCTGGTTAACAAAAAAGTCATAAAAGTTTGAGCAGTGTTATTAATAAGTTCAAAACAAGGACAGTAAATTGTGTACCTTTCCTATCATGGATGTTGACATTAGCTAGGAAACAAATCATCTCCCCTGCCACTTCCTCAAAGGAAAGAAGCTTAGAAGAAGCTGTTCATGTGGAAAGAAGTATGTCTGCCATAAAGATAAATTATTATGCATAATAGAGAATATTTTGGTCTGAATTGATTCTAGAAGTAACCATTACTTACTAAGGACTCTTACCAAGAATGTAGAAAGCCTGCTTACTGTTAATATTTTAATGTAAACATTATTAATATCTTTTGTATCAAATAATTAGCTCTCTGTGACAATACTTAACAGCTATGGGTTTTCCTGCTGGAAGGAAGCTGGATAAGCTGGATCAGAGGGCTGAAGCCAATAGATGAGGTTCAACAAGGTCATGTCCTGTGCACTACACTTGGGTCACAGCAACTCCATGCAATCTGTAGGTTTGAGTCTTCTATGACTTTGTGTCCTCATGCTTGCTTATGCTTTGTTTGTAAAAATACAACCAAAAAGACAAAAACTATTGCATATGTAGTGTAAATGGCTACCAAGAACTACAAAGACAAATCCTCTAGTATTTTAAAGTGCTTTGCTTTTCTTACCACTGTAGCTTTTGCCCCTTTTTAGGTTTAGCAAACCATAATATATAGCCATGACCACTTGTAATTTCTCATGATCTCAGGAACTATTTAATTGAGACTAAATGCTGTCTATGCATTACAGTAACCCAGATACACAAAATAGAGCCATACTCTCACAGAAACACAGAAAGCTCAGTCATCAATAGGAGGGAGGGGAAACAACAGCTAATTGTGGGGAAAAAAAATGTGTTTAATAATTAACCAAAATGGCCAGTTTCACACATGGAGTCAAAACAAGGAAGGGAGAACCAAGCAGAGTTTTGAGCTCCTGTAATGTGCCTCGCTCAAAAATGTAATTACTATTTTTCAAAGGAGAATTAAATGAGCATTTTTCTAGCTAGGGAAAGAAACAAAGCAAAACATAGTATACCCACTTCTGGTTAAATCTCCAAGTTGGAGAAACATCAGGGTGTGTTCCCTAGTCCAGGCTAGGATTCAGTTTCCCAATGCACTTAACCAGACATGCAATATTAAGTCAATGGAAGTATTCAGAAGCTTTAAGCTATGTACATACTTATGCACATTTTAGGTAGAAGCCTCAAATTCTGATTCTGTGTTAAGCACTCTGTAGGAAAGAAGAGCTCAGGGACAAATTTGATGTTATACAGCTCCTCTTGTGCAATTTAGAAGTTTGCTTGACTGGCAGACTAATGACTTCATGGAGGAAAATATAGTTCCTCCCCCTCCAAAAAAAAATGTGGTTGTAAGTAAATTTAAACATGTAAGTAAATTAAAAGATAATAAAATAAATTTAAATGAACTATAAAAAGAAAATTAAGTTCAAATCTCAGCAATTTCCAGGTACATTCAAATCCCATAACTAATTATTTACAACTGATTTAAGATTTTATTTTTCAATTTCATACTTATTTAAAGGGATATATACATAAAAAAGATACTTTGATCTGTAATTGTTATGTATGAAGACAGAACTGTAGGATGAAAATATAAAGCATCTTGTATCTTCTGATGGCTAAATGGGAAAGGCAATGGTATGTGCCCAGCCAAGCAACCAAAAAATCAGAAACAATGTTAATTAATCATTATTTGGCCTCTTCGTAGAGGCCAAAATGAAATCCAGTATATCCCAAGGAATTTGCTATTTTCACACAAGACTCATGGAAAACTACAAAGGTGGCTGAATCTCATGGCTAAATACTGCATCCAAAGAGTCAGGACTTCTGGCATCCATACCTTTCATTTTCCTTGTCCTCCCTGCTCCCAGTTTACCTACCTGAAAAATGATTATAAAAATATAGAACATGGGTATATTAGATTAGTGTTTCCCAAGTATCACTATAAAGTGTCCTTGAAAGAAAGGTCACTTAAAACAGCAAAATGTAATAGATACTCTTCTGAACAATAACATGATTTCACTTGATTAGGCATAAATCAATCATTTAAGTTATACAAAGTACTAATGAACAACACAAACAATAGCTAATCTTCTGTAAAAATACAGGAATAGCGTGTTCGGGGTGGGGAAGTGAAATCAGAAGAATAAAGCAGCCAGAAAGATCCAATTATCACCTAGTTTCCATTTTCATTTACTGCAGAACCCTTTTGTGAGTCCCTAGGAAGTATTTAATCATCAGTTGTGAATGATGTCACTCCATTTATGTGTCATCTGCTTTATCAGTACCAGGGCATATGCTCTGGGGATGTACAACTTCTCCCACAGGGTCAGATGAAAAGAAAAATTTTCTCTTGTATTGTGCCTTTGAATGATGCAAAGCAGGTCATGTTCTTCAAAGATGTCTTCTGTATAATTCAAAGCAAAAGGAAGAGTTCAAATTGAATCTTTGATGGGAAGTGCTTTTTAAAGAGACCCCCTGTCTGAGAAGATTGGTATTCACAAGGATTTTAATGTCAGCTCACCTCAGTATTGACACTGTTTTGACTGCTGTAGAAAAAATGAACTATTTGCAGCATTTCAGCCAGATTTTACGGACAAACTTGTTGGTGCTTGGAGATGTAGAGAGGAAGAAAATAATGAAGTGTTAAAAGCATGCTCTCTTCTTGTTACCTTCCCTCTATACACACTGCTAACAACTTTTCTAGTGGCAACATAGCTTACTAAAAAAAAAGGGGAGGAAAGCTCGACATGAGACGCCAGTGTGCACTTGCAGCCCACAAAGCCTTCTCTTTTCCAGGCTGTATAATCCCAACTCTCTCAGCCTGTCCTCATAGGAGAAGTGCTCCAGCCCTCTGATTGTCCTCGTGGCCCTTGTATGACCCTTCCAGTATGTCCATTTCTTTCTTGTATTGGGGCTCCAGAACTGGATGCGATACTCCAGGTGAGGTCTCAGCAGAGTGGAGTAAAGGGGAGAATCACCTCCCTGACCTGCTGGCCATGCTTCTCTTGATGCAGCCCAGGACACAGTTGGCTTTCTGGGCTGCAAGTGCACCCTGAGGGCTCATGTTGAGCTTCTCATCCACCAGCACCCCAAGTCCTTTTCCTCAGAGCTACTCTCAAGCCACTCACTGCCCAGCCTAGATCAATGCTTGGGATTACTCAGACCCAGATGCAGGACCTTGCACTTGGTTTTGTTGAACTTCATGAGATTGGCATGGGCACCACCTCTCCAGCCTGTCCATATCCCTCTGGATGGCATCCCTTCCCTCCAGCTCTCAGCCACACCACACAGCTTGGTGTCTTTGGCAAACTTGCTGAGGATGCACTCAGTGCCATTGGCCTTGGCACTGACAAAGATGTTCAATGAGAGTGATCCCAGGACAGATCACTGAGGGACTCTACTTGTCACTGTCCTCCACTTGGCCATGGACCCATTGACAGCCACTTTTTGGGTGCAGCCATCAAGCCAGTTCTTTATCCACCCAGTGGTCCATCCATGGAACCCATACCTCACCAGCTTGGAGACCAGGGTGACTGTCATAGGGTGACTAAGATTGAAGAGAAAGAGGCATTAAGGCATTCATTGTTCTTTTGATCCTAGCTTCTCTTCAAACCAGGACAGTGACAAAGGCTTTACTCAATTCCAGGTAAATGATGTCAGTTGCTACTCCCTTGTCCACTGATGTTGCAACCTTTTCATAGAAGGCCTCCAGCTTTGCCCTTAGTGAAGCCATGTTGACTGCAACCAAGAAATATAAGCAATTTTCTAATTTTTAACCATTATTAAAAATCCCAATTATATGGAGAGGTATGCATTTTCTACCAATTTACAAAAAAAAACCCCAGATCTGCAGTTTTTTTATGTGTTTTTATATGTACATCAATGTGGGCAACCAGTCACGTACTGTTAGCG
>VWZO01000570.1:255580-274772 GCA_013396975.1 Bucco capensis | reverse complement strand
AGTCCTTGAGGCTGTGATATCAAGCCTGGGCATTGGGCTCTCTTGCATGAGGTCTAAGACCCAAGCAAAACAGAGGCTTCATTTAGCTAATTAGCACCCAATTAACAACTAGAATATATAAGGACAGGTCTGGGTCTCTAGCTGGCCAGAAGGTTGAGCCCCTGAGCCCTGTGAAGCTGAGCAGCCCAGCTCTGTTCCTCCAGGACTCTCTCTGTTCTGCCTTCCATCTCAATGCAAGAGTTGCTGAGTTCCAGGATGCAGCTCCTGAGCCTGAGTCCTGCCTGCTGCTCAAGTCCTGCTGCTGCAGCATCACTGGGGAGGGAGTTACCATCAAGGGGTCTTGGTTCTGGTATTGGTTTTGTGTGTGTGTAGATATATGTACTTCATTTTCTTGTTATTTTCAACTGCATTAGTTTCAGTTTCATTTCCAATTCCCAAGTCTCTCTCTCTGTTAATTTCCCCCTTTCCTCCCTGAAGTGGGGGCAAAGGGGATAATAGAGAATATCTGTCCCTGGGTTGGTGGTTGACTTAGCCCTTACCCCTGACAGCAGCTGATAAACTAGTCTACCTGTGATAAGAGCAAGCATATCCATATCAATGAACTGAGGTGCAGCTCTGCCCTTGGTGGGTGATTGATTAGGTTTCTGCACTCTACTTGCCTCCTTTTGGCTTGTGGGAATGGTGTAACACTGAGACCTTGAGCGCTCTGTCGAACCTGGTAGAAATGTTCAAGGTTTGAAAGCTATTGCGAAACTTGAGCCAACAGAATGTGCAACAGAGAAATCTTGCTTCCTTGGGAAATGAGGCTAAAACTCTGGAGAAGCAAAAACAGAGGAGAGATTGATTCAGATAGACAGTTGATTGCCACTGCATTAAAGGTACATGTAGTTTGCATTTGCACTGAAAATTAGATTTGCTTCTTGGATAGCACTACATGGCATGTCCAATTTGGACTGGAAGTCTAAAATAAAGGACACTGTCATTAAAATAAAGTCAATTACAATAAACTGAAGGTACAAATTGGGAGATACAAAGTGCAACAGAAATCTGGACAAAAGAGACTATACAACAAATGTGATAGAAAAGATTGACATAAGGCTGTTCCTACTTCAGTGTCCCAAATCCATGAATGTGTCAGACAGATACACACTAAAAAATGAGGAATCAGAAAATCAAGTAATCACAGAAAGAGTATTCAGCAATAAAAAAATGGGCAGTTGCCTCAACATACTTTGGCAGCCTCCATACAATTTGGAATGAGAGAAAAAGAACAAATAGTCTGAAGAAACCCAACCTCAAACAGAACAAATTCCTATAATGAGCAGCACTGCTCTGCTCTGGTGTTGACCTACTGAGTGTGTCTTTCACAATTTGACAGTACCTGTGTGAATGAAATTTCTGCTAATGAAACTTGATGAAAGGAGATTGGCAGAGAATATTTTGGCAAGGGATATGTTGTCCATGAAGGGCTGCATCCTGACTCTTGCTGAAACTGTTTTTATCCCATAACTTGTACTAATATTTTTTCAATGTATTAAAGAGAATGTTGATGTGCAAATCAGCAGGGTTTTCACTGATCAGCTTGGCACACTTCTCTGATACTTTCTTGAAAAGAACAGAGCGTGGTATTTAANCCACAGAAGACCCCAAGGGATTTTCAGACTGTGCCTGCCACTGAAAATATATTGTCCAAGCATCATGCTAGATGCCACATAGTGGAATTGAGTGCACCCTCAGCAGATGACACCAGGCTGAGTGAGGCAGTTGTCATGCCCAATGGACAGGTTCCCATCCAGAAGGACCTAAACAAGCTCCAGAAGCTGGCCTGTGTGAACTTCATGAGGTTCAACAAGGCCAAGGGCAAGGTTGAAGGAATCCTCAGTATCAGTACAGGCTAGAGGGTGAAGGGATTGAGAGCAGCCCTATGGAGAAGGACTAAGGGGTTTAGGTGGGTTAAATATTGGATGTGAGCTGACAATGTACACTTGCAGCCCAGAAGGCCAACCATATCCTGCGCTGCATCAAAAAAAGCATGACCAACAGGTTGAGGGAGGTGATTCTGCCACTCTTCTTCACTCTGGTAAGACCTCACCTGGAATAATGTGTCCAGCTCTGGAATCCTCAACATAAGAAGTACATGAACCTGTTGGAGTGGCTCCAGAGAAGAGCCCAAAAAATGATCAGAAGGATGGAACACCTCTCCTATGGAGACAGCCTGATAGAGTTTGGATTGTGGCTCCCTGCAGGGGAGTTGGACTGGATGACCTTTAAAGGTCCCTTCCAACCCAAACCATTCTGTGGTTCTGTGATTATTCAAAGGAGCAGGTGGCCATTCACTCTAAGCTACCTGCAGAATCAAGATCTGAGGGAGCAATGTCATTGTTACAAACTGCTATTTAAACCAGCAAGGTTATGTCTTTGTGCAGAACTACATGGTAGGTGACAGTTCTGTACATGTTATAGTCCAAATTGATTTTTTCTAAAGCCACAAATATTTTTCTTTCTTAATTGGCCAAAAGCCTTCAAATGGCTTGGGACAAATTTATCTCCTAGAAGCACAGGCAGGGAGACACATAGCCTGCAAGCCCTTTAAGTGACAAGAGGATTGAGCAGAGAACAGTGACACTTCATCTTTCCCTTTAGAGTAAGCCAAGATGTAGCAAATGATGGCAGAATAACTGTGAGGGAGATAACTCATGGTGATAGAGTGGACCAGGAGAAATCTGGGCTAACTGCATCAGTATCATAAATGAGCCATCACAGTTTGAAACTTTCTACTATTCCACCTAGAAATCTCCTAGAGAATCAGGACTTCTTTTATAGTCATCCCTCTCATGTACATAATCCTTTGACATGCTTAATGTCCCTTGATTACATCTGCTGTTTCTCCCTTTTGTTGATTGGCAGTGATATTGTTGTGCCAGAAGAGGTTTAAGGTTTTCCTAATTCCCTCCCTTGTTGCGGGCAGCTAAGATCAAGGTCTGGGACTCTCTTCTCTTTGCCTCTCGGAAGTTTGCCTTATTCAAACCTATTGTTTTCACTCCTTAGGAAAAAAAAAAAACCTAATGCTTTTCATTTTGATTTCCTGTAGATGTCTGCCATGGTTTTCTGGCACCCCTTCCTGCCTGGCTGCAGTGGCATACTGCCCCAAAGAGCTAGCCCATTCCTTTCATATATGCCCAGCAAAAGCATAAGTGCATGCATGTACCCCAAACCAGTGCTTCATGGTGACTTTCACAGGTAATAAGTGTTTTTAATGTAGTTTGGGGTTTTTTTCCTGTTAGTCCTGAAAGGTTCTTTAACTTATTTTGCTGTTGTATTTAGCATGATTTTAACAGACTAATAACATAAGTGCCAGTTCTAGTATTGCATGATTCTGCTCAAGAATATTTACAGAGGATGTCAAAAGGCATCAAACCTTTCCCTGAAGTGTCTGTTCATTAGTGGAGCTATGAAAATAGGGATTAGAAAATAACAAGAAACAGAGAACAAAAAATGCTCCTTTGGTCTGTGGCTGCTTAAATTTTTCTCACTTACTTATCATAATTTCACTTAGTCACTAGTCTCTGTAGTTTAAACTGGGAAAGTTGTTAGAAACTTATTTTTATAAGAAAGCAACACCTTTGGTATATTTATATATATATATCTCAGGTCTTCTGGATCTGAGTTCAAATGTTAGCTGTGATGATTTCTCTGCTAATCTGTACACTCATCCTTCATTCTTCAGGAAGCTCTAACCTGTCAGATGAGCACAATGACCTTCTGTCTCCATCCTGTAGAATAAATTGCCTTTTTGGTTCCAGCAGTATAAGGTGAAGGAATGCAAGCTCTACTGCTCTCACAGCCTGAATGCTACTGTGGGGAGGGAAGAAGGGCACCACAAAGGTGGCTGCTGTCACCAAGCTGAGAGGAAAAGAGGCAAAGCAGCAGATGTTAGGTCTGCTTTGGGCTCCAAATACAGGAAAGAGTGTGTGTTTGGAAAGTGCTACTCAGCCTTTCCCATCCCCTCTGAGAGAGAAGAGCAGACACATGGCAATGTACTGCATGGCACATTCAGTTTGTGGGCTATTACAGTGATTAGAGACATTAAAACACTTGTGTATGCTTGGTTATAAAGTATTTGAAATCCTGACACACAAGATTTCCTTGTTAATGCCCACTAGATAATGATAAATCAGGGATAGGAATAATAGGGTACATCTGCAACAGCAAGCATAGCAATGTTATATCACAGTTGTCATGTCAGGTAGTGGAATTTGTGTTCAGTAAAGTACCTCATTTTAGTAATGTAGTTATAAACCAAGGTTTTCCATTTAAAGGATTTTTATAGGCATTACAGTTTGCAAGTGAATTGATAAGCAATCACTACTATTTGAACTTTTTTTCTTTTAATTCCACTGCTCCATTTCTTGGAATTGTTTCAAATGACAGATGGTGAATGCTCTTCAGTTTTTTGTTGCACTCTTTACTGCCTTGGTCTTTGGCCTTTGTTTTAGAACCAGAATAACTACTTTGTGAGTGGAAAAACAGCACTGATTTTAGCTACATAATTCAAAGAAGAACTGTTCAAATATTTGATATAGTTAGGCACTGTTATTATTTATGTGAATTTTGGTAGCAGGAGACTTTGGCTTGTAGCAACCTGCCAAAAATCAGTCCATTCCCATAAAGAGGAGAAAGACAGAAGAACCACAGACGAGGTGGCTGCTGACAGAGATGGGAGCAGAGACCATGAGGCAGTGGTCACAGCACACTACCATCACAGTGTCCAGCCTTTTTGCAAATATTATGCAAAAGAAGGACTTTGAGAAAGGACTTGTAGCTATTGAAGTGGTTCCAGATGTGCACAAAGGTCTCCTCTCCAGCATGGAGGGCAAGTAAGGGACTTCTCTGAAATCTCAACAAGGGAGTGCTGTAGGCTGCTCTCACAAGCAGATGGAGGGAATATGAGAAAGCTGGCTAGAAATTAGTGTGAGCAGCAACAAGTAGATTCTGATGGGAAATGATGGACAATCACAGGGAACTTACAAGAAGGCTGGAGAGGGCCTGTTTGCAAAGGCCTGGAATGAAAGGACAAGGGGCAATGGTTTTAAACTGGAGAGGAGGAGATTTAAATTGGACATTAGGAAGAAGTTCCTCACCACAAGGGTGGTGGAACACTGGCCCAGGTTGCCCAGGGAGGTGGTTGAGTTCCCATCCCTGGAGGCATTGCAGGTGAGGCTTGCCAGGGCTCTGGGCAAGCTGATCTAGTTAGGGATGTCCCTGCCCACTGCAGGGGGGTTGGACTAGATGACCTCCAGAGGTCCCTTCCAACCCTAACCATTCTATGATTCTATGATTCTATGGAGGAGAAACCCATGGAGAATGTTTGCACAGTCTATGCCTCAAAAAAATGTATTTCTACAACTCTTACACATAACAGTTGTGTGTAGAGAAAGGAGATATCTGATGTTATGTCCTATGCTGTGAAATAAGAGGTGATGTTGGTTACAGTGTTGCAAATAACAGAAGGAAAAAGACTTTGAGGGAAAGATTAAGAATCGTGTTCAACTTGAGCTAACAGTCCAGGTAATATTGGAGACATACCCACTATGCCCTAAGCTGCAGAACACTGACATAATGATGAATGAGCTCCATACTGAAGCTTCCTGTGCTACAAATAATTATTGAAAACCAGCTATAGGCAAGCATTTCCAAACCACCTAAGATATTGAGGAGAACTATTACTGTCAAACTGTCATCTAAGAGCTCTGGATTATCTCCTCTAAGTATTAAAAATAATTGCTAGTCATGAAACAAATGCTGAAGACCTCATTTTACATGTCTGCTTTAAGCCAAGCTCACAGACATCAGGTTGATTAAGTCAGTGGAAAAGTACCTTTAATATTTTAGTATAATAACTCTTGTTACAAAAAGCTAAAATGTGTATTTTAACCACTTGTTTAAACATTATCTAATAAGATGTTGTACTTGAAATTAATGTGATACATAATGTTGCACTAAGCTAAATTAACCAGCATCTTTTAGTTGTGGTTGAACTAGAAGAGGAATTCTGAGTGTGTGTTCAGTGCAGTAAGTCATACCAGTATCAGAATGGAACTGGAGAGAATTACACAGAATGGGCTCATTGCTGACTGTGTCATAGAATCATAGAACAATTACAGCTGGAAGAGACCTTGAAGATCATCGAGTCCAGCCTTTTTCCTAGCCCTATCACTCCACTAAGTGATGCTCCCCAACACAACATCCAGCCATCTCTTAAACACCTCCAGGGATGGTGACTCAAGCACCTCCCTGGGCAGCCTGTTCCAATGGCTCACAACCCTTTCAGGAAAGAAATTCCTCCTAATATCTAACCTGAACCTCCCCTGGCGCAGTTTCAATCCATTTCCCCTCATCCTATCACTCTCCACCAGGGAGAACAGACCAATTCCTGCCTCCCTACAACCTCCCTGCACAGCCATGGGAGTTTGCAGTAGTAAATGGATCTGCAGAGTCAGAGCTGAAACCCAGCACATCTTAGAGCTCACCTTTGTCAAAGACTGAATGATCTCACTCCCTGAATATATTGCTTTCATGAATGTAACCATCCACAGTACAATTACAGAAACATACAGAGGTTAAGAGTTGGAAGAGACCTTTAGAAGTCATCTAGTCCAAGCTCTGTGCTGTGAGCAGGGACATCTATAACTAGATCAGATTGCTCAGAGCCCTGTGGAGTGCATTACTGCTCATAGGAATGCCTATGGAACTCTTCATCTGATGACAGTTGGAAATGTGTTTAGAATTGGATAGCAACAGCTTACCAGACAATTAGCAAATGTCAGGATTAGATGAGCTTCAAAGGTCCTTTCCAACCCAAACTATTGTATGATTCAATGATTTTGTGATCCTATGAACCTGTTACTTGTTGGAGATCAGTCATGGTGATGCTCAGAACTCCAGAAGGATGGAGATGCAGAAAGACAGAACTTCTACCTCCTCTTCACATCAGTGAGCATGGCCAGCTGGCACTAGGAGCTGTGTACATAGTATAGGAATATACACTGGAAACAGAAGCAGTGCAGATGTATCTGAGTTAGGCTTAGTACCTGTAGTGGATTTCAGAGGGTGGATTTTCACAGAATCACAGAANCTGAGCCACTCTCCAGCCACTCATCTCCCAGCCTGGAGCGCTGCATGGGGTTGTTGTGGCCAAAGTGTAAGACTCTGCACTTGGCCTGGTTGAATTTCATACCATTGGTCATTGCCCATTCGCCTAGCCTGTCCAGGTCCCTCTGCAGAGCCTTCCTTCCTTCCAAGAGATGGACTCATTTTGAAGGGTCAAATTTTTCCTCCCCTCCATCCTCAGTTATTTGGCACAGAGGAGGCTGTGCAACCTCTGTCTGTACTGCATCTGCATTCGTGCTTGGTCTGATAGTCCCACAGCAGGAACAACAAAAAGCCTAAGGATCTCTGGATCTGTCATTGTAACAGAGTAAATATGGTGGTGAAAATCTGCACCATTCACTCTGCAGGTTAGCATGTATGGGCTGTAGCACAAAACATCTTCACAAAGAAAACACAGATGATTGTGTATTTGCAGACTACAGATTTTTTTCTGCATAAATACATTAATTGACATTTATGCCAAATGTATTACATGCTCATGTCAAGAGAATAGAGCCCATCTGTACTGCAGAGATGTAATTAGCATTAATTAATATGTTCACGTTGTCTGGTGTTCCTATATTTTGCCCTGAAGTCATAAATGTGGCATGGCATTTAGTAAGGCGATATTCATGAGCCTTCATCTGAATTCCAAACATTTGGATTTTGTGATGCTTTTAGTGCCCCTTGTTATTAACTCTTTCTTAGCATTTATGGAGAAGGAGTTTTGTTCATTTCAGTGTTGGAGAAATTATTCTTCTTCCTCGGATATTATTATAAGCAAACAAGTTTGTTGAGTAATTGATACTCTGGTATAAAAGCAGACAGTTGCAATTATCTTGTGGCACAGGCACAGCAGCTTGTCTTTCACAAGCATGAAACAATTAACAGCAAATGTTGGAGTACCTTACTAGCAAGCTCCAATAAACTCTGTTCATCCAAGCCATTCAGTGAAGAGCATTTCTAAATGAGTTGAAAGGATATTGCACATGATCTACAATACCACATTCTTTACCACTTCTGGTTCAGCAGAGATGCTCAAACCAGGGAACTCACTTGCATGCCCTACTCATGACCACTGGGCATTTGTGGCAAAGGTGCTCCTGTGCTTACCAAAACCCTCTCTAGGCCTGTGAGATGTCTATTACCACTCTATTGTTCTATGCCTGCAAACCTCACTGCTGGTTCTAGTCATTCTGACTATTGGTGGGTAAAAGACATCCAAACTACTTTGAATTCTTTGGTGGGACTCCTTCATGTGACTTCTGGATGTCATCCAGAAGGACCTGGACAAGCTGGAGAGGTGGGCCCAGGTGAACCTCAGGAGCTTCAACAAGACCAAGTGCAGGGTCCTACAACTGGGTCGGAACAATCCCCACTAGCAATCCAGGCTGGGGATGAGATGATGGAGAGCAGCCCTGAAGAAAAGGCCTTGGGGTGCTGGTGGACAAGAAGCTGGACATGAGCAACCAGTGGACACTGGCAGCCCAGAAGGCCAATGGCATCCTGGGCTGCATCAAAAGAAGCGTGGCCAGCAGAGCCAGAGAGGTGATTTTGCCACTTTACTCTGCTCTGGTGAGACCTCATCTGGAATACTGGGTCCAGTTCTGGAGCTCTCAATACAGAAAGGACATGGATCNATGATTCTATTAATGTTCTTTGCACAGTGTGGATCCACAGGTACTTTCTGCATGACTTCCTATGACATTTCCTCCCCTGTCTCCATTTCTGAGGGCTGCTTCTCACCCAGTTACTTTTAGCTGTAATCAGGTTAGGTTTTTTTTCCCTTTGGTTGATGCTGCTGCAAATATCCAGCAGTTTCAGCTATTGTTGTTAATAAGTGGAGATCTTTCACAGAATTATTGGCTGATTGCCCACTGGGCTACCTACCTTAACAGCAGCTTAATATTTCTGCAGTGAATGAAGCATTCACAGATCCAGCAGAAGTCATGGCTATAGGAATGGGTTAACTAGTATTTGAAGCCATCCAGATTTTTAAAGGCCACAACCACCTTTCAACCTTAATAAACAATGTGGCTCTGCTCTAGCAGTGACAAATTTATGCCTGGATGACTCAAAGGCAATTTTGTCCCATTTTAATTGTATGCCTTTCAATATACAGCCTGTTTATTTCTCATGCTCTCAGATGCACAGCTTCCTTTATGGTAAGCAGCTGTCACAAGTGTGATTCCCTCCACTTTTATATACATTGTTCATGTGTTCATTAGTGTCATGACCTTGATGGGATTGGACTTGAAGCTTTTGAATATTCCTCATGCTCATCGAGGGTGTGACCCCTGCACCTTTTTCTTGGCAGTAACAAGGCCTTAGGGAATCATCTTCACCAGCATGAGATATTTATTTACTGCAGCTCTTAGTTGTGCTGACCCAGTGGTTGGTAAGGCTGTATGGTAAACTGATCCAGTTCACTGGCACAGCTGAAATACAACCTGGCAAGAAGAATGGCTATCCAATGCATGCATCTGCTTTACCATAAGAACCCCAAAAAAGGGTCACAGCATGAGTGAAGAACCAACAGTAGATGGCAAATCATTAGGTGGATGTACTGCAGAGGAATAGATACATCTGTGCAGGTGCATGTACAGAGGTTGCACCAGCAAGGGCACCTTTTATCCAACTGCTGAGATCTTGAGGTGCTAATCACATCAGTCTTTGGAGCTGTAATCATCCCAGAGTGTGCTTGCTCTCACTTCAGTAAGGCTGGTGTCAGTCACTGCTCGTTAGTTAGGGTCAGTAAGGTGCCTGGATGAAAGTTAACCTAAATTTATCTGAACTGACTCTTTCACTAAATATAAACCTTAAACCAAAGCTTCTGAAGCAGGTCATAGGAAAGGGAGGACTTGAGTTTTCATTTGTGGTACAAGTAACATGATTTTTTGCAAACCATAAAAAATAGAAGGGAAAGAGACAGAGACAGGTTGTACCTCCAGAGCAGCCAACACCTCTTTATCTTACAAGCTGAAGGAGGGGAAATTTAGACTGGGGATTAGAAGGAAGTTCTTTACCCAGAGGGTGGTTAGGCACTGGCACAGGGTGCCCAGTGATGTTGTGAATCCCTGGCAGTGTTCAAGGCCAGGCTGCATGTGGCCCTGGGCAATCTAGTGTAGTGAGTGGCATCCCTGCCCATGGCAGGAGGGTTGGAACTAGATGATCTCTAAGGTCCCTTCCAGCCTGGCCATTCCATGATTCATTCTATGATCTCAGAAAAGAAATCTCTGCTTCCTTTTAGCAGCATCTTTATCAGCATCTTCAGGGTTCACACCCAGTGAAAGTCCTTTAAAAGGAATAACACTGTGTTTTCCTTCTGGCTTGCACAGAGTCCAGATGATTAAGCACACAGACAAGGACAGTTCAAACATTGCATTGGGAAAATCCCTGTGGCATAGCTTTATTGGTGTAATATAGCTAAGAGAAGAGGGATACCTCCTGCAGGATCTCTTCTAGCCTAACTGCTCAGGCACAGTAATAAGCTTATTGTTTGCCTCTTGGAGTACAGTTATGACTCTGTCTTGCAAGTCCCAGATATGTGGGTATCAGTGCCTGCAGAATCACAAATTGAAGATATCCGTAGAAAACTACAGGCTGTGTGGCGTGTGGTTCATGCAGAGCTTGTGTACACAGGGCTTGAAGGGGCTTGCCATTTCAATTTATAATTAGTAAACCCTGTATTTCAAATTGGTAATTTTGTTCATGCCATGTCTGAGTTATTACATTCAACAGTTTTGTGAGTTATCCAAGGAGAAATAACAACTGAGCAATTTTCTGCAGATATGAAAGCCACAGGGTTCTCACAATATTCAGACCATCAAAAATGAACTGAGTGACTTTCCTTTTTACTTTTGAGAAATGTTCACATCTAGGTGAACAAATATGAGAATTTACAGCATAGATAGTCACATTCTGGAAAAATTACATTGCAAAAATTAAAGAACAATTCCAAGACACTTTTCTTTCAAAGCCTGTAACTGCAGCACAAACACCATCAGAAATCACATGCAGAAAATGAAATGTTGCATATCAACTGTTTTAAGAAGGACTCTTTCAGGAGAAGATACCTAAGCTTGTGCATTACTTGAAGCTTATGGCAAGACCCCACTCAGTTTGGACTCTGATACTTATATATGCAAGTGCACCTAAGCTACTGCTTTTAAATGGAGTCATAATTGCCTGAAATCTATGTCCTAGGGACCTCGCTGCCAGCGTCCAAGCTTGCTAGGCCCTGGCAGATGAACCTTAGGACTAAAGGGTGGGTCCAGCTCTGCGCATGCTGTGTCTCACCTAAAAAAATCCCTAGTGCAGGCTCGAGGGTGCTATCTGCTATCCTCTTTTTATCAGTGCTTGGAAAAGGCGCTGAGGAGGAGCATGGATGGAGCCCTCCCTGGAGCTTCATTCGTGAAGCCTAGCCATACAATTGCCTGAAATGATATCAAGTATTCACCTCTGTGTTGCATGTCCACTGTTGCAAACAGTAGTTTCTACAGCAGAACACAGAAATCACAGTGTAAATGACAGAAAATGCGTACTAAAAGTTAAATGTTAATTACATCCATATGCAAGATGTTTACCAAAATACCTTCATGTTTTTGTCCTGAAAAACACCAAGTTCACAAATGTGATGTTTTTGGTTTCTCTTACACTGTTGAAGGCTTATACTGGCACTGACATTCAATCTTTACTTCTTATCAGTAGTAAAACCTCTGTGCTATGTAGGAAATTACTTGTTCAAGGAGTTTTCAGAGGTTTTATTTGATACCTTTACTGCAGAAACAACAAAAGGCAGCCATTTCTCTGCCAGTGAGGATGAGTAAATTTTTTTTGTTGTTCTTTTAAACATTATCTCTGAAAATCAAAAGCTGTAGGGGTAATCTAATAGGCCTAGACTTCATTAGGCACCAATCCTCCTTGAAAAACAGGGTTGAAAAAAATACTAGGAAAACATAAAGGTTTTTGCCAGTAAGTATGCATTTTTACCCTACATTTTTAGGACATTTTCAGGAAGGAAGTGAAGAGGAAATTGTGCTTCTCAAAGGAAAAGCCTAGCTTAATAATTTCCCAAGATTGTTAGAGGGGGTTGTTTTTTTTTTTTCATTAAACAGAGAACAGAACTGGTGAAGAAAGCAGAAGAAAGCAGACAAGCATCACATCATTTGAGTGTAAATGTCTGCTGCCCCTCTGTGGCTGTTCTTAGTCTCTTGAGGTTTGTAAACAAATGTAGTTAATATCTGATTAAATTTACCTGATTGAAAGAATTAGCACAGCATTTCTGTACCAGAAAGAAGGAAGTTCTTTCCCCAGAGGATGCTGAGCCACTGGCCCAGGTTGCCCAGAGAGGTTGTGGATGCTCCATCCCTGGCAGTGTTCAAGGCCAGGCTGGATGTGGCCCTGGGCAAGCTGCTCTAGTGTGTGGCATCCCTGCCCATGGCAGGAGGGTTGGAACTAGGTGAGCTTTAAGATCCTTTCCAACCTGGCCATTCTATGATTTGAATCCTATCTAATCTCTCAACATGGAGTCTGGATCACAACCGGGTTATGTTAGGACTATTTCAAATGTAAAAGACATTGTAGTAGTGAGCTGAAGCAGCAAGAAGTAGAAGCTGTAGCTGTGACATCCTAAAGATCAAAATGAGTTTTGAAAAAATGCCTGCACACTTCTGACCAATTTGTATTTCACCTCTAAAGGAGAATAAAGAGATGCAAAAGCTCATCTGTTTTTTTCCAGCTGTATCAATTGATGTAATTGAATTTATCTTTCCCTACAACCTGGTCCATTCATGCATGACTCCAGTTTGATTGATTTAGAGGCTAGCATTTCCTGGGTTGGAATATGGATATTACCACAGACCTGTCTGCTATCCTGATCTGTACAAGGACAGTGGAGGAACTGAAGTGTCAGCAAGGTGTGTAAGGGAGAATAGGTGTGGGTCTGGATGGCTCCTGCCAACTGCTTCAATAGAAGGAAGAGCCTGGAATCCAGACAACCCTTGAGACAAGCACAGAGAGACGAGGTTAGTCTTGGGAGGCACCCAGAAGTATTCTGCATCTTCATTTGTAATATGTTTCCATGTTAACTTTTGGTTTATTACTCTCATCTGTTAAAAAGTGTCTCCCAATTACTCCTAGTCCATCAGAGGAGGTGCTGAGTTCCTCCAATGCTTTCTGAATGTAGTGAGAATCAGAAGTGTTTTCCTTTCTGCAAGAAAGGGCTTGGAGTTCAAGACAATGCACTGATTGTTTCTGCCTACAAGCAGCCTCTTTTACCTGACAACAATGTGCAATGTGCAGGGCTCAGACAATACTAAACACAACATGACTCCAGGCCAGCTGGCCACATTTTTGTGTATATCCACTGCAGGAGTCAAACTCATTCTGTGGTGGGAGGCAAAAGGATATTTTCTGTTCAAATCCATGAATCAGGACTAGGAAGTTAAGCATAATTTGAAATTTATGGGGCATAAACTCTTAGGCTTGGCATTGCCTGGAACTAGCTCTTGATGCATTCCATGGCTTCTGCTGTCATCTAGGAAAATGCCTTTAGCATCTTTGAAATTTTATTCTTTAAAGGCTATTTGTAGTACTCTGCTACTGAAAAGCTGCTTTAGTTTACTGGTTTTACCTGGGAAAAATCCAAAAGGGATGCCCTCAGCAGTGGCCTTGTGAGTTATTAGTACCTTACCTCTCAGGACTATCTGTAGATATTCCTGTCTAATTTTTAAGATCATTATAATACAGAAATATGATTCACAAAGGGAAAAAAACATATAAAAAAGAAGCATATAGAAAACTTAAACAGCTCTATCCTTTTCTTCTGTGCAAATGGAACAGTAACATTGTGAAAGATAGATGATATTATAACTCTCTTTAGGTTCCTTAAAATTATGGACTGTGTTCTTATGCTGAATCCTGGTGGAGTTAGTGTTTATTTCTCACATTTAGCTTCCCAGCTGAATTTGAGTCAGCCATATCCATCAACTCACCATGTATTTTTATGAGAGTCACACACAATTCTTTTAAGACCATTCACTGTTGCATTTCTGAACAGCATGCAGCCCCTAAAGATGTTTATCATGTAATGTATTGTGGACAATATAGATTTCACAGCTGGGTTCCTAGTCTAGGATGGCTCCTGATCAATAGCTGGGGAAGAATGGTCTCATAAAGCCTTAGGTCTCCCTGTCTTGCATTGTATTATCTTTAGCCTCTCAAAAATGTCAACATCCTTTTAAAAGCCACTGCTGCAATAGCTTTACAGAAATGAACCCTGCACACTAGCCAAGTTGCTGTCCCAAAGCCTGAGTATGAAGATAGATTCCTTTCATTTGCTTAAAGCATGTGAGATATTCCCAGCATTAAGTTCCATTTGCTCTTGCATTATGGAGTATCTCTTTTTTTTTTAATAAAAAGGGGGAGCTGCTAGCTGTAGAGAGCACATCTGTGACTGAAGTCACTGCAGCCAAGATGTTCTGCATCCTGTGTGCTTTAGCAACATAGGGCTGTGTCATCCATTCCTAAATTAAAGCAGAAAAAGGAGCCAACAGGGTAAGAGCAGGGACTATTAAATGCCAGGGAACATCTGTATTCATTACAATTACTTTTCAAACCACATGCACAGACAACATCTGAAGCATATGCAGCACGGAGTGCACATCTTGTCATTGTGGTTCTTTACACAGCACCCCAAAGGGTGTAACTACAACATCACTTGACTGTTTGACACAAGCTATCACTCATTTACCTCACTGCTTTTATCATAAGCATTCCAAATCTAAGGGGTGTGATGCCTTTCAAGAGCTGAACTTGTTTCCCAAACCTAAGTGACCAAAAAGTTTCTGTGCTAGTATCCAGTCCCAGAAAGATGGAATGGGATGATTCCCCACATTCTTCAAGAATAGTATTTTTAAGATAGCTTTGTTCAGTTTAAGAAAAGTATATTTTTTACCTCTTTTAAATGATAAGCTACTTTAAATGTTTTTAATATTCATTTGCTGAACTGTTTATGAAGCTTTAAAACCACTTAGAAGAGTAACTCTCAAACTAAATGCTTTGGCTTGTGGAAGGTTACAGAGTAAGGGCTAGATACACCATGTGTGCTATTCAGGTCAGTTTCCTTAGCTCCAGTAGGATGAAGTATTTATAGCAGTTCACCAGAGGTAAGAGTTCTTAAGGTACAGAGCCATAGAATAGTTTAGGTTGGGAAAGATGTGTAAGGTAATCAGTTCCAATCATTGACCTAGCACTGCCGAGTCCACCTCTAAATCATGTCCCTCAACAACCACAGCTACGTGTCTTTGAAATACCTCCAGCATTTTCTGGGCAGCCTGGGCCAGTGCTTGACAACCCTTTCTGTGAAGAAGTTTTTCCTAACGTCCACTCTGAACCTCCCCTAGAACAACTTGAGACCATTTCCTCTTGTCCTGTCTCTTGTAACTAGGGAGAAGAGATCAACATCCACCTTACTCCAAGCTCCTTTCAGGGAGTTGTAGAGAGAGAGAGAAGGTCTTCCCTGAGCCTCCTCTTCTCCAGACTAACCAACCCCAGTCCCCTCAGCTGCTCCTCATGCAGCATTAATGTATAAGCCTGAGAAGCAGATCTCTTTCTACAAGCTTGAGGCTTCCAGTCAGCTTAATTTAATGGATTCAGTTTAATATGAACAAAGCCAACACAGTGAAGACACAGTGAGGAGTTGTCAGGCTGAGTGAAAAAGCAGAATACATTATTTGAAAGCTCTTAATTAAGGCCTTGTATTTCACCTTATCAGCTGGTGAGGGTTTTTTATCAAACCTTGGCATTTGTCAAAATCCAGAGGGAAAGAAAGATTCAGTAATACTTAGCATTTCAGGCAGTAAGCTTTGCCTCAGCATAACACTATACAATATAATGTGTAGTAAAGTTTCTATTTCTGCATACAAACAGTTGGCTCTTTCATTATCCAGTCTTTTGTCAAATACCCTCCAGCCCTTCAATTAATAAACCACACTGAGAATCCAGCATCACTTTTAATTCTAGCAGCACAAAGTGACCTTGGAATTGAAGTAAAGACATTAGACAGGTAGGTGTTTTTTTTTATTTTTAATGAAAGATTCCATATCCAAAAGGACAATAAAGCTTTGAAATACAAGTTTCAAGGCCAACACTTGCATTATATTTACACATGGAATTGTACTGCTTATGCCAGGGGAATAAGAGGTCTGTAAAACTGTTGTTAAAATCAGTCTTTCAGGGGACTGTACAGAGTTACATGTTTCTAACTGAGGTAACCCAGTATCATAATCTGTCTTTTAAGAGTTCAGAGAGGAGAGTTTGGCCAGTTCACCATGTTTTCACTACATAGAGTATCTTAGTAGTTGTTACTTAGATGACATTTCATAGGAGGTTGCTGTGTAAGTACATCTTAATCTGATGGAGACGTATTTATGTCTCCAGAAGGCTCAAGACTTCTCTTCCTTCTTTCCCAAATGTGTCCTTCACAGGGCAGTCCTGAATCTCCTTGCTTTCCCATTCCTTCCTTATTTAGTGTAAAAGATATCTAAAAAACCAGAGAAACAGAAATAGAAATGAAGAATTACAAACTTTAACAAATAAAATCCCATCCAGATTGAAAAGCAGACCACCTACCTCAGGAATCAGCCCTACAGGAGTGGTTCTTTCAATAACCTAGATTCAGTATTCAGGGTTCAAGGCCCTGGGCTCTTGTTCTCACTTTCTTCTGTGCAGCAGGAAAGTAAATCTTTCCTCACAGTTCTTGCTTTTGTTGATTTCATGTGGGGATTTTCAACATGGACATTTCCTTTTCAGTAGAATACACCAAACCTTATCTTGTAACATCCAATGGGGGGAAAAAAAGAGCAGCTTTTGTAGGGGAAAGGCATTTCCTTGTTTGCTGTGTACTTTTCTGTCTTTGATGGCAAGTCTTCAAATAGTCACTTGTCAGGATCAAGTGAGGAGAGATTCACGCAGTAATAATTGTTCACATTTTCTAGTCACTTGCACTTCTTGCATAAGTAGCATTACAAACTTGAAGAAGTCTGATAACTCAAAAGGGAGAATATGATGGAAATTACCCACGTGCTGGGAAACATGGAAGATCCATCCAAACCACACTAGATCCTAGGTATATGTAGAATTTTTGTATTTCATACATAAATTTCCTGTCCTGAATTTCAGTGCTTCCTTTTCCCTGCTGCAGCATGGCTCCTTCCCAGGGGCTGTGATCCTCCAGTGCCTGGAACACCTCCTCCCCTCCTCCTTCACTGCCCTGGGTGCTCGCAGGGCTCTTTCTCTCACATTTTTCCTCACTGCCATGCAGTGTTTTGCCCTTGCTTAACTTTCTTTCCCAGGGATGCTGCCTCCTTGGCTGAGGGGCTCCGATGTGGCCTGGGGTGGGTTGGTTGGAGCTGGCAAGAGGAAGCCCTGGCCTCTCTTCTCAGAGGCAGTCTGGGCTCAGATGCCTGGCACAACATGGTGCACTCCAAACTGGACAGGTTTGAGAATTAGGAATGTCTTCTGCTGCCAACATGAGTAGCTTCCTTGTCTTCTCAAGGGAATACAACTTTTATTCAGATGGTGGCATGATGAAAACAAAGAATTAAAGGGCACAAATGATGGACTAGATGGTCTCCATAGGTCCCTTCCAAGTCCTAACATTCTTGGACTAATGAGAGGTGGAATTACCAGGCTTCACAACATGATCCAAGACAAGGGAACAAAGAAAAGTAATGAGAAAAGAAGTTGATGTAGGTTGTCTTGAAATGATAAGAAAATGGTATGGTTATGTGATCTAAACATTTATCAGCCAGAATCAACACCATTAGATAAAGAGAACTATGAAAGGGTGAAGCACATTTCTGAAGTGATGGAAACCAACAGAAAGTTGACAGGGCATGCACCAAACTCTGTCTTTTGGCCTTTAAGCAGATTTACTCCTGCTAACAGACCTAGAACAAGAGGCAGGAACCATGAATGAAATGTCTTACAAGTGGCTCCATGCAGATATAAGGACCCAGCGTATGACATCTGGACCTGAGGCTCTAAAAGACTGGACTCAACTCTCATAGGTTTCCTGTGAAAAGCACAAGAACTTCTGATATGTCTGTGCTGAATATATACAAACACTGAAGAAAAAAAACCCATAAAAAGAAAGGGCAGTATTGCAGAGAGAAGAACCTTTGTAATCTTTCTAACAGTGAGGTGCAAGCTGGAGAAAGGCCTGACAACATCAAAGTGCATTCATGCCCATGGATGGACTAGCTAGGCCAGCAATGCACATGGCAAATATGTTTGCAGCTCTCCATCACAGCCATGCCACTCTCAGCCTTTGCTTCAACATTCTGCAGACATTAGGAGATGTTAGTAGAAGCTGTATATGAATAAACTTAGCAGGCATGAGGCCATCATATTAGTAGAGCTATGATTTGCTGGAGGGAACCTCTGCAGATAAAACTGCTATTGCAGCTGAACAAATACATCATGAATAATTGGATAGATCAAGCATCTTTCTGTTCAAGAGATGCTGAAGAGCATCTTATGTGGGTTTCACACTAGTGATTCTGACTCCTGCCAGCATGAGGATTGCTCTTAGAATCCAGAATGTGACATGAAGATTTACTTACAAATTCAAACCACAGGGTGATCAAATATTCTCCAGCATTCAGTTCTGGGCCCCTCAGTTCAGGAAAGATATTGAGGTGCTGGAGCGGGTCCAGAGAAGAGCAACAAGGCTGGTGAAGGGACTGGAGCACAAGTCCTATGGGGAGAGGCTGAGGGAGCTGGGGTTGTTTAGCCTGGAGAAGAGGAGGCTCAGAGGAGACCTCATCGCTGTCTATAACTACCTGAAGGGAAGTTCTAGCCAGGTGGGAGCTGGTCTCTTAGGCACCCAGCAATAGGACAAGGGGGCACGGGCTCAAGCTCTGCCAGGGGAAATTTAGGTTGGAGATCAGAAAAATGTTCTTTACAGAGAGAGTAATCAGGCATTGGAATGGCCTGCCTGGAGAGGTGGTGGATTCACCATCCCTGGAGATTTTTAAAC
>VWZO01000570.1:229543-254710 GCA_013396975.1 Bucco capensis | reverse complement strand
AAAAAAATCCCTGGTGCAGGCTCGAGGGTGCTATCTGCTATCCTCTTTTTATCAGCGCTTGGAAAAGGCGCTGAGGAGGAGCATGGATGGAGCCCTCCCTGGAGCTTCGTTCCCGAAGCCTAGCCATGACGACGACGATAACATGAAACACATTTCTTCCTAACTCTGGTAAAGACCTCTGGAATGCTTGATATTCTGGATTAGATTTTTCCTTGGTTTTACTGGGTCAAAGACATAGTACAAAAATGTCCCTAATTTTGCTTTCCATTTAGGAAGAAAGGGATTTCCAGGGCCAGTCCTAAACCTGGAGAGAAGTAGCCTCTGTTAAGTGTTAACCTGGAAGGGGACAGCGATAGAGCAGACCTGTCTGGGAGAGCTTTCAACAAACACTTTGAGACCCAGAGAGGCCATCTACCCAGCCTAGCTCTTTCAGCAGAATCAACTGTATCTAAATCATTTCCTACCAGACTATCACCTCCTTAAAATCATAGAATCCTAGAATCCTAGAATGGTTTGGGTTGGAAGGGACCTCTGGAGCTCATCTAGTCCAACCCCCCTGCACTGGGCAGGGACATCCCCAACTAGAGCAGCTTGCCCAGAGCCCTGGCAAGCCTCACCTGGAATGCCTCCAGGGATGGGAACTCAACCACCTCCCTGGGCAACCTGGGCCAGTGTTCCACCACCCTCATAGTGAGGAACTTCTTCCTAATGTCCAAAAAAAATGTTGTCCGCTTTTTTAAACCTCTCCTTTAAGCTCTACTTAAAACTCCCTGCTACCACAACTGCCTTGGGCAAACTTTCTCAGGCATTATGTGTTCTGACTGCTAAAGATATTCCTGTGCTAAATGCAAATTTCCCTTGCTGGCATTTATGGCTATTTCTTGTCCAATCTTCATTGGACAATGCTTTATACCTTTACCTATTTTATATTTGATCTTTTCCATACTACAAGATTTATTTCCCTTCTGACTCTGTTCTTGAAGTTAAAATACATCTTCAACAAAATTAAAGGGAGAATTCCAGCTTCCAGTTGCATCAGGAAAAGAAATGCAAGTTCCAGAAGAAGCTTGCATCTTGCAAGCTTGTAGCACTTTTCAGTTGGCAAATGGTTCAGTCTTGCATCTTGGCTGGTTGCTTTCCTCCTTTGGAAAAAAAAGTTGCTGTTTTAGTAAATAATGTCTTCTTAAGCGAAGAACTTTTTTTTTTAGTTCTCTAGTGAACTGATGTGGTGTATTATGCATTTTTAATTAGCAGCTCACTGCTTCAAAACATGTTTCTTCAGATTATTGACATGAACAGAGCAGAGTATCAAGTTTGTTATGTCACAATCTGTAGCCATGAAAACAAGTTATTGTATCACTTAGGATTATACACTCTAAAAATAGCCAAGATGAAAAGACTTGTCAAGGAAACTGTATTAACCAAGATACATAGGGAAAAAAGCATCTCAATCATAAATAGGTTTAAAAACCAGTACTGCTGTTACCTTCTTTCAGCAAGAAAATTAGCTTATGTGATGGAAAGTCTCCTAAGGCTGTGACCTATTCAGGTGACAATTTAATCTCTAAAGACTGCATTAAAGCTTAAATAAACCATTTTACTTGCCACTGGAATAGACTAGAAGCTCATGGTCAGTGAATTATAAGGGCAGGAACTTAGTGGGGAATGGACTGGACTTGCATTCACTCTGCTGCTGTACTGGTGCAGGTACAATTCTCCCTGTAGGCTGCTCAGAATGCAGTTTGTTTCCTAGCACCTAGACTTCATGCTTCACATCCCTCTTCTTTGTGCAACCCACAGCTCATGGCCTGCTGCATTCTCTCAGTTAGTAGGTGGGCTCTGCTTGTTCTGAGAGCTGCATGTGCACTGTTCCCTTTGGAGGACTGCTACTGACCCTGCATTTTTTAGTTTGTATGTNGTATCACTCCCCACACTTTCCCATGGGCAATGAGTTTAATGCTCCCTCTGCTGTGGGCACAGTTATGGCACCAGGGGCCACAGGAGACCACAAGGGATTGTCAGACTGTGCCTGATTTTTTAGCTGCTGCCCTGTTAATAACATTCAGATTGAAAGCTGTGGGTAAAAGCAGGGAAAAGTTGTTGCTGTTGCTAATGGATTTGGGAGGCTGGAAGTGAGATCAAGTCTGCAACTGCTCTAGGATGTATGTGCCCAATGCTGTAATTGGAGCAATCTACTATGCAACTGCCCTCTGCCCCTCACTCACAAGAATTCTGACTTAATTAAGCTGTTATCCTCAAAGATCCAGAAAACTTAATTTCAGGGTATAGCTCTTGGCATTTCAAGTGAATTTCTTGCTTTTCCCCTTGTGTTTCTCTATAGCCAGTTCGTATTGCCTGTGCTCCATCTTTCTCATTTTGATGCTTCATTTAATTTTTACTGGGTAAAAATAGTTGATTATTGCTGATTACCTATTTTTAAGGTAGTGTAATAATAATAGTACTAAAAGAATAATACAGTTAGTCCATGTTAACTGATTGCTGACCAGAAACAATGCTGTCACTTGGTGCTACCTGGGAAATTTCCAGACAAACCTGAATGGATGAGACTTATCAAGCTTTGTACTGAGTAGGTTTCAATGCCAGCATATGGACATGGCAGAACAGGAGTCAGTAATGGATTGCACTGATTCCAAAGGCAAATACACACAGGAGCCCAAAGCTCATGGCTGCCAGTTTCCAGAGAGTTCTGGCTTCAGGATCATTGCTTTAGACAGATGTGGGTTGTTGTCAGCAAGGTGAGCCCTGCCTTGAGAAGCAGCATCTCACAGACTCTACTAGAAATGTGAAACTGGGCCAAAGTCAGGAGCTAACTATCTGCTTTACAAAGGATGAGACCATCAGTCAGCTATTTGCCTTTTTGAGAGCACCGTCTTATGAATTTTAATTCATTTAATCACTAATTTGAGAAAGAAAGGAAAATGTTTTCTAAAATATGAACTTTAGAGGGTCAAATCTTTTTTAGAAGACTTGGTGCAAGGCAGGGGTTTCCTCCAGCTGCTGAGGAGAAACAGTATGACAGGGTCTCCCAAATGTCTGCAGTAGTCACCTTCTGTGGATATTCTGCTGCTAATTGCTGTCATTCTGCAGCTCATTTTTGACACAGAAATGTATGTGCTTTAATGCAGCAAATGGCCAGGCAATGGATCAAAGTAAGTTTTTTGGGTAGCAGCCCTAACTCTGGCTTTCATAAATCTTGTGTAGATAACTTTGTGGTCTAAAAATGGATGTTGATGCTATTTCCTTGTGATTTACCTACTATACACATTTAACACACATCAGGCACAGTCTGACAATCCCTTGTGGTCTCCTGTGGCCCCTGATGCCATAACTGTGCCCACAGCAGAGGGAGCATTAAACTCATTGCCCACGGGAAAGTGTGGGGAGTGATACCCATGTTCCTAGAATCCTTGGATGGGTAGGATGAGCTCATTAGCCTTCTGGCAGTCATCCTAGGAGAAGGACAACTCTGATTCCAAACCCGGGCAGATGGAGCTTGTTTAGCCCTGTGAGGCCTTCCAGCTAAGAGAAGCACACTCTAATAAAACCTCTGTCCTAAGGACCTTGCTGCCAGCATCCAAGCTTGCTAGGCCCTGGCAGATGAACCTTAGGACTAAAGGGTGGGTCCAGCTCTGTGCATGCTGTGTCTCACCTAAAAAAATCCCTAGTGCAGGCTCGAGGGTGCTATCTGCTCTCCTCTTTTTATCAGCGCTTGGAAAAGGCGCTGAGGAGGAGCATGGATGGAGCCCTCCCTGGAGCTTCGTTCACGAAGCCTAGCCATACATTTAACACAAATCATTAAATCCTGTGTTCTATGTTAATTAAAGACAGAGAAAGACATGGAATAGGCTATCCAAAATAAATCAGACATATCTCACTTACATGAGTTTCAAACTGTTGAAAAGTGAGAAAATATGTTGCTGTTAGGAGTAAATGCAAACAAATCTCCAGAGAATGGTTCAGCCACTATCTTGATAACCTGGTGACCACTTGTTGTGGGTGAAATGCAAGGGACTTCTACTCTTTCCCACTTCACTTCAGAGGAATTGCTGCTGATACAAAGCCAGCCTGTGACATACAATCAGGCTCAGACAGCACTCCTTGAATGGAGCAATAGATTTCCACTGCCAAAGCAGTGCTTGTCCTTAGCTGCAAATCTGTTGCTGCATTGCTGAAGCCTCTTGCTGCTGACTTCAGTGGTGGCAAACTTTAGGAAGAGGCTAAGGGAGCTCTGTCCTCTGGCATGTGCCTAGACAATATCTATGACTTCTCCTTAGAAAGTCATCAGTCATCCATTTTCCCATGCACGTTGTTCACACTGGTGGCTTGCAAAGAGTCTCAATTGCATGTGAGGTGATATTATGAATAATTAGTATAATTCATAGTAATAGCATGAATAATTAGTAAGGCAAGACAGTTCCTTGGGCCTTTGTTAAGATAACTTTTAAGTGTTCTCAATGAAAATTGAAAACTCGTGGAGCTTATACAAAGTTTTTCTGAAGTTAGTTGTTTTGGGGTTTGTTTATTTTTTTTACCTCTATTAATATCTATTTAAGAAAGCTAGAGAATAACAGGACTTCCAAACAAAAACATCTGTAAATTGGACAAGTAAAAATGTGTTTCAGCCTATTCCTTCTGGATAGTGGAAATAAACAGCTCTAAGAATACAACAAAATGCATCATTTATCTCAATAGTGATTGTACTCCAGAAAATTTTCTACAGCAGACATTCATTGTTTTTAAATGTTTTGTTAGTATTTCATTTTGGCTTACAGAGTAAATTTTTTCCTCCTTTTTCATTTGTACTACTGAAGGTTTTAATTTCATCTTGAATTTCATATTAGGAAGATAGGAAACAAATTTGCATTAGTAAAAGCAGTTGAAATAATCATGTTTTGTGCAAAGTAATTGAAGAGACACAGGACTTAAAGAAAATGAAACAGATAAAAACTTCAACAAATCATGAGCTGAATTTCTCATATTACATTTACATTTTAGAGTAAGCAATAAAAAGTAATTAAAAACTTGCTAGAAGAATTAATGATCCTTCCTTGCTTATTTAAATTACAAGCACAATATATTTGAAAGGTACTGCAGGGGAAATAACTACATTTCTCTTTCCTCTTTATTAGCAAACTCCTGCCCTGCTTTAGCTATTAAGAAAAATCCCTTAAAAACACAAGTGTTTCCCCTATTTTGAGCAATAAAGACTCTATTTTTCAAATACTCTGCTAATTATGGTAAAAATGCAGCAAGGGCAAAGGTAGTTGCCCCATTGTTTCAGAAATGCTTTAAACTCTAGAGTGTGTTGAAGGGTTTACAAGTTTTCTGAGGAGTATTTCCTAGGTGCAGCTTCAGAGGGTAGAAGAGGGTGGTCAGGCAGACTGAATAGAGCTCTTCTGCTAAAGAAGGAATGAAAGGATAAACTAGCCTGAGTAAGAACAACAAAACTAATCATATAATCATAGAACAGCTTGGGTTGGAAGGGACCTTTCAAGGGCATCTAGTCCACCCCTGCACTCAGCAGGGACATCTGCAACTAGAGCAGGTTGCTCCCAGCCTCAACCAACCTGACCTGGAATGGTTCCAGGGATGGAGGTTTTACCACCTCTCTGAGCAACCTAGGCCAGGGTCTCACCACCCTCAGCACAAAGAATTCCTTCCTTTTAGCTAGCCTAAACTGACCCTCTTTCAGTCTAAAACCATCACCTCTTGCCCCGTCACAACAGGCCCTGTTAGAAAGGCTGGCCTTGTCTTTCTGATAGGCCCTTTAAGTACTGAAAGGCTGCCAGAAGGCCTCCCTGGAGCCTTCTCTTCTCCAGGCTGAACAGCGCCAACTCTCTGAGCCTGTCCTCACAGCAGAGATCTTCCAGCTCTGATCATTTCTGTGGCCTCCTCTGACCCACTCCACCAGGTCCATTTCTCTCCTATGCTCTCCTCCAGAGCAGGACCCAGCACTGCAGGTCCTGCAGGTGTTTTCAGCATCCCTTTACCTCTCTGCAGTAACAAACCCAAACCTTGACTCTACATGTTCTTGCCAGTATCACTTCCAGTGCAGTGCCAGAAGTTCCTCTTTCCCTCGCCTGTTTGACAGGAAGCCCTAGCTTGCTCTGATGTCTTCTCCTGCTATCTGGGCAGGAAGAACTCACCCACTTGTGATGGCTCCAAGCTATTAATATGTTGTTCCTACAGACATGTCAGATGGACAGCCAACAGACTAAGCAAAGCAGATAACTGCAACTGCTCTTTCAATGCCACATCAACTACAGCTCTCTCCTGCCCAGCTAGTGATCTTCTGTAAGACATAAGCTTAGTCACCTCAAGAGATCCTTACACGCTTGTCAGCTGTAACTAAAACTGGGGAGTTGTCAACATTATTTGCAGAGTACTGGTAGGCAGGCAGGTGCATATACCTCGTTTCCTTTAGAAACCAGGCTAAACCAGCTTGCATTTCCACGTGGAGAATGGATTCCAAAACCTGTAGGGAATGTATACCTGGAAGGCCCAGCGATCACTCTAGGAACTGGGGAAGGCAAGTGAGTACTTGTGCTGTTAGGGCAGCTCTGGGTGGGACAGCCAGCTCTAAGAAGGGAAGTTCAGTTCCTCACCTTATGTTGGTAATGATATCAGATTTCATTTCCCAGCAGAGTGATCTAAAAACCAGTCCTATGTATGTATGTATGGCTAGGCTTCACAAACCAAGCTCCAAGGAGGGCTCCACCCACACTCCTCCTCAGCGCCTTTTCCAAGCGCTGATAAAAAGAGGATAGCAGATAGCACCCTCGAGCCTGCACTAGGGATTTTTTTTAGGTGAGACACAGCATGCGCAGAGCTGGACCCACCCTTTAGTCCTAAGGTTCATCTGCCAGGGCCTAGCAAGCTTGGACGCTGGCAGCCAAGTCCTTAGGATGGAGGTTTTATTAGCGTGTCCTTCTCTTAGCTGGAAGGCCTTCCAGGGCTAACCAAGCTCCATCTGCCTGGGTTTGGAATCAGAGTTGTCCTTCTCCTAGGATGACTGCCAGAAGGCTAATGAGCTCATCCTACCCATGCAAGGATTCTAGGAACATGGGTTTCACTCCCCACACTTTCCTGTGGGCAATGAGTTTAATGTTCCCTCTGCTGTGGGCACAGTTATGGCACCAGGGGCCACAGGAGACCACAAGGGATTGTCAGACTGTGCCTGACCAGTCCTATGTAAACTGCTCCGGATACCAAATCTCTTTCTGTATTTACCTTCAGCTGGGGCACTATAGACATGAAGTGCATATACCCTGATAGACTCTGCAAGTATTTCTCTAGTGTTTGGGACCCTAAAATAAACACACACACCCCTTAAAATCATTAACCTTACACCTTATCTTTTATATTAACAGTAATCATCTCTACTAGTCATTTACACTATGCCAATCATCCTTTATACTAATATAATAAAGTGACTTTGGTTCATCTTACATTTGCTGAGCATTTGCTCTTTTGTATATGTAACATCTACTGATATGAATAAAACTGAGGTTATATGTGGCATTTGATTTCCTTCTACACATCAGATAAAAGTGTGACACATTGCAAGTACTGTTACCATCTTCTGTTATTAAAGTTGAACCTACACTCCTGCTCAATTTGCTTGAGCTTGTCCTACAGAATTACCATTCTTCAGAAAAATAGATGTGACATCTGATATTGCAGAAAGGATTCAGATGACTGCAGACAGGATGCCTTGCAACAACAGACCATTATACAACCTTCACTCATTTTGTGCTGGAGAAGAGTGACAGATATTAAGGAGGACCATGCACGCACTTACCAAGAGCACTACTTTTTTAAGCAGCAGAGAGAAAGGGCAGGGGTGGGGGGGGTGTTGAGGGGGCAAATTTCTAATGAATCCTTCCTGCCCTCCACCTCCTATCTTGATAAGCTGTATTGAGGCTGGCTTGGATACTATCATGTGTCTGTATTGTGGATCTGTGACTACATCAGTGGTGACAGCACACCTGTGTTTGAGCTGTGGCTGAGCAGTGCTTGCAGGGTCAATAGGCTGCTGGTAGGCAAAAAACTGGGAATGGACAAAGCCCGTGACCTGAGTTAGCCAAAAGGATATCCCATGCTGCATGGTGCTGTGTTCAGCACTAAGACCTGAAGGAAAGGAGGAGGAAGGGGGAATGTTTGTGTTTCTGGCATTTGTGTTCCCAGCTACCTGTTAGGTGTGTTGAGACTCTGCATTCCAGGAGGTGAAGAGTAGTGCACAAAGGCCTTATTTTGCTTTCCTCACACATGCAGCTTTTGCTTCATCTCTTAGACTGTCTTTATCTCAGTCCACAAGTCTTTACACTTCCATACTGCCCATATCAGGGTAAAGGGGACTGAGCAAGCAGCTGGGTGGGTTCTTGGTTGCTGCCCAGCATCAACCCACTGCACAAGCTTTATGATTTTCCCCTAAAAGCAGAGCATCTCTGATGCTGAGCTTCAGTTCAGCCCTGGGTTTATTTCTGTCAGTAACATAGTACAGCAATAGCTGCCAGCCTATATGCTCAGTAAGACACTTGCAGGTGTCTCACAGAGCCAGCAGAGCCACAGAGCCATTTACATGACTCATTTCTTACTAATCTTAGCAACACTCAGTGTTCTATTCTCACAAGTTAACTTCTGTGGAATTGTTTCCTTAATGCATACAAAGCAAATATGCTCTACAGCAGCAGCAACAGAAATCTACTTATTTCACAGATTTCTTCACCATCTACACTAAACAATGCCATAAAGGCCCTTTTCTATTAACTTCTCTTGTCAGATTCAAGCTTTTTCACCATGCTCTGTAGAATACTGAGACTGTTTCTTTGTTTGCTTTGCACATGCACCAGGGTCTCCACCTCTCCCTTCCAGGGTGCCAAGGCAGTAGAACACTATGTACATTTCTTGCTACACTGAAGTATCAGGTGCTCTTGACTTCCTTATCACCACTGTATACAGCATCAAGGCAGCAAGCAACTGATATGCAGCAGTGATTATTTACTGCCAGGATACAACAGTTTTATTGAAGAAAGCAATTCTAAGTAGGTGACTAACATCTTACTGTTGTGTGGTTATCCACTTGTGGAGACAAATGGACAACTGTTCTTTGCACGGCGTTCGCTAAGCACACTTCTCAGAACTACAAAGAAAAGCTTTAATAAGTTGGCAAATAGAAGCCACTGTTTTTTAAACCATTAAGACAAGGCTTTGGGGGCTCAAGTTTTGTTTTTGAACAACTGAGACTGCAGAGTCCTGCATCACACAACTGCATAACAAAGCAAGACTGAGTGACCAGTGCATTGTTTCATAGATTGTTACCTAAACCTTCAGGCTTTTCAGTCAGACACTTGCTTAGATATAGCTTTCACAGTGCCCAGGTTAACAAAAGCATAGTGCCACCAAAATGCTGCCTTTATGCAGAATGTCCACTTCAACTTCTATCATAATTTGAGTCAAAATAAGCTATTCCATGAAATAGAGGTCATATTCAGTCCCTGAGGCTGTGATATCAAGCTTGGGCCTTAGGGTCTCTTGCATGAGACCCAAGTCAGAAACTAACAGGTGCTTAATTGAGCTAATTAGCAGCTAATTAACACCTAGTGTATATATAAGCAGAGGTCTGAGTCTCTGCCTGACTAGAAGGTTGTGCACCTGAGCCCTGTGAAGCTCAGCAGCCTAGCTCTGTTCCTCTAGGACTCTCTCTGTTCTGCCTTCCATCTTAGTCTGAGAGGTCCTGAGTCCTGCCTGTTGCTCAAGTCCTCCTGCTGCAGCATCAGTGGGGAGGGAGTTACCATCAAGGGGGGTTGGTCCTTGTATAGGTTTTGTATGTGTATGTATATAGAAATATATACACATATATACACTCACTTCACTTTCTTATTATTTTCATTAGTTTAAGTTATATTTCCAATTCACAAATCTGTCACTCTCTCTGTTAATTTCCCCTTTTTCTGTCTGGAGTGGGGGCAAAGGGGATAATAGAGAGTATCTGTCCATAAGTTAGTGGCTGGCCCAGCCCTAACCCCTGACAACTTCCCTTTTTTATCCCAACCTAAGATTTGCTGAAGTCAGTCTTGACTGCTTATTCTCATGTTTTCTTTTCCAGAATTGTACCCCCAGGTACCCTAAGTGATAAAACTTGACAGATGAATACCCTGACTCATCCAGACCGAAGGTTGTTAATTGCCTGCTAGGTTATAGTAGATGGGATTAAAACTAGGGAAAATTGTCTGAATACAGTGGCCAAGTTAGGGGGAAAGTCTTTTGTTCCCTGAAAAGAAAAAACGTAAAACAGGAATGTCTTTGCTGTTGCATATATGAAATATGTGAAATGGAGATATCCTTCTATTTTACTGAACTCAGTGATGCCAGTGTGGGCTAGATATGCTCAGATCAGTTCTGCTAGGCAGAGCTGCTTGAGGAGTTAGGCATACAGACACCTAATTTGTGAGTTTTTCTGTGTCTGGGCAGATACAGATGCTGAGCTGTTCTGCTGGGCTGAGATGGAAAGTCACCTGCTCTTATCTTTTAGAAATGTAGATACCCAACCACGGTTTTGCTATCATAGCTTGTGTGAGGCATGTGAAGTCTCACTAAGGCAAATATTTGTCAGGAAAATATGAAGATTCTTTCTAAATCTGTTATTTATAGGCTTAACTATGAACATAGATCTCAAGTTTAGACACCACTGTTAAAATATTTTGGCTTTGATGTTTGAAAGTTGTCCAGCAACTCTTAGTCCTGTTACATGTATCATATTAATTAGACTTAAAAGTTACTAGCAATAGTTACTTGTGGCCACTATCAATAAAATAAAAAAAAATTAGGTATTTATTATGACTCTACAGAAAAATCATAGAATCCTAGACTGGTTAGGGTTGGAAGGGACCTCTGGAGCTCATCTAGTCCAACCCCCCTGCAGTGGGCAGGGACATCCCCAACTAGAGCAGCTTGCCCAGAGCCCTGGCAAGCCTCACCTGCAATGCCTCCAGGGATGGGGCCTCAACCACCTCCCTGGGCAACCTGGGGCAGTGTTCCACCACCCTTGTGGGGAGGAAAAAATAGAGGTAAATTGCTTTTTCTACAAACATCTAAAAGGTAACACAGTTAAACCATTTTCCTTTGAAGAATCAAGCCAGTAAACTACAGATGAGAAGTCTAACCCTTATTTAAGAGGCTAACTGCCAGTACTGGAAGTTTCCTTGCCACCTGCTAGACTTAGAGTGCTTATAGTATTCCTTTTAGTTCCTAAGCACCATCATTCTCTAATACTTTATCACTAGATGAGCTTTGTTTTGTTTAGCAATCTGCAATGTTCTCCAAATAGCCTTCATTACCATGACCAGGGCAAAAGCTCTTCTCTTGGTGGCAGTTCTTCAGACCAGGATGTGTTAAAGCTCTAAGTGCATCTGTGTGTGTGGTGTGTTACTTACTCAGCTGAAGGCAAGATGCTTGGCAAAGCAGAACCCTGAACAGTAAACATGCACTCCAACACTGACACCTGTTGGTAACTAGTGTGCCAAATGAGAGCAGCATCTTCACAATGCTACATTCTCAGAAGAGCCAAGAGCTCAGCCTGACTTAATACACATTCATCTCCATAGGTGTGATGTGTGTCACCCACACATGAAGAGTCAAAGGCAAGACAAAAAGCTGAAGTCTTCATCCTCAGTCTTACTCAAAGTAGAGATCCATATGTCTGAGGTCTGTTTGCAGCTGAGGATCAGTGCATACCAGCATGTAATGTGTGTGCCATGTCCAGAGACTCTTTCAGCATTCTTGACAGCAGCACATCAGCTGCAATAAGGAATCTATCCTGCAAAGCACTGACAGGCATAATAGTGTAATGTAGTCACAAAAGGTTTTCCTTTTAGATTGCTCTAAGTGTAACCTGGAAATGAAAGAGCAATCTTCAGGACAACAGCAACTTAAATGAAGGCTGCTTAAGAACCAAGGGGGAATGGATACAAGCTGAAGGAGGGGAAATTTAGACTGGAGATTAGAAGGAAGTTCTTTCCCCAGAGAGTGGTTAGGCACTGGCACAGGTTGCCCAGAGAGGTTGTGGCTGCTCCATCCCTGGCAGTGTTCAAGGCCAGGCTGGATGTGGCCCTGGGCAACCTGGTCTAGTGATTGGCATCCCTGCTCAGTGTGGGGAGGTTGGAACTAGATGATCTTTAATGTCCCTTCCAACCTGCCCATTCTAGGATTCTATGGAATTAGCAATGTGCTTTCTTTTTCATTGCTCCCTTCCTGTGAAAAAGCAAGATGAGTTTGTTGAGGACAGTAAAAAAGTGAGGCTTCCCTGTGGCATTCCTCCTCTTGTGGCACAGCTCTGTGCTTCCACAGAAAGCTTTTCAGAGGAACTACTAAGGAAGGAGGTAAGCTCTACAGAAAAACAAACAAACAAAGAGGAAACAGGATCTGCTTGCTTTTTAGCATAACAACAAGCTCCTCTACTCCCCTACTGGCTGTGCTCACAGAAGAGAAAGACCTTACTACTATAATTAGCTACTATAATTACCCTCCAGAGCAAAGATGTGTGGTTTGAGAACTGGGGCTTTTCAAGTTCAGCACCTACTGACAAAGCCAACTCTCATGGCCCTGTCCCACAGTGTATTTAGCAAAGCAAAGTGTTGCATTAGTAACAGCCATCTAAACTCTTGCTGACCCAAGAAGCAATGCTTCAGTATGTGCCCTGTGTTTTCTACTGCATGACTCCAATATTTCTGAAAAGAGGCAACATCAGCAACAAATCGAAGGCTAAATTGAACTGGCAGCAAATCCTGTAGTCATTCAAGGTCACAGAATAGTCTTGTCTTCCCTTGTCTGGTGATTGGTAGCCTCCTTTTCAACAGTTCAATAATTAATTCAGCCTTCACCACATTAAAAAACAATTCTTCTTCCAAGGTGAATGAGAGTTAAAAAACTCCTCCAGTTCCTACTTCATGTCAGGTATGGGCTCCAGTTCTCTCCCTATAACCTGTTAGCACTCCTTCCTCTGGAGGAATGGTCTCAATGTCCAAAGGACATTGCCATGTCTCCTCAGCACAGTACTGACTCTTAGATGTGTATTAGGCATCGTTCTGCTGCCAGCATTTACAGCAAAGAACATGACGGATAGGATCAGGCTAGATACTGGAATCTGCAGAAGGCAAGTGAGACTGGCAGACCACAGTTAATCACACTGAACTATGTTCAGAATAAGACCTAAGCCTGATAATCTAGAGGGCTACTCACCCTGGCTACAGAATGATCTACACAGGGGAAATTGCCTGGGCCAGTCATTTGTAGCTGAGATGTAAGTACAAAGTGGATAAGATTCAAAATGCAAGGTAATAATGTCCCCAAGGGGTGACCATGGCACCCAGAGCTGCTGGGAGGGGAGGTGGGTGCCAGCCTGGTGCAGGGTTGGCCCCTTGTGTCCCTACAACTCCAGCAAGGACATACCAGTCAATAGTCGATTGAGCATGAGGCAGCAGAGTGCCCAGGTGGCTAAGAAAGCTAACAGCATCGTGGCCTGGATCAGAACTAGTGTGAGCAGGAGGAGCAGAGAAGTGCTTATCCTCCTGTGCTCAGCACTGGGGAGGCCACCCCTAGAGTCCTGGGGTCAGTTCTGGGTCCCTCAGACCAAAAAAGGACACAGAGGCATTGGAGTGTGTGCAGAGAAGGACAAGGAGGCTAGGGAGGGCTCTGGAGCACAAGTGTGCTGAGGAGCAGCTGAGGGCACTGGGCTTGGGTAGTGTGGAGAAGAGGAGGCTCAGGGGAGACCTTAGCTCTCCCTACAGCTCCCTGACAGGAGGTTGCAGTGAGCTGGGGGTAGGGCTCTTCTCCAGGGTTAACAGGGAGAGGATGAGAGGAAGTGANTAGTAAGGGGGAGGGGAGGTGATTGATTGGAAGAAGGGAGGAGGTGTTTTGATTTGAAACCTGCCGACATTGTGCCGGCAGGACAGATATTGAGTGATTAGAAGGGAGAAAGGGCCGAAAGCCATCTTTGAACTAACCACCTTATCTTTCTTTATTGCTTGTCTCTTTCATATTGTTGTTCTATTCAAATTTAGATAAAGCTATTCTTAGAAATTCACTGTCTGCGTGCCTAGTTTTTTTTTTTGTTTTTTTTGTTTACTGTTGTCCCCATCTTATTGGGGAGAGGGGGGTCTTGGAGACCTTTCCTCAAAAGATTGTTCTTTTGACCCTAACTTCTGGTCAAACCAGGACACCATCCCTGCAGGGGTTTCAGAAACATTGAGCTGCTCTCCTTAGGGCCATGGGTTAGTGGTATGGCAGTGCTAGGCATGGTTGCACTTGATGAGCTTAGAGGTCTCTGCCAACCTTAATGATTCTCTGATTCTGTAATCAAGACTTTAAACAAGATTTTCTTTTCAGGGAATCAGCCTATTTCATAATTGTGAAGTATAATAATGAAACCAGAATTTGTTAGGCAGAATGGTGGAAGATAAATTATGTAACTACTTTTATTTTTACTTTTTCTCCAGTAAATATTTTCTAGGTAATACAGATCCATTGTGGTCTGAGGCATGAGGGAGTATGGCATTCCTACACCAAATCACAGGAATCAGCAATTTTAAATCTGTTATTCTCACCTTGTTCAGTACAACAAAAAACTGCATGCACTGGGTTTTAGCTGTGTCACCTCCTGGAAAAGTGTAGCAGAGAATGCCAGGAGGTAAAGAGGACTCTACAAACAACCCTGCCATGCCCTCCAGCTCTGCTGCAAGGGTTGCAATGACAAATCAGAGGTGTTTCCAAGCTTTTGCTCCTCAAAATCCCCATGGTGCTGCTACACAGATGGACTTCTACCTCTGTGCCCAGAGTTCCTGTTTTCCCCCATGCAAGACTGTGAGTGTAGGACCCCTTACATCAGATCCAACAACATCTATATCCAGAGATTTGTCTCCTGGGACTTGCTGTAGCTCTAGCACTAATAAGGGCCTGAGGCAGGATTCAGGTACAGTCTCATGGCATTTATTTCAAATTTGCCTCTATTTCAGAGGTCAACTTCCTGACAAAGAGCAGCAAAAGGTTAAAAGCAGCCTACACTCTCTCTAAATTGGTCTGTAGCAATTCCACAGGGAGATCTTAGATGCCTCTGCCTAAGGAACCATTCCTGTGTCCCTTTTATTCACAGCAGAAGCAGCATTTCAAATAAAACTGGGGAAAGAAGAAAAAACAAGCCTCCTCCCAACTTGCAACATCTCTCCTGAGGAGTTCCTGTGGACTGTTTGCTGAGAGAACACCCTCAAATACCCTGACCATGCTAGTGGATTTTTTTACACTCACCAGTGCAGTGAAGGAGGGGAAATTTAGACTAGAAATTAGAAGGAGGTTCTTTACCCAGAGGGTGCTGAGCCACTGTGCCAGGTTGGCCAGAGAGGTGGTGGCAGCCCCAGCCCTGGCAGTGTTGCAGGCCAGGCTGGCTGGGGCTGGGAGCAAGCTGCTCTAGTGCCAGGTGTCCCTGCCCAGGGCAGGCACAGGGCTTGCACCTAGAGGAGATTGAAGCTCCCTTCCAACTCAAACCATTCCATGATTCTGTGATTCCATGACTCCATGACTGTGCATTCCTACATGTTTGTGAAAGAGCTCCTATCATCATTTGTCTGCAAATGTAATCAGGGAATCTGGAGTTTAAAGCAGGGAAAATATGAAAGCCTAACACTTCTGCAGTTCTTGCCCATCTTGCCAGCTCCCTCCAATACAACACAAACAATTCAGGGTTAGTTTTTTTGCATAATAGTTCTTCCCACATTTTACTGCTGAAGGGTTTGGGGTTTGGGATTGTTTTTTTTTAGTAAAGAAATTATGCAAGTACTGCATTAGGGGTAAAATGCATAGAGGATGCTGAACAAAAATAATTGACTTGTGAGTGACAAAGTAATTATATATATCCTGGGTATTTAGCTATTTATATAGATTGTAATTACTAGCTTTGCTGCATCAGGAAGAAGACAGTGTTCTCAAAGATTAATTACACTGGGAAGTCCATATACAAGAATGCAACTTTCTGAAACACATAACCTCCAGCAAATGAAGAAGTTGCCTGCTACCAAGCTGTAAACTTGTGCTGCTGAGCATTTGGTGCTGTTATTAACCCTACTTATTCCAAACTGTTGATCAGGTGACCATTCTTCTTCCCAATCCAGATCAACTTTTTGCTAGGAATCCCTTCAGCCTTCAAGTCAGAATGATTCTTTCAGAATACAATATTAGCTGTCAATATTGTTTTGTTGTTGATGATGCTGTAAAGCCACTTACAGCTTATGTAATGGTGAAACAAATTGAAGATGTGGAAGTGTTGCACAGGGAGGACAGAGATGCATTTTGCACTTAAACCTGCCACAGCATGCAATAGTAAAGATTAATTTGATGCAGGCACCTACTTTGCACATACTTTGCAGTCATGGATATTGGAGAAATTGGGGCAATAAATCTATAGAAAAAGTAGGAAAAACAACCATATTGAAAGTGATAATCTGGGATGTATGCATTTGGGTTTGCAATCTGAAGAGCAAGGTAATGGGATGTTAACCATTTAATACAGCTAATGGCTTGGCTGCAGATGCATTGTAACAGCTAATTAGAGATTTGACTGATTCCTCATTTGATGAAATCAGGCCTGGTACAGGCTTAAGAGTGTCCTACAAACATTTCACCTTCTTCAGGTAAATCAAATGAGGCAAAAAAATATTTTGTATATGCTCTTATATTAATTAAGCTATCCAGAGCAATTAATCTAGTTGGCAGTGTTGATCAAGCAATTGCCTGACTTAAAATAGGTGAATAATAGTTTGACAATGGCATGATCATGTCAGCCTCAACACCAGATTTCAGTGAACAGATTTCAGCTTCACTGTTCTATTATTCTATTCATTAATTCTTAATGAATTGAAAAGGACTCAATTCAAATAAAACCAGGCAGAGCATAGCCTCTTTTTACAAGAAAACAACTCCAACAGTGTGTGGACAGCTTCAGATCTTCTGCATGAGACATTGTATTGACAGGAGGACCAGTCCTTTCTATAAGCCAGGGTAGAGAATACGGAGAACCAGGGCAAGGGGAAGGTTTCCAAAGTCCAGATCCCCTGGTGGACCACGGCTGGTGGATCCATTTGTTTCCAGATATAGCTACTGCTCCTTCAGTGGCAGCAGGAGAAATTCCAGCAGCTCATGTAACACAGCAATAGTTTCCCTCACCTCTCCCCTGCTGCCCCGTAGCCAGAATGCTGGATGAAGGAAAGATTGCTGCTTCTTGATGTTACATGTCTCTTTCTCTCTGCCTGTGTCTTCTCCTTGGCATGATAGACACTGATGCTGTTCAAAAACCATGTTTTAGTTTTAAACTAAATACACCCTAATTTAAGTGCCAGCACTTCATTGTCGTGGCTAGGCNAGACTGTGCCTGTGCCAGCACTTATTCTTTATGGAATAGCCTAAATACCCTGTGACTTCATCTCTTACGTACAGCTTGAGAAGTCAGTCCTTTGCTTTGAGTTTCTGCATCTATTTGTGTAGTTTGGCAGAGCTCACAGTCAAGGGACACAGCACAAAAAGCTGTAAGAGCCCTTTTCCTCTAAAAGCCACATCCAGAGCTCCTGCTCTGGGGCAAACCAGCCTCCCATAGAGTGTCTTCAAGAACCTGGTGCCAGGTGCTGCTTTCAGAGAGTTCCTGCACACAGCAGCAGGGATGCTGGCCAGGAGCCACTCATTTTCAGTGCAGCAAACTGCTACCAACCAGCTAATGAGTGGTATCCTGCTTCTGTAATGGACACTGTCTACTGCACCACACCTTTCAAGGTGGAATGAGCTCAACAGAAGCTGAAAAATGCTGTTTCTCATACAGGAAACCTGCCTCTGTGATTGGCAGCATGTCGTATTGTGGGTTTTTTTTCACGAATTCCTTATATTTTGTTAGTTTCAGTGAGGCTAGCTCTACTGGAAGGAGGAAGCCTTTTCCCTCCACTTCTGCTGCTGACATTGCCTACCCCCTGCTGCTCTTCCTCTAGTGCATTCTGCAGCGCCACGCCATGGCTACTCAAGCTCTCTCCCACAAAACTACACTGTTGTTAAATATTTAGAGTACTTAGAGCAACAGGATTTACCTGCCAAAACCAGAAAGAATTTGGCATTACTGATTTGGGATTTTGGCCAGTTATCTCCCTAGTCAAGTGCATTGGCACCTTATCTTCTGTGGCAAATCTGCAGTCCGTTGGCTTGGATGAGGACCTAGCCACAGTTAGCTGCGTTCATGCTGTTGCCAAATGGGATTATTACAATACATTATACATGTGACTAGTTTTGCAGACCACCTGGAAGCTGCAGTTAGAGCAGTATGTGGCTTCCCATGAGATTAACAGCATCAGCTGTGAGGCAGCATAGTACATCAACTTCCCAAACACTGCTCTCTCCACCTATTTGCATATGGCTGCAGTGGAAGTGACAGTGCTCTGTGAAGTTCTGTGTGAGGCAGCTGCAGGCAACCTGCCCCTGTCTCACAGGTAGCATTTTAGAGCAACTGAGCTCTGCTAGCTAAGAATCTGAGGCTGGAGAGATAAGGTATTGTCACTGCAATCCTTGACAGAGCAATATCCTCACCTAGCTGGCAGAGCCCCCAGCTGCTGATCAGACATTCAGCACAGCGGAACACACATCAATTTTTCTCAGCTCTCAGCTGTAACAACTGATTTTTAAGCTTTTATTTGTACAGGGTAATTGTGATCCATGTATAAAGCTTGCCCCAGACTGGTGGAGTGGTGCATGGCAATGACCCTAGCTGCAGCAGTAATGGTTTCACTCTTATGTATTTAAAAATCACACATTTCGAGAGCAAAGCATCATCTCCTATCCTCTAGAATGAGAAAAACCACTCAGCAGCAAACAAGGCAGCACAGCTTTCTCTACATTTTCTTCTATCAGAGATCAAGTAGTTGGGCTTCTTTAGCCCTGCTCCTCATGTGTCCCCACTACAGCTTGCACATTGTTTTCCTGACAAGCCTCATCCCTCATATCACTGATGGCTTTCCACTCTGCTGAGCCCAACTGAGCACTTAGTCAGAATCTGATCTCATTACACATGTGTCAGCACAACTAACTCCAGGGAAGTCAACAGAACCAAGTTAGATTTGCAGACTTGGAGCCAAATTTTTAATTCACCACCCAACATCTGTCATAACCTCCACTAGAAACCCTCCATGGACATGACCTACATTCCTAAAGCTTACAGATGGGATTCTAATATTTCCATAAAAAGAAAACCCTTGCGTGCCAGAGCAGTGTACTTAGTCCTTCTCTTCTAGGATAGCTGACAGGCTCCCTAATTCCTAAAGGAGTCTTTATAAGGGCAGCCAGTTGGAGCTAAGACAAAAGGAAAGGCAAGAGAAAAGGCAGCAGCTCTATCAGCTGAAATGTCAAGATGCTGGCTAGCCTAAAGCTCAGTTCCAAAACTAATTGGAAAGGGGAACTCAGAAATGTATTTTTTTGCCATGTTTCCACCAATTCCTCTGCATTAAACTTTCAGTGACTTCATCAAAACTGTGTTTGTCCTGAAAAGCCTGGAATCATCCATCCCTGCTCAGAGCAGGTTTGAAATGATTTTTCATGCAGCTTTTGATGATGGAGTCTAAAATATGTGCTGCTGCACAGTTCAACAGAGAAAATTCTCATGTTTGGACATCCTCGCTCCAGTTAGGCTTTTTCTCTCTCCATTTTACACTGCAAGGAGCATTGATTAATGTGAATGTTTTAGCTGTAGTTGTTGTTTGTGTATAAACTTTTGTTAAAACAAGTACTGCAGAATAAATGACCTTTATACAGACACCTATTAAGGCACTAAAAGGCTTGGCTACATTCATCTGAGACGCGTATACATAACGTTTGGAACAATGAAGGGATCAGCAGCTGCAAGGGCCTTCAATTGAAGTCTTTAACAATGGAAAAGTTTTTCAGGCCCAAATACCAGCAAAGAGAATTTTTTGCAGATAATCCAGGAGAAAGAAAATAATAAAAAAAATGCTAGCCAACTTTGCAGCAGTTAGCATAAGGGTGCCATCTGAAACATGTCAGCTTAAGAGTGCCCCACAGTACCATTCTTTTCCACAACCAGAGTATTCAGAGCAGTTTCCCCAAATAATCCCAGATGGCATGCCACAAAATTTCAATTCATTTTAAAAGCTTTCTTTGCTGTTATTATGTGATTGAAAGTGCAAAAGCAAGTTGCCATTCTCATGGCACTATTTGCATTGGCTATTATCCCCTCAAATCCCCTTTAAACAGCTACATTGTCAGCCCATAGGCCTCATTTAGAGCTACAAAAAAGCTCAGATTAATTCGATCAAAGGGAGAGCCAAGTACAAAATGCACTTTTCAAACTGTATCAGAGTAGGTTCCTTTTACAGATTGCTGCATGGCTAGAGCAATGCAAAAAAACCCTCTGTCTGAAATAAAGCCTGAGCACTCACAGAAATAACTGTGCATGTTTCACATGAAGCTTTTAGGGCTGTGCCAGGGGAAATCTCTCACTGCAAATGATGAGAATAAAATGTATTTAAATATCATTCTGGAAATTAAGTAGGAAGCATCAGGTTTTGCCTCTTTGGCTTTCTGCCACCACTTTCAGGAGGCTCTGATGTATTGCATGGTTATCTTAGCCAGCTATAGACATTCCTGAAGTCTGTGTACATTGGAATTTTTACTTAAGAATGAGCAATGAAACTTCCAAAAGGTACAGACAACTCCCCCAGAATTATTCTGTTGCTATTGCAAAAAATCATCATCTCTGCTGAGACAAAGGCAAAAGAAAAAGCTGCTGGTATCATTTCTGCAAAATATTCTCTTTCATAATCTAAGGTGAGCCCTTTTGAGTCCAGCATAACACAGGGCCATAGATCTACAGCCAAAACCTCTCTTGTGGCCTTTCAGTCTCACCTGGGCTTCTGGTGACAGGCACTAATGTTGCTCCCAGGAGCTTCTCTGGTGTCTCTGACTCCTCTCACTCAGTTTCTGCTGGAGGTTGCTCAGTGGTGCTGCCATCAGTTCTCTTCACCCTGGGTTTGAAGCAGTTTCTTCAGCAGCTGCTTTTGTATACTAAGAACATTTTACAGAGTAAAGAAATGCAGCACAAAGGTAGAACAACTGAACATGTGCAGCAATCTGTGCCATTGCCTCTTAAAGGACACATCAGGCTGAGAGAGACATGCTGAAAAGCTGAGCAGCTGCAAGCAATATTAAAGTCATTTGCCATAGGATGAAACTGGATGAATGCTTTTGTTAGCCACTGCCAAAGGGGCTTAGGTCTTTGAACAGCATCATTTTAATATAGCACTCATTTCTGTTTATTTACTTCTTGTATTTAATGGAATAAGTGTTTGTATGGTGCTAGTGATAAATGCTGTGTAGCAAGAAAGTGTTCCTTTGGAGACAGAAATAGCTCCCACAGGGAAAAAAAAAGGCCTTGAAAATGTATGTAGTAAATACAGATTTGTAAAAACTATTACACTTTGTTTTGCTGCTTGTAATTATGGAAACCATTATTCTTATTTGTGAGCTTGGGAACAAGAAAAGAGAAAAATGGAATGTAAAATCAGTTCTGTGTTTCAAGGGTGTGCCTTTTTATCATGCAGTTACACTGTGCAAGAGTACCTAGGCAATTAGAGACACAGGCTGGGCTTTTAAAAAGCTGCAGATTGAAACATTTATGTGTCATTCCCCATCAATCTGTCAGATTTAAACATTTATATGTCATTCCCCATATTCAATCAGCTTGTAAGCATTCCCAGATTCAGGTCATAACAGGGAAGCCAATAATAGGGTAAATCCCTCAGGATCCATGAGCACAGGATCCCTGCCATTTTTCAGCTCCAGAGCTCAGATTACAGTCTGCAGAAAGCACAGCCAGATGAGGCACTGCTTCTGCTCTGCTCCTCTCCTAAATCATTCAATCCATTGATAGAGCACTCTGCCTGGATGGCAAAGGCATTTGAACCTGCATCAGCATCATCCCCAGGCCAAGGCAATTGCAGCATGCCTTATTCTACAGGGGGCAACTCTGAGCCCCTTGGGCAGGCTCAATTACAGTTTGCATTGAATAATTAATAGAGGGAAGGAAAAGACTAGAGAGGAATACCATTTTGTAGTCTAGTATCCCAAATACTCCTCTAGCCAACAGCAGATTGTCTCCAAAGGACAAAGATCAAAAGGCAGATGTTTGGTGATCCTTTTGAGAGCCAGCCTCCTCAAGGAGCTGTGGAGCCATGCTCTCTCCCAAGCCAATGCTTCACTGAATTCCAAGTGGAATACCTTTATTCTGAGGGATAGTGAGCACATTCCTCTGTGTTCCAGCTAATCTATTTTACTTCAGTACCCTGCTCTTGTGGATATCTGGAACTGAGAATTTTTTCAAAATCAGGTTCAGATCTTCTCAGAAAAGAGAAGGAATTGGATCTAAAACTCTTAGATACATAGTTGCCATCAGTGTCTTAGTTTCAGCACCCTATTAAGCTATTTAATAAATCCCAAGAAGATAATATCACTAGCACTGTCCCCAGCCAAAAAAAACCCACTGCTAAATTGTATGCATTCTCTCATTAACTATCTAAAACTACTATGCCTTCTAAGTAGTGACATTCACCTAAGAGCTCTCAGTTATAATCCAGCAGATGAGGTGTTTCCATCCAACCCACTGCTGCTTCCCTAGAGGAGAGCAAGCAGTGAACACTGCTCAAGTGGCCAGAGCCTTCCTCCTGCTCTGCTAATGACAGATTTGGCCATAGCTGTGGGTGGAAGGAAGAGAAGAAGAGGGAAACTTGGATACTGCTATGAGACAAGAGGCTTTCTCCAGCGTTATTGCATAAACACCTTCCTCAGCACAGCAGAAATGGGTCCCTCTGGGATGGACCAAGGAGATAGAGGTGACTACAGTGGGGAAGTCAGTAAGCTCCCTAGCACTGCCAGGAGACAGGAGACTGCATCAGCTGGAGACAAACCCCAGCTCTTGGTTCCTGGCAGCACTATTCACAGGGATTTCTGTTGCTGCAGATGAGAGCTGCAGCTCTAACCTGGGGCAAAACATGCCATTCTTCTGAGACTGCTGTTCAGCCTGAAATGGGGGCAAGGGAGAAAAATCCAATAGAGCAGAAAGCAAAGGATTGCTGGGGAAATCTGCTGAGGAGCCTTGGTAGAGGCTAAACCAGGGGCAATGGCACGGAAAAAGCAAAACATGAAAGAAAACTTCTTATTATCCAGTCTTGGTGGCTGTGGTTTGTGTGTTTGCTTAGGGTGATATTAAGCTACTTCTATTGTAATTATTAGATTATATTCCTACATGTCTAGGCTTATGTCCATAAGAAGAATTTCAGTCTCTTTAGTGCAATAAAGCTAAAGAGAGAACCTTTACAGCATAAAGTACTTCTATAATTACTTTTAGGGATATTTATGCAGCATAACCCTTTCCTCAAAACTAGCTGTAAAACTCAGCACTTACGTAACTTACCTGTGGAGTTTTATTATTCCTTACTTGTTTTCTGTCTTCATTCTGAAGCCCTGCTAAGGGAGGGGTTGGAGGCAAGGTAGAGAGGGGGCCAGGTAGGAACATGTCAAGCCTGAAAAAAAAGTGTAGTGATGTGAACAGAAAGGAAGTAAATTGAGAGAAATAAGCATTTTATGTTCATGAGCTTTAGACTACGAAGTAATTTTTCTCAAAATTAGATAACAGAATGATAGAAAAGATGAAACATCTTCATGACTTAAAAATCCCAAAGGAACCTCCTCTCTGGGCAGCATAGTGGATAACAGCATTCAATTAGTAGAGGGTTAATGGGCTCCAGCTGGTGTGTCCTACCAGTTTGGAGTAGCTATAAAAGCAAGGGGAAGGAGGATTAGGAAGGGTGGGTGTGCTCCATTTCCATTTCTTGTCTTACTGCTCTCTGGGTTTAGTTGGGTTATGTGCTTCCCTGGCTGCTATGTGGAGAATAAAGCATGCTCTGAGGGTAAGTCTCTAAAGAATTTGGGTTGGAAGATTTGGTTCTTTCTCTGCAGTAATTCACACAGACTAAGGGCCTCAACAGGCTGAGAGAGTTGGGATTGTTCAGTCTGGAGAAGAGAAGGCTTCTGGGATCTGCAGGGGCTCCAAGAGGGCTGGGGAAGGACTTGTTAGGCTGTCAGGTAGTGCTAGGACTAGGGGAATGGACACAAGCTTGAGGAGGGCAGATTTGGGTTGGCTGTTAGGCAGAAGTTGTTGGCCAGGAGGGTGCTGAGCCACTGTGCCAGGTTGGCCAGAGAGGTGGTGGCAGCCCCAGCCCTGGCAGTGTTGCAGGCCAGGCTGGCTGGGGCTGGGAGCAAGCTGCTCTAGTGCCAGGTGTCCCTGCCCAGGGCAGGCACAGGCCTTGCACCTAGAGCAGCTGGAAGCTCCCTGACAGTTCTATTCTATGTTTCAATGAAATATCTCCTAATGGCTGCTGCTAGAATTAAATATTGGACTCCAGTAAATTAAGAGCTCTCCTATGGATGTTTATTTGTGCTTCTAGCAACAGAGGCCCTGGCTGCTGCTGGGAATTTATTGCCCTTGTGGTGGCTTCTTTTGGCAAGGTGTGAAAACGGAACTGGCTGCAGTTTAAGATGGAAAGTGTAAACCCCACCACTCCCAAGAGTTGTGGTTTACAATACAGAGCTACCACACAGCACCATGCCACTGTAGGAACTGCAGATTAAAACCAATGGGGCAAAGAAACTCTGTGGCTGGGGCAGAAGGAGGTTACAAGTCTGACCTGTAGTTATATCTGCTGCTAGCTCTACCTTCCAACTGCAGCTTTCAGTATGGGGAACCACTGAAGGCAATTTAAATGCTCCTTCAAACAAAGGATCCCGTCTAGGAAGCCATAGACTTTCTGACCAAACAGCCTACTGTATTTCTTAGGTTTGCTTTAATTATAACATATTATGGAGCATTGTGGAGCAAATAGTATTGGAAGGGATGTTAAGGCACATACAAGATAAAGAGGTGATCCTAAGTAGTCAACACAGATTCACTAAAGGCAAATCGTGCCTGACCAATCTGGTGGCCTTCTATGATGGAGTGATTGCAGCACTTGATGAGGGGAGACTGACTGATGTCATCTACTTGGACTTTTGCAAGGCCTT
>VWZO01000570.1:206568-224498 GCA_013396975.1 Bucco capensis | reverse complement strand
CCCCCCCCCCCATCACAGTAGGTTCACCTAGAGCAGGTTGCATAGGCTGGTGTCCAGGTGGTTTTGGAAAGTCTCCAGAGAAGGATATTCCACAACCTCTCTGGGCAGCCTGGGCCAGTGCTGTGTCACCCTCAAAAGAATGTTTTTCCTTATGTTTAGGTGGAACTTTCTGTGTTCACTTGTGCCCATTACCCCTTGTCCTGTTTCTGGTCACCACTGGAAAGAGACTGGCCCTATTCTCTGGACACACACCCTCTCTCTAGACATTTGGTAAAATCCCCTCTGAGTCTGCACTTCTCCAGACTGAGGGGCCCCAGGGTTCTCAGCCAGGCCCCTAATTAGCTGTGGAGCCCTTTGCTGGACTCTCTCCAGTAATTCCCTGTCTCTCTTGAACTGGGGAGTCCAGAACCAGGCACAATACTCCAGATATGGTCTCACCAGGACAGAGCGCAGGGGAAGAAGAACCTCCCTTGACCTGCTGGTTACATTTAACGCTCCCCATGATACCATCGGCCTTCTTAGCCACAAAGGATATTGCTGGCTCATGGTGAACTTGTTATCCACCAGGACTCCCAAGCCCTTCTCTGCAGAGCTATTTTCCAGCAGGTCAACTCCTAACCCGTACTGGTCCATGGGGTTGTTCCTTCCCAGGTGCAGGACTCTACACTTGCCCTAGTTGAGCTTTGCTAGGTTCCTCTCTACCGGCTCTCATCCTGTCCAGTTCACTCTAGCATGGCAGCACGCCTGGGGTGTCAGCCACTGCTCCCAGTTTGGTATCAGCAGCACACTTGCTGAGGGTACATTCCATCCCTTCATCCAGGGCAGTGATGAAGATGTTGAACAGGACTGGACTCAGTACTGACCCCTGGGGAACCCACTAGCTACAAGCCTCCAACTAGACTCCACACTGCTACCACAACCCTCTGAGCTCTGTCATTCAGCCAGTTCTCAATCCACCTTACTGTCCACTCATGTAAGACACACTTCCTAAGCTTTCCTAGGAGACAGACAGTGTCAAAAGGCCAGGCTGGATGTGGCACTGGGCAACATGGTCTAGTGTTTTTGGCATCCCTGCTTGTGGCGGGGGGGTTGGAACTAGATGATCTTTGAGGTCCCTTCCAACCTGGCCATTCTATGATTCTATGAAAAGCCTTGCTGAAGTCCAGATAGACAACATCCCCTACTCTCCCCTCGTCTACTCGGCTAGTCACACCAGCATAGAAGGCTACCACATTGGTCAAGCCTGGGGAAGTTGTTGGCCAGGAGGGTGCTGAGCCACTGTGCCAGGTTGGCCAGAGAGGTGGTGGCAGCCCCAGCCCTGGCAGTGTTGCAGGCCAGGCTGGCTGGGGCTGGGAGCAAGCTGCTCTAGTGCCAGCTGTCCCTGCCCAGGGCAGGCACAGGGCTTGCACCTAGAGCAGCTGGAAGCTCCCTGCCAACCCCGACAACTCTGTGATTCTATGATTCTATATTTCAATGGAAGAACACAAAGGCAGGATAGCAATGATGTGTAAGAAGTGTAGGTTTAATGTTTATACTCAAGATGGCAGTATGAAAACAGAAAAGGAATGCTTCAGCAAGGACTGCCCAGAGCTGCACTGGCTCTTCCAGGTTCTTTGTTTTATTGCATTCTTAGTAAGTTTGAACAGTTTAAACAACATTAAAATTACAATTTAGACTGGCCAGAAACACCCAGAGAGCAAATATTCAAGAGGAGCCAAAATTCATCAAAACAGGTATTATTAAAACTAGAGTAATGATTAAGTAATGAACTTCTGTGCAGAAGTTCATTGATACAATGTACAGTTTCAAATACCAAATCAGAACAATATGAACATACAACTAGATCCTGGTGAACTCTCAATAAATCTTTAAGCTGCAATGAACATAACTGTGATGGACTCCTTCTCCCACCAACAGGACAACTATTATATTTATGAAGAACATCTTGGTTCACATTCTGAGTGGCAATACTTTTCTGCATTTACATATATTCCCTACCACAGATTTCTCCTTTTTATTGCTTTGCCTTTCTGTCTTGTAGCTCCTTCATGCATACAAACACACACTCCTTCCTATCAATGCACATGCATTAGCTAATTGGTTTATATCCCTAATTAGTAACTAAAGTGTTTAACTACAAATCAACATAATGTATCCTTTGCCTTTAGAGCTCAAAAATGATTTCATTATGACTCATGGATTAAATAGAGTCTGATGCTGAGAAGCTCAGACCATTAAACTCAGATATGCTGCAATGTTCATGCCAGGTATCATTATGAAGGTATTTTATTGTGTTTTATCCTACAGAAGTGATGACCGAATAATAGGCTCTAAACTAAGGTAAAACAGAAACTTTGCAGTAAATCACTGACCAACATTAGGAAATGTGAATATTTCCTAATAATCTGGAGCCACATATATCTTTCTGAAGAACTTCCCAGGAGAAATTCCTGCAAAAACACAGTATTTCCACACAAGTAGAAACTGGGATGTGTTACCTTCTCATGGTATTGCAGCAGCATTAGCTTGACAATGCCTCTTCCAGGATCTGCAGGGGCTCCAAGAGGGCTGGGGAAGGACTTGTTAGGCTGTCAGGCAGTGCTAGGACTAGGGGAATGGACACAAGCTTGAGGAGGGCAGATTTGGGTTGGCTGTTAGGCAGAAGTTGTTGGCCAGGAGGGTGCTGAGCCACTGTGCCAGGTTGCCCAGAGAGGTGGTGGCAGCCCCAGCCCTGGCAGTGTTGCAGGCCAGGCTGGCTGGGGCTGGGAGCAAGCTGCTCTAGTGCCAGGTGTCCCTGCCCAGGGCAGGCACAGGGCTTGTACCTAGAGCAGCTGGAAGCTCCCTGCCAACCCTGACAATGCTGGGATTCTATGTTTCAATACTCCAGGACCCATTTGTATCAGTAAATCTTCACATCAGCATATTTTTATTGGCTGCAGACTAAATGTGTGAGAGAGGGAGGAGGATGTCTAGAATTACAGGTTATGCTAAATCATCTTTTAGCTGTTCTGTATAATAAGAGGCTTTTCTGCTACATTTACAGAGGAGTATGGGTAGCCAGTGGGTTTGAGAAATGAAAAAGTTGGCTCCAATTCTACTCCAAGTTCCTGATACGTGACTAGAAGAAGCAGTTGAATCATCACCTTGGCTTTTCATGTGGCTGGAAAATACCCTGATGGAGTGAGTCATCACCCTCCTGTGAGTTCTCTTTTTTACTGGAAACAGTATTGTGTCTGGCAAAGTCCTGTAGAACAAATGGTACAACTCTTGGTCAATTCTGGTTGGGGAAGTGATGTTATTAAAAAATGGCAAGCAAGTCAGTTCTGCTTGTGTCTCTGTAGCTGGAATATGCTTTTCTACTCAAATCCTCTGGGTGACAGAGCCAAGATTTCCAAACAGATGGATTTGCCTGTATATTATCTGCCTGCATGTCCTCTGTTAGGTGGTTAGTGCACATGAGAGTGGACCTCTCCTCTTCAGAAATGAGTGGCTGCTAAGCTGGTCAAAAGGAGAGCTCTTAGAAAGGGAGTAGCTGGAACAGTTTGCTCTATTCCTGAAGACAATGTGATATTTATAGCTTTTCATAGCAATCTCACGTTTAAAGCTGTAATTTGACAATGTAGGATGTACCAAGCAAGTAAACAAGTCATCAGTGGAAAAGGCCTAGACTGTGGGTCAGAGTGGGCTTTGTTTTTCCTGAAGTGGCAAAATGATCTGCCAGTATTTAACAGTGCAGATCCAGTACTGTTATCTCCACTCTCTAGTAGTAAGAGGTATAAGAAAGAGAGGGAGATGTTTGTAGACTTGGTTCAGTTTCTTAGTCCCCATCTGCAGCAGCACTTCTAAGGAGTCACATGTAGCCATCTGGTTACCATCTGGCTCTTATCAAACATTTCCAAGTAGTTATGCAGCCAAAAACTGAGCATCCACAGCTTGTGCATGAGAGTACCTGAAAGAAACAGGCATACTCTCTCATGGAGGCCATGTATGATCCTCTCAGCTTCTTTATCCAATACTCCCTTTGAATATCTAAGGCCAGGCTCATTCTGATGACAGTAACTTAGTGCAGATCGAGTCTGGCCTTTGCTTTCTGAGCTATAATCATCTTAGCTGAAATTGCATCTTGCTGGTATCAGTCAGATAAGACTGTACTTTTGTAGCACTGAGGAATTCCAGAGGAGTTACAGCTCAGCTGAAGGCAGCTGGACAGATTGAGCATGGCTTCAGGGATGTCCTGCTGAAGGAACAATGCACTTGGCAACTCTCCCATGGTTTTGCTCTGCAACCATGCCTACTCTTTGGGCTTCTTTGGAGCCATAGAACACCCAGAGGAATGTTATACTTCTCAAATCCATTTCCTAACCATTTTCAATGTATGAACAGAGCAGGAGTACAGTGAGCCCAGCATGAACATGGGAGTTAGAGCTAAATGAATGATTGTACCCTTTTGCAGCTGCCATGTTTGGACAACAGCTCACCTCTTCAGACAGTAAAGAAAGCACAGATCTGCAGCATCCTTTTGTAGCATGCCTTGATTGCAGCTGCTGGTCATTCTGCCCTTTCAGGCTTCTTATCTCGTGTTGGAAGCATAATTAAAGGGCCCTGATAATAGCAATATAACACTAATCCTCTAATCCTCTAACTGCTTCTGCTGAGACTCTACCACATGGAAACCAAACCAAACCCAACCAACCAAAAAAAACCAAAATCAAGCCAACAAACAAAAGAAGACTAATTAATGAAAAAAATCAGCTAGCATGGTTTGGCTTCCTCCTGCCCTTTCTTCACATCATATTTGGGAATTGCTTGCAAGGCACCTCAGCATTATTAAGCTACTATTTGAGAGAGAATATAATGGACTGGTTCTTTCAGTTGCTTAAACTGGTGTAGTTTCATTGAAGATCATGAACCTCCATATTGCACCCAGCTGAGGATTTAACCCAAGGCCTATTATGACTTCTGGGAGTTTTCCTGACAAACCAATATGTTACCATCCCTTCCTGAGACCCTGCTGAACCTGCTGTAGAAATGGCCCAGTGCATTAATTCACGTTTGCTGTTCATCTTCCTTCATGACATTTGTTGCAGTCGTATTAGTCCTCGGAGGGATTTCACAATCCTGTGCTTGTATTTGTCTTGAGCTGGAGAAAGGATAACTCTTGGGAGGAAGGAATATTTTTATCCCTACAAGCAAAAAGTCAACAAGTTGTCTGGGCTAGAGTTAAACAGACTGATATAGATGAAAAAAACAGGCTAGCAATATAACATTAGGAGGTTTTTAGGTTCAGCTAAAGACAAAAAGTCAAATATATGCCAGAACATTTCAGGAGGATTCTGAAAGGAACAGAGAAGTTCTCAGTCCTCCTGATTTTCAGTTTGGAGTAAAACCCAAAATTCCCCTGTATTGCAAGAAAGCATGTTCATCAACAGATGATATTTGGGCTTGAAAATAAAGGAAATTAATGGCCTTCCATCTACGAGGAAAGTAGGAGACAGGCTGATGGGACAGCCCTCAAAAAAACAGAGAAGGGGTTTGCTCTGAGAAATATCCAATCTGAAGCAATTATATGGAGATTTCTTTCCTCTTTCCTTGCCAAAGGAGATGCAGGCTGGGGGGGACACTATAAAAGAGGGAATTCGGGCATAAAAGGAATTAGAAAAATGGAACTGATCCAAGCAGTTGCTCTTAGGAGAACACTGAATACTCTTTTGAAATGCCAATGATAAGATAGTAAGATCTCTGGAATTTGGCAATAGGGTAGGTAACATTGGTATGCAAAGTGATTTTGCCTTTATGAAAAAGTAATTGCATGTTTGCTCCCTGAAGACAAACAGTAATCATTATAATCTGACCAAAGCTTCACTTTCCAACTCAAAAGCCATCAAACTACCATGAAAAATAACATGTGTAGAAAATGGAAATTTAAATTTACTGGCTTAGTGGGAAGAAAAAAAATCTTTATACAAACAAACTTTGTGCCAAAAAATCCAATAGTCCAACACATTCCAATTGTCTCATTGATTTATGAAAGACTGTTCAATCTAACTAAATTCCTCTTCCCTAGTTTTAAAAATGTTCTGTTTGAGTTAAGAGGACATTCCAGAAGATTTTGCTTTCTGCTCACTCCCTGGCTTGTGTCCCTTTCAGGTAACAGGCTTAAAGGTCTTGGTTCTATACATTTTTCTCTTTATACTCCCAGCTTCTCAAATCACAACTTTCATTGCTGAGTAGGACTGAGGCATTGTAGCTAATGGTGTTGGGAGAGCTTCCTGCTTTTGACAAACCCCAGCTGAAAAAGAGCTAACTGCTGAGTCTCAGGGAGCTGACAGCATTGACCCAGACAAAAGCTTCTAAAGGCATGAAGTCAGCAGCATGGAAGCTAAAGCACAAGAGTTTTCTTTATTTCTTTGAAGCTGGGAAGTTTGTAAGAAAAGGCAGCAATGGTGACTAAACCTGCAGCAACTAAAATCTTAAGATTTGCCAGAACAATCAGGGTTACTGGATGTGGAGATTTCATTGTCCTTGAGTGGAAACTTCCCTGAGTCTGTTACTGCATGAAGCATCATTTGATAGAACTCATGAGTGTGAGAACCTAGGCAGTGATCAACACAGAGCTGGACTGCCTGTGGAGGGAATGCCAGGAGCCCAAACAACTTCAGCCTTTCAAACACCCATTAGGGAAAATCTGAAGACCAGACATAAATGAAGGGGTAGGTAACATAAGAGCATGGGGCCAGAGGGAGGTGAGGCCAAAAGGGATTGAGGCACTCACTTGCTCCATTAGAAAACAAGTGGAAAAAGCAAGATGACAGGGAAGGAAAAAAAACGTGTTTTCACTAAGGGGAAAAACAAACAAACAAACAAGGACCAAGACTGAGAGGCCAAGGGAAATCTAAGTGATTTTCAAGATGTTGAGAAGAAGAAGGAAACTCAGACAGAAGGGAGGGAATAAAGGACTGAAGTCTCTTAGCAGCTTAGTGAAGAGGCTGAGTTTTATTACCCAGGAGTCCTGCCTAAGAAAATGTAGGCTTGTCATTTGAGCAGATCCAGTAGGAAATGTGTTGCTTGTCAGGATGAATTTAGTATGAATATGAATTAGATGAGACTCTACGTTTAAAGAGACTTCTGACAAGAGCCAGAAGAATGAACAGATCATCTTTCATGGTGGGGCAGGAGACAGAAAGGTCCTGTTAGGTGAGGCTCCTGGATGAACCTTCCACTCAGTCACTTCAAAGCTCATGGCAATCACTGAGGTTTGCCAAGTCCTTAGGCAAAAAAGCAAGAGCATGGCAAGATCAGGATTCCACAAGGAATACAAGAGTGTACTGCTGAAGGGAAGGGAATGGAATGAGGATAGAATCATGTCTTCAGACACAGGAAATGTATTGGTAAAGTGAGAATGAAGCTGAGTAAGACCTAGCAGAGGATAAGAAAATTGTAAAAGCAAGCTTTTATGAGCTATATATATGAAAAACTCAGAGGAAGGGGGGAAAAAAGAGAGAGAAAAGTCATTAAGCAACAACATCAGTTTCTCTGACAACTGCATGAAGTATCTATCCTCTTCTCAGTTTTCATTAAGGACAGAAGCTCAGAATGCAAAGCAAAAGGCATAATGCCTAACAGGAGTTAGAGAAAAGAAAACCAGAGGGACCTTTTCCTAAGAACTTAATTAGAGATGCAGAATTGGGAAAGGTGCAATAAAGAGAAGCATCATGCCCTCATGCAGTCTCAGCTGACCTTGAGGACTGGCATAACAGGAAATGAATAGCAGTTCATGCTTCAGAGTGCTGCAGTTACAGAGCCATAACCAAAAATCTCTGTTAGGAATGGGAAGAGTTTTGTGGCTGGGAGGAAATGCCCTGGAATGTCTAACCTAATCAGCTGAGGGCTCTGAATTGTTAACAGAGAAAGGCCTAGGAACCTGAGACATAACAGGAAGCATTTCCAGTAAAAGAAGCAGAAAAGCCTTAAGGTCCTCAAATACATTTCAGAGCTTTGAGCATTGTGCACAGTACTGATCAACTGTGCTTCAGAGTGGCAAGCTTACAGTCTAAGAGAAATGCTACCAAGCTGCACAACTTCAAAGTAGAGCTATAAATAGAGCTAGGAGAAGGGAGTGGGCACTGTATGTGTGTGCATATGTGTGTTGGGCAGCTCACTTGAGGAAGACAAAATAAATCACACCTGCTTTGACATAGCATTTGAATTGAATTACACTAGGTAACAACCCAAAAGCACTGGAGTGAATGTAACTTCTGGAATTCCTTTCTGCTTTTTGTTTACTTACAAAAGTGTGAGTTAGTTTTAAGTGTATTTTAAGGGCATTTACAGAACTAACACTGCAGCTTTCCAGTTCTTTTAAGTTAGTGAATATTCAAAGTGTTCTGCTGCTTATGTTAGGAACTCTAAAGGAGTACAAAGCAATAATGCAGATCAAAACACAACAGACCCCCCTCCAAAAGCCCATATTTTAAACTGTGTTTATTTTACCACCATCATAAACGAAGCTCATTCAACCAAAATAGTGACTTGCTCTGTCATTCCTCAGTGCAATCTGGTTCCCTTTCTGCTGAGTCCATTTAGCTGTTCCACACTGTACCTTCAAGACTCATTTGAATTCATATAGTCAGTCTACCAACCTCATTCCCAGAATTATGAGCTCTCTTGATATCTTTAGACAGCTTTTTATCTGATAGCTCTAGATATCAAGAGCATGATTGTATACTGAAGTGGGCTTCATTGATGACAGATCTACAGCTGAGAGTCTTGATGCAAGGAATTCTGACAAATAACTCAATCTTCATGCCAGATCAACATGTAAAACAGATTCCTTTGGCTTGGCTTGCTGACCAGAAACAGAGTAAAAAAACTGTATAAACTTAAAAATTAGAGTATCTGTTTATTTAATATTTTCAAGGCCTCTGTGAAAATGTGAAATAATCACAATGCTAAATGACAACTTCATGCTGCAAGAATCTCAGCCTGTTTAGTCCTGGGAGAATCTTGACCTATTTCTGCACAGGTTCCAGTCTTCAAATCATCATGTAATATCATTAGTTAAAACATTTTACTTGTTAAAAGTTTCAATCACTGGTTTATTTTTAGTCAGATATTAAATTCTGATGAAGTTTATAGGCTTCAAAAGACATTTTAAAGTTTCAGTTCAGCCAGGAAAAAGAATCTGTTCATATTCTCAAAGCTAAGAAGTTCCTTGACTGGAGTGTTTTCCTCTTCTCTTGTCATTAGCTGAGCTCTTCTTGCCCTTTTCTTCATGAAAGCTATTGCTCAGATACTGTTCTATTCTTGTTCCTGTGCTATCTCTTCCTGTTTGTGCTACACAGATGACATCTCTCCAAGCTCTGCATCAGAGTGTTACTTAGGAGGAGAGATCAGAGCTATAACCTTGGAGTTCTTCTGCAGTATTTGCTGTAAAACTCTTCTCTTTCTTACCTTTCCAGTTTGACTTGCATTTTGAACTTGGGGATGTGTACAGGTGAACTTCTGCACAGGACAAAGGAAAGGCTGCTCACTGTTGTTAGCATTTGCTTGACTGCTAACAGATGTTCATGCAGAGGTTTCTGTTTTAGAAAGTGTTTGCTGGTCTGATGTAGAAGGGAAGGAGATTATTAATATTCTGATCAGATGCCATCCTTGCCATGAATCCATTTTTCTCACTGTTCATGAGGACAAGGCAGCACACATTTTCATGTTATCAATTTAACAGTAGCTTCCATTCAGATTATTTCAAAAATCAAGAATAATCCAACAAAGTGTTACTAGAATCAACATCTGATCTCTCTTAATTCTTTCTCTGTGTTCCTTTGCAATCTGTGTCCTATTCAGCAACAAGGAGAAGGGACTTGTGCTTTTTCACTGTCAAGGACATGGCAGTTCAGCAGAGTGATCTTTCCTCTCTCATCCCTGTAGAAAACCCTGCACCTGTGCTTGAAGTCTTTGAGGTCTCAGCTAATGAAGTAGGAGCTATTTATAACTCTCCAAACCTCCAACAGTTTTTGATGGAGAACACTCAGTCCTGAAAGCATCTGTGCCACACTCAGGAAAGTTCTTCAGCCTGGAACTTTCAACCAGCTCAGAGAAAACAATCTCTACTTTGTGCCTTCTCCTCCTTGTGCCAGATCGTCTACCAAGAGACAATTTCATGTTTTTACTTAAAAAAGAAAGGAAACTAAACCATAATGTCAATTGTGTATGTGGTAATAATTGCATCAAACTCCTCCTGAACAACTTATGCTCAGCTGGCACACAGAGTCTGTCAGCCTACACTGACAAAGTGTCATGTTCACACAGCCCCCAGGGCTCAGCTCAGCTCAGGAAGCAGTTGGCTTGACTGGAAGCCTGACTCCTGAACTTCTATGCTTCAGTCAGTTCTCCTCTCTTTGGGAAATCTGTAACAAATCTCAAGTTTTCAGGAGATTTGGGCTGAATAGCCTAAATACAAACTTGTGATGTCTTGGCCCACACTGTGTGGCAAAGAATACATCACTGTGGTTCTGAAGTTTCCTATGTGGGCATAATCATTTCTTTGGACTTTTCAGGCATGGATAATTTCAGTCACATAAATTACCTAAGTGACTCTACTCTAAAGTAATATCTTCCAGCTGTGGAAGGAAGACATTTGGCTGGTAGCAAAGGAAAAGTGAGGTTGTTGCTATCAAAATTCCCTGAAGAGGCCAGATCCAGGCAGGCTTGACCTGATCAATTTTCCTGTGGGTATGCTTGTTCTGGTTGAGAGAGGGGAGACAGAAGGGAAGCAGTGAGGAAGAGCTAGCTTCCAGAGTGAGCTCCCCTCTTGAGGAATTCTCCTACAGCTGCTAGGACTTTAAGGAATATTCCCAGGAACTCTTATTTTATAAAATGGAGGATTGGAGCTCTCATTCTCTCTCCAAAATAGGAAAATAATACCAGATAATTTCCTGAGACTCCTTTGGGGACATTTTACTAGGGAATTTTCCTCAAATTAAGTTGAAAACATAATCTTTGCAATTTCCCTGGCTCTGTGCACAGCTCTACAGAAACATGCATTTGCCTCACTCTTTCCTCCCAATTCTCCATGCATTCACCTCAGCAGCTCTGCTGACAGCACACTGTGGCACCAAGCCTGTTACAGCACTCCACAAGGACTGAAAGGGTCTATTCTAAAAGGCATCTACTTCAAGACTCAGCTCTACTGTCACTGAGTCTTTGATTTCAAATGAGGGAGAAAGAACTACTGTGTAGGCATGAAAATGGACAGCCAGAAAGAGCCACCTGCTAGGGCAAGAGAGAGAGAATATCCTCCTGCCACATGATGTGGGAGCAGCTCTGCTGCTCTGTGGATGCCTTGCCTGCAGTGCCAACGGGCAGTTGGTGACCCCTGGAATAAGGCTGTCCCATATTTCCTGATTGAACAGAGGACAGAAGGCTGAGAAATAAGAAGCTTATTTTAGCTGACTGGGTTACTAGAACACAGACATAACTGACAGTTTTGCTGATAAAGCAAACAAACTTATTTGGCTTATGCAACCAGTAAAACAAGAGAGCAATGATAAATGAGAGGCAGCCAGGCAGACTGTCTCAAGACAAGCTGCAGTGACTCACACTAATTCCTATGGTGGCTCTAGTCTTTGGTGTTCAAGAAGGACTTTGTTCTGTAGAGCTCTGTCACCAGTTAAGCCTGTAAAACCTCTGTGTCACAGGAGCAAGGTCTGGCATCATCCCAGATCATGCAACCTGGGAAGCATTAACAGGAGGCATCCTGATGGCTCTGCAGAGGACCAGGCCTACTCAGACTATTCACTTGGTGCTGGTGTTCTCCCGTGCTACTGCCTTGGACAGGCTTCTTAACTCAGATGCTTCACCACATTAGATTTGCTGTGAGCACTTCATGGTAGTGAATTCACTCTGACAAGTCCTCTCAAAATCTGAGGCTGGAAGGTTTTGCAAAACCACCTTTGGTCCAGTAGTATCAGCTCCAAATGGGAGCTAAGAAGCCAAATTTGACCCAAGCCACTCAGATGAGAATTGGCATTCCACAGAAGATAATAAGAATAAGAGAGACACCCACACCAAGCCTACATGTAGCTCTGCCAGGTTGACACGAGTCATTGGTATGGGGTCTGTACCACATGAAAGCTGAGGAAATGCTTCAACTGCACCTGAGATAACCCAAGCCCAAACCAACCAGCTGTGCAGAGAGCCAGCTCCATTCTCTGGCATCCATAGTTCATCAGCAACCTGGATAAAGAGCCCATGGATAATAGAGAGTGAAGCACATAATATATCAGCATTCTCTTGGCACATTTGAGTACTGACACAGCATTTATTTCCCATACACTGTGCATACAAAGCTGAAAACAGGGAAACTGGTAAAGAGTTTCCTTTTGATACCACCTTCATATAGTTTTACCTATACATACCAAAATAGCTAATTAAATGTCTGGTTTAGGGAGACTCTCCATGTCCTGTAGAACTGATTTTGAGTCCATGCCATTACTAACCTTAGCTCAGAACATAGTGTGAGCAAAGAGGTCAAATAAATTATGAGGATTTGAGCACTTGGCTAAAATCTGGAAAGCATTTAGCAGTAGTTTCTAGGCTCAAGCTGTAATGGTTCCACACACAGACTTTAAGACCCTTGAAGATGGGTGCCCCTGTGTGATCAGGGGCACTCTCTTCAGTTTCTTTCACAAGCCTTATCTTAACTGCCTCACCTTGCATCAAGTCCCTCTGGTTTATTTCAGTTTCAGGGATTTCCTAGCTTCCCTCACTGGAGCTACCTTCTAGCATTGACATCTAACAACTCACTACAGGTTCATCATTCCCAGGGTCTTCTTACATGGATTGTTGATTCAGCTCAGCCATGTCCTAAACCCCATTGCCCCCTGGCAGTGTTGTTATCTAATTCTTCTTCAACTCATCTTGTTAGTCCTGTGACCTCTGCTTTATTGTGGCCTTCCAGGATCTGCAGGGGCTCCAAGAGGGCTGGGGAAGGACTTGTTAGGCTGTCAGGCAGTGCTAGGACTAGGGGAATGGACACAAGCTTGAGGAGGGCAGATTTGGGTTGGCTGTGAGGCAGAAGTTGTTGGCCAGGAGGGTGCTGAGCCACTGTGCCAGGCTGGCCAGAGAGGTGGTGGCAGCCCCAGCCCTGGCAGTGTTGCAGGCCAGGCTGGCTGGGGCTGGGAGCAAGCTGCTCTAGTGCCAGGTGTCCCTGCCCAGGGCAGGCACAGGCCTTGCACCTAGAGCAGCTGGAAGCTCCCTGCCAACCCTCACAAGTCTGGGATTCTATGTTTCTATGCTTGCGAGAAGAGAAAGGTAACTGAGTCCACTTAAAATTGAGATTGCTAGGGGAAAAGAAACAAAACAAAACCAAAACAGCTCTTTCTGCTGATTCAGCACTGCTGTCACGTGAAACTGTCTCTTATGATGGAAGTCAGACTTCAAAACATAGAAGAATGTGTAAGAAAAGACTGAACAGTGACACCAAATCAGAGTTAAAAATCCATACTTTAGGTCAGGTTTGCAGCATAACAAGTTTTTAAGATCAGGTATGTGCCTAGATAAATACATCTCTACTGGCAAAGAAACTCAACTGAGTCAAATTAGTTGATCTGGAGAAAAGCAAGAGTACTAAGCTACAAGATAGGAGCCATCCATATCTTTCTGTCAACACTCTCCCTCTGATTTCAGATATCTCCAAGTTACTAGCTAGCTGTTAAGGCTTCAAGGTAGAAAAAAAACCAATAAAGTTTGCCCAATTAGAGCCTTGAAACTCAGGGTTTCTGATTTCCTATTACAAACTAACAGAGTTCCCCTTCTGACCAGAGGCAAGATCATTTTCTGTCCTTCCTTTTACCTGGAAGATCTGTGCTCCTTCTGGGTGGGTTTTTGCTCTCCATCCCATTATTTTGTGATGTGATGTTCTGCCTTTTTTTTTTTTCATTTTAGTTCATACAAAAATCAAAATTGGACCCAAACTCTCTGAAAAAAAAATTCTTTTTATTCAGACACTAGTTATAAGTATGTAAGAGAACATGGGTTTCTTCAGCTTCCTGTCTCCNCCTCTCCCTCTCCTCTCCCTCTCCTCCAATCATTGACTTCTATCAGAGATGGGCATGCAACTTATTTCTAATACCACAGCAGCTAATCTTAATGAGAGAGAACATTCCTTCAGCTTCACCTGTCTCCTTGTTTTCCTGCAAATCCCACACCCTTCTTCCATCATCTTCAAAACCTGCAGGAATTCTTAATTTTATGATAAACCCAATACCTGCAGCAGGGAAGCTGTGGTTCAGGGGTGATTAATCCATTTTGCAGCAGCCTCTCAGACTGAAAATAATGGGGATTAGAGATTATAGGTTGAAATCCAAATGTCATTCCTGTTTACAGCCTTTAATATGTCAAATCTACTATGTCTGGGAGAAACAACATTAAGATGGAGAGTTAATTATCCAGTTATCATATCTTCTAACTCAAAGGCACATCTGCCCAGTTAGCCCAGTAGTCTAGAATGAGTATATGCTATGTAGAATGAGCAGAATGTTTCCTTGGACAATACAAATGAACTTCTTTTTCTTCAGAGGTCATTTTTTTCTGTGCTGCCAAGACACTTGATTTGACTTAGCTTGTATGTTTGCAGCAGATAACTGGCATTCTTCAATTCCTCAGCAGTTCTGTTAGCTTCTCAGAAATGCACTCAAGTCTTCAATACTCACTTTTTTCCCCCAATTTCATTTCATTTCTGTACCATCTCCTTCAAAATACATTTCTTATGTTTCAGTTTTTTATTGAGGATAGTATTGTCTGTATCCCAAGCACAAATACAAGAGTGAGAGTGGAGAAGGACTTGAGGATACTGGTGGATCAAAAACTGGACGTGAAGCAGGAATGTGGACTCAGAGCCCAGCNGCCAACCCTCACAAGTCTGGGATTCTATGTTTCTATGCTTGCGAGAAGAGAAAGGTAACTGAGTCCACTTAAAATTGAGATTGCTAGGGGAAAAGAAACAAAACAAAACCAAAACAGCTCTTTCTGCTGATTCAGCACTGCTGTCACGTGAAACTGTCTCTTATGATGGAAGTCAGACTTCAAAACATAGAAGAATGTGTAAGAAAAGACTGAACAGTGACACCAAATCAGAGTTAAAAATCCATACTTTAGGTCAGGTTTGCAGCATAACAAGTTTTTAAGATCAGGTATGTGCCTAGATAAATACATCTCTACTGGCAAAGAAACTCAACTGAGTCAAATTAGTTGATCTGGAGAAAAGCAAGAGTACTAAGCTACAAGATAGGAGCCATCCATATCTTTCTGTCAACACTCTCCCTCTGATTTGAAATATCTCCAAGTTACTAGCTAGCTGTTAAGGCTTCAAGGTAGAAAAAAAACCAATAAAGTTTGCCCAATTAGAGCCTTGAAACTCAGGGTTTCTGATTTCCTATTACGAACTAACAGAGTTCCCCTTTTGACCAGAGGCAAGATCATTTTCTGTCCTTCCTTTCACATGGAAGATCTGTGCTCCTTCTGGGTGGGTTTTTGCTCTCCATCCCATTATTTTGTGATGTGATGTTCTGCCTTTTTTTTTTTCATTTTAGTTCATACAAAAATCAAAATTGGACCCAAACTCTCTGAAAAAAAATGCTTTTTATTCAGACACTAGTTATAAGTATGTAAGAGAACATGGGTTTCTTCAGCTTCCTGTCTCCAAAGCTCAGCTGCTCTAAGTCAAAATTCTTGGTATCACCTCTTTACTCCCAGACATAAGCAACACTGAGCAACCAAAGCACCATTTGGGGTTTGGAACTGTAGCCAACTTACTGGCTTAACATACTTAAAACTAATTACTTACCTTCAGGAGTGTGTTGTGCTGTTTGGATCCTAGGCTCAGGACTCTGTTGCTTTAACAGACTCACATCATGCCAGCTGACATACCCTAATATAACTGAGATGCCTGCATCGTTGNCTCAAAGGCACATCTGCCCAGTTAGCCCAGTAGTCTAGAATGAGTATATGCTATGTAGAATGAGCAGAATGTTTCCTTGGACAATACAAATGAACTTCTTTTTCTTCAGAGGTCAGTTTTTTCTGTGCTGCCAAGACACTTGATTTTACTTAGCTTGTATGTTTGCAGCAGATAACTGGCATTCTTCAATTCCTCAGCAGTTCTGTTAGCTTCTCAGAAATGCACTCAAGTCTTCAATACTCACTTTTTTCCCCCAATTTCATTTCATTTCTGTACCATCTCCTTCAAAATACATTTCTTATGTTTCAGTTTTTTATTGAGGATAGTATTGTCTGTATCCCAAGCACAAATACAAGAGTGAGAGTGGAGAAGGACTTGAGGATACTGGTGGATCAAAAACTGGACGTGAAGCAGGAATGTGGACTCAGAGCCCAGCAAGCCAGTTGCATCCTGGGCTGCATCAAGAGAAGTGTTGCCAGCAGGCTGAGGGAGGGCATTTTCCCTCTCTCCTTTGGTCTTGTGAGACCCCATCTGAAGTACTGCATTCAACTCTGAGTCCCTTAGCATAAAAAGACTTGGATCTGTTGGAGTGTGTCCAGAGGAGGGCCCCAGGGATAAATTGGAGGGCTGGAGCACCTCCATTATGAAGAGAAGCTGAGAGAGGTGGGGTTGTTTAGCCTGGAGAAGGCTCCAGAGAGACCTTATAGTGGCCCTCAGTACTTAAAGGGGGCTTAGAAGGAAAGATGGGGAGATACTCTTTATCAAGGAATATAACCATAGGATGAGGGATAATGGTTTTAAACTGGAAGAGGGTAGGTTTTGATTAGATATTAGGAAGAAATCCTTCACTGTGAATGTGGTGAGGCACTGAGCAGGTTACCCAGAGAAGCTGTGGATGTCCCATCCCTGGAAAGTGTTCAAGGCCAGGCTGGATGGGGCTTTGAGCAGCCTGGTCCAGTGGAAGATGTTGCTGCCCATGGCAGGGGTGTTGGAATTAGATGACCTTTAAGGTCCTTTCCAACACAAACCATTTGATTCTGTTTCTGTAAGGAGTCAGAGTTAACCTCTTTGGCCTGAGTTAATCAAGAACCATTAAGGACATCAAGTGCATTAAAGGCTGCTATTGACAGAGAGAGGGCTACCTTCCATTTGGATTTTTCCCACTCCACTGGAATTTATTGCTTGCAGATGAACACAGAAGCTAAAGTAAACCTCTTCCATTTTTTCTGGAGTGCTTCCACTGGTAATAAAGGTAGCCTGTCTGAAAGTCCATTTGTTCACAATTTCATTAAAATGGCTTTATCTCCTTGAACCATGAGAATGATGAAGAAAACTAATTATTTTTTCCATTTCAAAAACTGTAATTGAATACATTTGCCATTGCACCAACTGAAGGCAGAACTTTTCAATCTGACTTGTGGCTGTCTCTTGTTTTAAAAGTATCCTTGAGCATTTCTGAAAACATTGGCATTATATCTGATCAGGTTACAAGCTTCTGATCNCTTTTTTTTTTTCATTTTAGTTCATACAAAAATCAAAATTGGACCCAAACTCTCTGAAAAAAAATGCTTTTTATTCAGACACTAGTTATAAGTATGTAAGAGAACATGGGTTTCTTCAGCTTCCTGTCTCCAAAGCTCAGCTGCTCTAAGTCAAAATTCTTGGTATCACCTCTTTACTCCCAGACATAAGCAACACTGAGCAACCAAAGCACCATTTGGGGTTTGGAACTGTAGCCAACTTACTGGCTTAACATACTTAAAACTAATTACTTACCTTCAGGAGTGTGTTGTGCTGTTTGGATCCTAGGCTCAGGACTCTGTTGCTTTAACAGACTCACATCATGCCAGCTGACATACCCTAATATAACTGAGATGCCTGCATCGTTGTACCAGATGATTATTGTAGGCCATTTCCAACTAAGCTCCTCTCCTCGCCTCTCCTCTCCTCTCCTCTCCTCTCCTCTCCTCTC
>VWZO01000570.1:51049-205850 GCA_013396975.1 Bucco capensis | reverse complement strand
GATTAGATATTAGGAAGAAATCCTTCACTGTGAATGTGGTGAGGCACTGAGCAGGTTACCCAGAGAAGCTGTGGATGTCCCATCCCTGGAAAGTGTTCAAGGCCAGGCTGGATGGGGCTTTGAGCAGCCTGGTCCAGTGGAAGATGTTGCTGCCCATGGCAGGGGTGTTGGAATTAGATGACCTTTAAGGTCCTTTCCAACACAAACCATTTGATTTTGTTTCTGTAAGGAGTCAGAGTTAACCTCTTTGGCCTGAGTTAATCAAGAACCATTAAGGACATCAAGTGCATTAAAGGCTGCTATTGACAGAGAGAGGGCTACCTTCCATTTGGATTTTTCCCACTCCACTGGAATTTATTGCTTGCAGATGAACACAGAAGCTAAAGTAAACCTCTTCCATTTTTTCTGGAGTGCTTCCACTGGTAATAAAGGTAGCCTGTCTGAAAGTCCATTTGTTCACAATTTCATTAAAATGGCTTTATCTCCTTGAACCATGAGAATGATGAAGAAAACTAATTATTTTTTCCATTTCAAAAACTGTAATTGAATACATTTGCCATTGCACCAACTGAAGGCAGAACTTTTCAATCTGACTTGTGGCTGTCTCTTGTTTTAAAAGTATCCTTGAGCATTTCTGAAAACATTGGCATTATATCTGATCAGGTTACAAGCTTCTGATCATGGAATTATAGAATTCCAGGGTTGGCAGGGTTGGCAGGGAGCTTCCAGCTGCTCTAGGTGCAAGGCCTGTGCCTGCCCTGGGCAGGGACACCTGGCACTAGAGCAGCTTGCTCCCAGCCCCAGCCAGCCTGGCCTGCAACACTGCCAGGGCTGGGGCTGCCACCACCTCTCTGGCCAACCTGCCACAGTGGCTCAGCACCCTCCTGGCCAACAACTTCTGCCTCACAGCCAACCCAAATCTGCCCTCCTCAAGCTTGTGTCCATTCCCCCTAGTCCTAGCACTGCCTGACAGCCTAACAAGTCCTTCCTCTTGTAGCCCTGCAGATCCTGGAAGGGCACAAGAAGGTCTCCTGGGAGCCTTCTCTTCTCCAGACTGAATAATGCCAAGTCTCTGAGCCTGTGCTCATAGGAGAGGTGCTCCAGCCTCTGAGCATCCTCGTGGCCCTGCTCTGGACATCTTCCAGCACATCTATATCCTTCTTGTCCTGGGGGCTCCACAACTGAATGCAGTACCCCAGGTGGGGTCCACAAGAGTGGAGTAGAGGGGGAGAATCACCTCCCTTGCCCTGCTGGATATGGATGACAATGGTTTATTAAGTCAAATTGTAGTTGACTGCAGAGTGGTTAGCAGGCTGTGGAATGGTGCACAGGCACATATTGTTAACCCACTGCATTGTGGCAAATGGAGTAAAGATGTATAGGAGATGGGTCACAGGAGCACAATCAATAAACTAATAGTTTTTCTTTTATTTTTCACTCCCAGGGTCCTGTTCTGCAAACACATTAAATTCCTAGCTGCCTGACAGAGGATGGTATCAATCTGTGTGTTAGTGCTTATTGATTAGCTTGGCTAGGATCTGTGCTGCCAGCTATAACAAGCAAGAACATTTTGAGTGAAATTCATCCCATTAGTCCACAAAGTTAGAACCTTTCTAGGGGAAGTCCTCATGCAAGCATCTGATTTAAAACTTTTGAGTTTGGAAATCAATCTCCTCAGATGACAGCTGGGTTTAATGGATTTCTGTTTGTAAATGGTTGGTTACTAAGTACCAATATTAACATGGTGCAAGTGAATTTCAGGCCATGTCCACCATGTTTTTTTTGTTATATTTCAAGGGGGATTATAAAACAGAAGGGGTGAGACTTTTTAAGCAGTCAGGCTGTGCTAGGACAAGGGGGAATGGTGATAAGCTGAAGGAGGGGAAATTTAGATTGGAGATTATGAGGAAGTTCTTTCCCCAGAGAGTGGTTAGGCACTGGCACAGGTTGCCCAGAGAGGTTGTGGCTGCTCCATCCCTGGCCGTGTTCAAGGCCAGGCTGGATGCAGCCCTGGGTGACCTGGGCTAGTGATTGGCATCCCTGCTCAGTGTGGGGAGGTTGGAACTAGATGATCTTCAGGGTCCCTTCCAACCTGCCCATTCTAGGATTCTATGATTTATCTGCATTGCCAAATAATTTAGCATGAGAGAAGCAGATCACTTGCTCCAAGTGGTTCATGCAGTGGCCACCACATCTCCCTGCTGCAAGCTTTCAGGGACTGCAGGCTACCTTGAGGCTGGTCTCTACAACCTAATGTTCCAAACACACAAGTGGAGGCTGTCCAGGGCCATTCATCAGTTTTGACCTTTGAGTCCCCATTAAAGTGTGGAGTGCACTGGATACAGAGCTCAAGTAGACTTTCTTGATTAGTTTTCTCTGCAATTGATTTAGATGACACACAGCAGCATAGCTCTGCAAACTAAACCAACACTCAGGGTGAGGGAGGAGGAAGAGGGAGGTCACTTCAGAGCTGTTGTACCACTGCAAACCAAAATGTTAATGTGAATGCAGAAATCTAGCCTTTATTCTCTGCCTCAGGGGTTTTTTTATACCATAAAATAAAAAGGGGAGATGAAGGGAGATATATGAACTACCCTAGTAAGGGGAGGGATCTGAAGAGGACTGTGAAAGAGACTTCTCTTTCTCAAAGGAGTAAAAAATCCCCATCTTCTCCCATTGCAACCACACAAAGAATCTAAATGTTTGCCCAGAGTTATCAAGCTGCCCCCATATACCTACAAAACATGAGGCAGCCCTTGCTCAATGCCACATGCCACTGCATCATGAATAGTAAGCATTGTTTTGGTATTGCTGCCTGTATTATAAACACTCAAAAAGGGAAAGACAGGACAGCAGCTGCTGTATGATTAAGTATAGGAAAATGACTTTTGGGAAGGTTTAATGAGAGAGCACACTATCAGTGGAGGAATAAATAGTGCCTGAATGGCCTCTCAGTACATGCAAAGACAAGGCAGCAGCACCCAGAAAGCAGATCATGAATAGACATCAGTGAATCTGCCAGGTTACAGAACACTGATAGCATTGCAGATGTCAAAATGAAACAGCCAACAAGAGAAGGCTAATTACAATGATATGCTGGCATCATCACTTGGATATTGCTAATTGGAAGCAGAATTAGAAATGCAGTCCAATGCTCTTGAGCCATTCAATGGACAGAGGGAAAACTGGTGAGCTTCTTGTGTTCCTCTCTGAGGAAGGGTGTACCATGCAGTTGCTGCTAAGCTGGCTTATGGCCTCATTTGCATTATGGCCTACAGTGTAAGNTGCTCCCTCTGCTGTGGGCACAGTTATGGCACCAGGGGCCACAGGAGACCACAAGGGATTGTCAGACTGTGCCTGCACAGAGTTACAAACATCTTCCATAAACAGTCTGGATATGGTTGTATGTCAGCCAGCATAGTCGAGGCAAGAAGAAACTGGCACTTCTCTGCTGGGACTACCAACAGGAATTCCTTATTTGGATCCTCACAGGCTGTGGCTGCCCTGGAACCCTTTGAAACAGCCTACCCCAAGGAGATGGAGTCCCAGGGAAAAGAAGAATGCTGAATGTTACAAACAGCACAGGGAGCCCCACTGAGATAAGTGAATTAATGAACATATTGACACTCTATGGGGAACAAGCAATCCATACAACAGACAAAGAAAAATAATAATATATCTTGGCAATATACTGCAGCATCCTTGGAGCAAGTTCTGTGCAAAGACTGGGATGTCTCCTGGACCTATTTTACCTGGAAATGGATAAAACCAATTCACCAACTACACTGCTGTCTCATACCTCTCATTCTATTTGGAGAAAAAAAGATGCAGGAAAAAGGAGATGTTGCTGCTAAACTTAGCTAAACTGCATATGTACATATATTAAAGCATTGCTCTCATGTGTCTAAATTAAAGATGACCTTCCTATTATTGCCAAAGCCAAAAGTTACAGGAGAAATGAATGGGTACTTGCCTTTATCTTTCACAGCACTGAGTAATTCTAGATGTTTGGGAGCATCATTTGGGATCAATTTACAAAAGGAGAATGTCAGTTTCACCAGTTATAGGGACTGCTAGACTTCATGGCAATCCAAATGGATGCACAGCATTCCAGTGTATTAATGTGGAGACAACTCTGAGGAGTCTACCACAGATAGCAGTGACAGCCAGTGTTATGACCAGCAACACCAGGCAAATAAAGAGAAGTCTTGCAGGCAGAATTGCAGCTGACTGCAGTTCTTGGGACATTTGGGAAGAGATTAAGCTTCTCTAACTCCAGGCATTTCTAGACTGCATACACTTGACCTATTTTGAGTATCTATATTAGCATGTGGTGAATCACAGCCTGGAAGTGTCTGTTTCTCAGCATTGATTTTAAAAGAGCCTGGACAGATGATTCAGAAGATTAGGTTAGATGAATGCCACTCTGCTGCCCTTCCAGGCACTCAGACCTGAAGAAGAAGAGCAAGGTGCTTATGCCTGTAAAAAACACAGAAAAACTTACCCAGCCATACATATCCCAGCTTCAGCAAAAAGTCTGAGGGCAAGTTATGCAAGAAAAATTAACAAATGCCTGTAGCTACTATACTTACAGACAGGCCAGAGAATAAACAGCATCATTCTACCAGGCATGTGGACATAACAGCGATATCCAATGTCCCCTAAAAAAGCAGAGTTTCAGATAATAGTCCCAGAGACATTGGTATGATTTATCATGAGATGGACATTGTAGCCCACTGTCACTGCCTCCCAGCCAGTTCAGGGGCACAACCAAGTCAGTTATTACAATTGCTAAGGCTGAATTCAAGAGTGCTGCAAATAAGGAGAGGAATGGCAAGCCGTGTTTGGGAGGAAAGCATCTGCATTCTCAGTCTGGTCTGCTGGTGATCCAGTCAGCACAAATGCATGTTTTAGGTCAAGAGATACACTCACCTTACTACCTGTTGTGTCAGCTGTTGGAATGAGTGGTAATGAATACATATAGCAAGGGTGAAAGGTATAACATGCACACCAAGATCAAATACAATCAGCAAGTATACTTCAACTAGTTCAGCCTCTTTTCTTTGGCTAAGTTGTGTGCTCAGAAGCAAGGCACATGCTTGGAACAGTGTTGGAGCTCAGTCAGGTAGATGGGCATGCATGAAAGCTGCAGATGCTTTCAGTCCCTAGGAACACAAGCCATAAACATCTCTGTGGAGATGGATGAAACTTTCACTCCACTAAAATTCAGTCAGCAGGTTGCAAAAGGAACACTGAATGCTGAGTGGCTGATGCTGAATGGAGCCTAGCATCAAACTGCCTGCAAAGTACACACAAGACTTATTGTACCATAGAAAGCCTGTAAAAAAAAACCCTCTCCCCAAACCACAGGAAAATGCCTTAGAGCTTTGATTTCTTTTCCTTGTCACATTTAGCTGTAGTTGGCCAGAGAGGTGACCTCCCCCACAGCTGGAGCAGTAACTTCTTCAGCTGCCACAGCATAATCCACCAGGGATGATGAATCAGATGTTTTAACTGCTGCAGTTCACAGCCAGTGAATTATCTCAAACCACCATTGATTTTTAGGTTATGCAGCTAAACCAGAGATGAATTGTAGCAGCTAATGAGAAAGCTCCCCATTTTCCTCACTGCTCCACAGCACTTGTTGTGCCCCTTCTGGCAAATCATAAAGGAATGGAGTGGACATCTAGGTGAACAGCCTCTGCAAACACTGCTTCTGAAGGCTAGGGAGGATTGTGAATTAGAGCTCTTTAGGTGCCAAACAACTTAACAAAAGAAGCAAGTCACTCTTATGGCTAAGACAGCTTTGTTTTATGAGGTGTAAGAGACTATTAAGTAAGAGGTTTGTGATATTCCTGCTTCATTTTGTTATCTCAGGAAGCACAACAGAAGAGACATTACATCCAGCAGCTTCTCAAGGCATGATTAGGAGGAATCTCTGCAAGATGCTACTGAGCAGCCAAGAGGATTACTTAGCAAGAGTAGGGGCTTCTCAACACTGAAGCAAAACCAGCTCCAGCTCTTCCACACAAATCTGGAAAAGAGAGTATCATTGTCTAAGGACTCTTGAATATATCTGACCTCTGACAAGTGCTTGATCCAAAGTGTTAAACCACACAGATTTATCAAAAGGAAAAGGAAAATGTAATAAACACTAGCTTGGGAAAACACTAGCTTGGAAACACTGGGTGATAAATCAAGAACCAATGAGGCTAGAGAAAACAGGAATGGATAGCTGTGTGGGTGCAACTGTATCACATTACTCAGCTCTCCTGTGTTCTGTAAAGCAGTGTTCATGGAGCTACAGTCCTCTGAAGACTTACCAGTAAGCCTGTAGCTGGGCACCTCCATGGGGTCCTGCTAGTAATGAGATCTAGCCTTTCACCAGTTCCTGTATGTAGATGTGCAGCTGTCACAGTCCCTTCCAGGCACAGTCTGACAATCCCTTGTGGTCTCCTGTGGCCCCTGGTGCCATAACTGTGCCCACAGCAGAGGGAGCATTAAACTCATTGCCCACGGGAAAGTGTGGGGAGTGATACCCATGTTCCTAGAATCCTTGCATGGGTAGGATGAGCTCATTAGCCTTCTGGCAGTCATCCTAGGAGAAGGACAACTCTGATTCCAAACCCGGGCAGATGGAGCTCGTTTAGCCCTGTGAGGCCTTCCAGCTAAGAGAAGGACACTCTAATAAAACCTCCGTCCTAAGGACTTGGCTGCCAGCGTCCAAGCTTGCTAGGCCCTGGCAGATGAACCTTAGGACTAAAGGGTGGGTCCAGCTCTGCGCATGCTGTGTCTCACCTAAAAAAAATCCCTAGTGCAGGCTCGAGGGTGCTATCTGCTATCCTCTTTTTATCAGCACTTGGAAAAGGCGCTGATGAGGAGCATGGATGGAGCCCTCCCTGGAGCTTCGTTCGCGAAGCCTAGCCATACAGTCCCTTCCTCACTCCTCCCCACAAGGGAGCTTTAGAAAAGCCCAAACAGGGTCAGATCCTAAAACCCATTCACACCAGAGGAGCTCAGATGACAGCTGAAGTGGCTGCTAGGTCTGGTACCAGGCAGGGAGGTCCTCCCTTACCTTTCTGGTTTAGGCTGCTGTTGAGTGGTTTCATTTGCCTGCTACTCCTCCTGCCTGTTGGCTCTTCTTAGCACCCTTTGGGTACTGCCTGCTCTTGCCACTCCATTTGCTGCCCACCACCTGCAGCTTCTATATCTTTCTGGCATGAAAGCATAAAGAAGATGATAGTATTTCTTTACACAACAATTTACTTTTTCTTGTTATGGACCTGTTGAGTTATGCCCCCTCTGTATTTTCCAGAAGACCTTTGTTACTTGCACACATTTTGCACTATCTGCCTTGGAGACCTTGTGCAACCAGCTGCTTTTATGCAGTGTACTTGCCTGCTACCTTGAGTTCCTCAGGGAACATGCAGAAGGTTTTTCATGACATTCCTCTACTCAGCCATTTGTGTGAAGGGCTTCTTGCCAGCTGGGCACTCTGACAGAGTTTGCTCATCCAGTTTCTTTAGCTCACAATACCTTGCAGAGCCTTTTCATCAGGACTTTGTGGAGATTTTGGGGTCATTCTTCTCCCCATCCACCAGCAAATATTAACAGCATGCTCCCTGCTTTCCAAGGGCATCAAATCACTGACCTTACAGTTCATGTACAGAAATTGATTCCATGCAAAGGAACCATCTGGGTGTAAGAGTCCTGTACGTGGAGAAAAGAAAGACCAAAGAGCCTAGGAGAGGCTTACTTCTTTCCTCTTTTTACGTACACACTGAACACTGGAGCCTCAACAGTCTGTCCAGTTTTGCTACAGCAGCTGTCACATTAACAATTTATAGCTCAGGAGTGGACTGCACTTGTGAAGGATTACCCTCAGGTTGATCATGTTTGCCAATGACACCTTTAACAGTCAACATGTTACCAGAAATCTTACTACTATTCCTGTTACACGGTGAGACCACAGTGTACTCAACACTTTCTTGGCATACTAAAGTCTTTGCATTCAGTGTGTTCAATCAGAGCATTCTTCATGACTAAAGATGTCTGCAAATTAAAGATAAAGTTGTCTCCTTAATGCTGTCAGGCTTTGCACCTGACTAACCTGAGGAATGCAGCTATAGACATCTTTTTCACTAGTGAGTCATCTCAGAAGGAAATTCAGATCATAAATGGTCCTCTGAATAACCCTATCTTTCTCCACTAAATAGGTAACGTACCAAGAAATCTTGTTTACTTACTAAGCTCTGAGCCAGGAGGGTGGATTCGGGCCAAAATCAAGATAAATGTCTCATTGCTGCTCTGGGCACCCTATAAAGCATGTTTGCATCACTATATCTGCTGCACACATCCAAACTGCAGCTACACACTTCCCTTGTGAGCTACACACACTAAAACCTTTACCAAAGTTTCATAGCAAATTTTATCAGCACAGATACCAACAGTCATGTACTATAGGTCACATACAGGGAGTAATTGCTGTCCCCAATTCTCTACTCCAAGATTTACATGGGTTGGCCACACAAGAGAGTTCCAGGCCAAGCCACTGTCTCAGTTTCAGCAGCTCCTTTCCCTCACATCCTCTCTGAGACAGAGAGGTGATTGCACAAGCACAGCCCTTGGGCATGAAATGCATCCCCAGCCTGGAAGTGACACTGGAGCTCTTTGTGAGTCACATGGGCCCAGGAGGTTGTGTGGCCTTGTGCTAGTCTGTAAATGCAACAACTGTGATTGACAGAGAGAAATGAAGTAAAAACACATTTATTATACTGTCTGGGTTTTTTTTCCCTTTCTCAGCTGAGATAGAAGCATCATTGGCTGCAGCCCAACAGCAGAAAACTGTTCAACTTCCAACCTCACTAAAAAGTACTGTCAAAATGGTACTAAGTCAATAGTGAATGCCTAAGCTTGTGAGAGGAAACAAAAAGTAGTTCATAGATACATAAGTGACTTTATTGACAACCCTGGGATTTGCAATAGCCTGACTTCTGGGTCCCAGGAGTGATAAATAGGCAGTCAGAGTGCACTGGTTGGGGATGAAAGAATAAAGAGTATGTCTGGGCTGGGAGTGCTAGTTCATATCAATGAAATCGGGATCAGCTGAGCTGCAGAAAGAAGTATGTTAAGTGTTAGAGCACTGGGAACTGGTATCCAAAACAGGAATCAGAAATAAGGCTGGATCTGTAAAGAGAACCAATAGTTCAAGAGAGGTTGGAAGATTTGGTCCTAGGTGTTTCTTTAAAGAGAAAATGAGCTGCCCTGTGTCCATATGAACTGTCAAAACCATATGCTAAACAATGGCATTTCCATCTACTTCTTTACCAGGTCTTCCAGTTTTAAGTCAGGACCTTCACCCCAGTGGTATGAATTCATCTCTCACAATTTTGTCCACCCTTCTCAGAATCCCAGATGTTTTTTCCCCTTCCCACCCTATGCCCTATCTCCTCCACCCTGTGCTCCTTTCCTCCCAGTTCTGCCCCACGCCACAGGTCTGTATGGAAGATGAGACACATGGGAACTAGAGCATGTCATTGTGCTGCTCCAGCTGTCACAGAGCAGCTGGGAGATGGTGCTGGATGGGCAGGGCAGTAAGGACCTTCAGCAGGCACAGGAACAGCTTATTCCTCACTGCTTAGAGCAAGAAAGGGAATCAACAATCTTCCTGGCACTTCTTGTCTTGTTGGTTGGACAAGAACCAACCCACAAGAAAGCTGAAGGCCACTAAACAGGCACTGTAATCCTCCTGGGGTAAAATGACTTTAAGGAAGCACTGAAATGTACAGGGAACTTCTCATGGGTGTAGGAAGATTCATGTTTGCCTGTGTCACAGAACAGAGCTCTTAGGGATAAGGCCTTTTTTCCTTGCAGAATTTGACATCTTTAGCTCCCTCCACTAGAAACCAAGCAATCAAGAACCAATCTATTTTATTAGCCAGATGTGCAACTCTCATTCTTGGCAGCTGGCAGCTGAGAACTTGTAAATGTGCATTCACCTACTTCAGTTTTAAGCAACATCATTGCCAACTAGCAAATGTGCCCTGGCACTCACTAATTTCTTTTGTCCATCTTCCCACATCTCTACCTCAACAATCATGGCAATTTGTTAATTATCTTGGGTTTGTTTTTATTTCCTATTCTTTTAACCTTCAGGAAGCTGCTTTCAGAAAGCCATCTGCACTTATTGACTGCCAACACTCAATGCCATTTTAATAAGCCTGGTGTGGGTTTGATTTTAACATGTTTCCCTGTGCATAAAAGCCTATTTCCTTAGCTGTCACAGAGTGTGTCACTTCAATAAAGTTTCCCAGTTGCCTTCCAAGCATGCCAATTTTTATCCTCACATTCTTAAGCAATGGGTTCAATCTGAGGATAACAGCAATACTGGTCATTATCCAAACCAGTCAATGCCCACTGCTTTGATTTGCCTTCTGACTAGAACACTTCAGCATAGAAGCAGATACCTATAGAAATACTTTCATTCTGAAAAGGGACAGCAATCACACTTCAGGGTTCAGTGGCACCACATCCAAGTGACTTCAGGATCAAATAGGCTCCTTTCACAAGGCAGTTTAATGAACTTCCTCTCTGCAAAACTCACCTGGGATTGGAAAGTAAAGCCTGGTACTTTTCTTGCTCTGACAGCATCACTGGGAGTGATAATTCTCAGCAGCAAAGAGATTTCTGCAAGACTAATGATAGATGTTGGGAGGGGCAGCTGGACGTAGAGGCAATCACAGTCTTCATTAATAATAGCAATATTGGAGAAGTAAACATTAATTAATGGCTTCTTTTGGGTGCTGTTTGACAGGGAAGAGAGAGCTGCTCTGACAGCTTCTAGCAGCTGCTAGTCTCTCTAGGCTCTTCTGCTGATGGAATAGTTTACCCACAGCTCTCCCACCAAGGCTGATGTTTCTCTGCCCCCTCAGAGGCAGCTCAATCACCCTCCTTGCTGGAATGGAATCCACGGGGAATAGAGCTCTGGCCTCTTGGCAGACTGCACTGCCTTCCTGGTGGGATGATCCCAAAGGAATGGGAGAGATTATGCCACTGGGAGGACAGGAGGTGGCAAGGGGATGCCAAAAGGAAAATAACAGCAGATGATAGGAAATAGCAGGAAGACCACTTGAAGCAAATTGCTAGGCAATGCATCTGATTGCAGCCTCAGTGTTTCCTCCCAGCCTCCAAGTTTTTCTTTCACATTGTGCTTAATTTGTAAACTGTTTTTATCAGGGATTGCTTATTGTCAAATATACTCAGAAGAGAATATTTTTAGTGAGTTAGTCCTAGAGCTAGTGTCAGGAGACCTAATTGTTATTCTGACTCTGGCCCTTCTGCCCCTGCTTGCAAGGCACTAGGAAAATCATTCCTTTCTCTTATGCTGCTGGCTTCTCCACATCTATATTGTCTGTTTAAATCTGAGCTCTCCCAGGCAGAGACTGGAACAATGAAAAACTGATCCTTGATTATTAGCACCTAAGCAAGGTGCTAATAAGTACCTAATACTTGTAAATAGTACAAACAAGAACAACAAAAGTTCAAAGGAGAGAATAAAACTTGGAATTAACCCTGAATTAATTGTAAGGATACAGAACTGCAAAGAAAAGCACATTACTCTGCTTTACCTGAGCAAGCTTTGCAGCAGAAGCAGGGACAAGGCTGCAGTGAAAATTCTTCACCTCTAGAGCAAACACCAAGCAGGTGCTGTATTTCTTATTTTTAAGACACTTTTCAGCACAGAACCACACTTTAATCAGAAAGATTTTATAATCCAGCACCTCCTGCAAATCTTTGCTCAACGTAAATTTTAATACCTTTGGCATGTTTTGGCTGCCAGCCTATTATTCACTTGGCTCACCTCAAGCAAGTTTTAAATTATGCTGTTAAAACAAAAACTATTTCAGATGTGCTAGACAGTAAAATGATTTTGTAAGCCAGCCTTGTAGGACCCCACAGGTCCTGTCTGTCATTGATTTGTCTGCAGCTGGTTCTAAGACACATTCAGTTTATAGGTAAATTCATAGCTGGGTGGGTTTATAGAGAGGCTTTGGCCTTGCTAATCATGGACTTGGAAAATCAGGCTGTACTTCCAAACACTTTTTACAGCAGATCCAGGGTAAGATTGGAAGAGGAGGGTAATAAATTATGGGTTTATGCTGAATCTTTCCACAAGTCCATTTTACAGAAAGTCATGTAAAAAACCCAGACGAATAGGCCCAACAGCTGGGGCACCAACTCCTACAATAACAAAGGGGAGAGAAAATTGAAGGAAAGCAGAAGAAAGAATCCTCTTGAAATTATTTGCCATCAACAGATAATAAGTATTCCCAGTCAAAAATTTTTCCTTTCTCTGCTTTAGGTTCAGACCTTAGTTTTCTCTCATAAATAACTATCTTGGACATTGGGCTCTGGAATAGGCTGCCCAGGGAGGTGGTGGAGTCACCATCCCTGGAGGTGTTTAAGAAAAGATTGGATGTGGCACTGAGTGGCATGGTTTAGATGTTGTGGTGTATAGGGTCATAGGCTGCACTTGATGATCCTGGGGGTCTTTTCCAGTCTTGGTGATTCTGTGATTCTGTGATACTGAAAGGCAGAAAAAGTATCCAGGGAGAAGCAGCTTTAAATGTGTGAGGATATGAAACAAACTACTGACTAATGCACTTTGTCATATATTTAATTTAGAAACAAGATTAGTAAATCAGCTAGTATGTGGCTGAAGCTCCTGTATCTGCCCCACAATACAGGTTGTAAGGGAAGAACCACAAGGGACCTAGTGTGGCATTTTTGCTTNGAGCTTCGTTCATGAAGCCTAGCCACGAATCACAGATGAGCTGAGGGATGGTGCTGGGCAGGACAGGAAGGGCCTTCGGTGGGCAGCTAAACACCTTGAGTCCTGAGCAAGAAAGTATATCAAAAGTCTCTCTGATGGAGGAGAAATGAAAACCACAACAGAAAGCTAAAGGTCACAAAATGGACACTTTAATCCTCCTACAGCAAGGGAAAAAAAAAGGTCATCCTTAAATGCCCATGTGGGGTTAACCTGACAGTCCTGGTTTGAGGAGTTGAGCCGAGCTGGCAGCCAGTGTCCAGTGGTGTTCCCCAGGCTCAGGACTGGGGCCAGCTCTGTTTCATAGCTTTAGGAGTGATCTGCACAGGGGGATCAAACATGGCCTTGGTAAGTTTGCAGGCTACACCAGGTTGGGTGGAAGTGTTGATCTGTTGAGGGTAGGAATGCTCTACAGAGGGATCTGGACAGGCTGGATCAATGGTGTGAGGACAATGGGATAAGGATCAGCACAGCCAAGTGCTGGGTCATGCTTTTGGGTCACAACACTACCATGCAATCTTGGGGCAGAGTAGCTGGAAAAACGCCTGGTAGAAAAAGACCTGGAGGTGTTGGTTGGCAGCTGCTGAAGTGTGCCCAGGTGGTCAAGAAAGCCAATAGCATCCTGCCTTGTATCAGGAATAATGCAGCCAGCAGCACTAGGGGTCTAGATGTAGTCCATATCCAGGGCTAAACTATGACAGTTGTTCTCTCACCAACTGACCCTCCCCAGTCAAGGAGAAGGAGCAGGAAAAGAAGACCTGTGGGTTGACATAGAAATGGATTTAATGAAACAACAAAAACTGATATTAATACCAATATAAAGTATACAAAGTTATTCTCAGCCTAGTGAATATACAGTGGTCACAATAAAGAGGAGAGCAGTCCTTGGCAGCAGAATGATGCCCAAAGAAGGGCAGCAAAGCTGTNACCACAAGGGATTGTCAGACTGTGCCATTGTCACACTCTACAACTACCTGAAAGGAGGGTGGAGTGAGGTGGGGCTCAGTGTCTTCTCCCAGCTAACAAGCAAAAGGACAAGAGGAAACAGCCTGAAGTTGTGCCAGAGGAGGTTCAGCTTGGATATTAGGAAAAATTTCTTCACCAAAAGGGTTGTCAAGCATTGGCCCAGGCTGCCCAGGGCAGCGGATGAGTCACCATCCCTGCAGGGATTTAAAAGATGTGTAGATGTGGCTTTTAGGAACATGTTTAGTGATGGATTTGGCAGTGCCAGGGTAACAATTGGACTCATGATCTTCAAGGTCTTTTCCAGTCCAAATGATTCTGTTCCATGACACAGAAGAGTTCTGTAGCAGCATGATTTAAGACCCTTCTGACCCCACAGGCCTTGTCACTTGCTAATAAACCTCACTGTTTTATAGGACCATGCTATAAGTGAACAGAAAACAAGGTTAGCATTAAAAAGATGCGTAGGGGGAAAAAATGGTTTGTTGAACTATTTTAGTTCTTAGTTCAGTCAGCATTCAAACTTCTGTTTTAGTTGATCTCCTCAAGGTCCTTTCATAGTCTAGAGAAAGAAGCTGACGTTTCTAGGCTGCATCTCATCTCTTTGTAGTGCAGATGTAATGTAAAGTAAAGCAGAGCAGTGAGGCCCTGGCAGTGTGTGTTTCCCTGCAGTGCCTCTCAGAGGGCCAGGGGCTGGCTGCCTGGGCTGGAGCCACCCACACTCTGCATGGCTAAAGTTAGGGGACAGAAATCCTGCTGTGCATCTCTTGCTGTTCTTCAGATAGAGCTCCCCTCTTTGTAGCTCTTCTGTGTGAGGCTTCAGGATAATCCTGACCTGTTAGTAAATGTGTAGGTGAGACACACACACACATAGTTGCAGTGATACCCTCTTGATCTTCACCTGCAAAAAGAGTGCTTTGGGGTACAGGGATGTTTCCTCTCCTGGCATAGTTTAGGAAGTTTGCATCTAGTGTTCTGAATGCTGACATATGTCAGTCAAACTGTATTTTAATGAAGGTTTTCAGTGCTGAAAATCTCACTTCTGAGTAGGATGGTGAGTGAAATATTTTCAGGATGTCAGCAGGGAACTTGTATTTGTGTATTTTCAGACATGAAGCTTGTTCTGCTCTAACTGTTGTCTGGCATTTCAAGCTGTGCCTAGGTGACCAGCTGGGACATATTCCTGTCTATCCTAATAATGCTTCTCCAGCTGTCCAGATCAGGGACTGGGTAAGGAGTTCCCTGCAGCTCCCCTGCCACACACAGATGGCTAATACCAGCATCACTGCCTCACCATGGAGCAGGGACATGTTTCAGGGCTGGGGAGGCAGGAGTTCCCAAATCTGTAATGATTCCCTTCACCAGGGAACTTTACCATTTCTTCAATGAAAAATGCTGAGACCTTCCTCTCCACCTCTTCCCAGAAAATGAGTGCTAGTGGCCAACTTTGATCCCTCAAATGTTGTTAGGATTGCTCAATGCAAGGCAAGCTTCCTCTTTTCTCTCTAGCTCTTGCAGGCCCCCCCCTCCCCCCCCAACTCTTCAGGAAATCCAGAATATGTTCAAAATGAATTAGAAATGGGGAAGGGGGAGAAAGAGATTGGAAACCACAGAAACCAATAGCTTTTATTAGAGTCTGAAATGTGAGAGCACATTAAAGCATGTCTCAGCTTAGTACTTGAAAAAAAACATGCACCATCACTATGGAAATTTCAGCTCCCTTATAATTTATGCCACTTCTCTTCTAATATTAGCAGGTTTCCAAAATCTCCTTCTGTTCCTTGACTAGCTGAGGCTGTAGTGCACTGCACTCCATTCTCCCTCTCTCCTCAATTTCACAGCCTGGCTCTGTCCCCAGACTGCTCAAGAGCTAAGCCTACAGCTCTCAGGCTCTTCAGTTACATTGCTGTCACTGTTGTTCATGGTTTGTTAGTTGGCCTCAGCAGCAAAACAAGCTAGGCCTAGCATGCTTTCCTATTTCTTTCTTCCACAAAACTGGGCTAGTTCCCTGTATTTCTTCACTAGGTTCATGCCTGTGATCAATGCCCAATGTTCTGTTCACACCTATCAGTTTCTCTTACAAAGCTTTGGTGGTGGCTGCCATCTATGGAAAAGCAGCATTGTCTCCTTGGTAGAATGCCCTACAGATCAATATTAATTCCTTTTTTTGTTTTATTTCCATGCTAATGAGTATTTCTTCACCAGTAGCATGCAAGTGTTTCCATACACCAACACAACAAACTTCCATTCCTAGTCTGGAGCAGCTCGCTCCACAGGGGCAAAATTCCTTTAGTTCATCAGAAATCTTCCTACAAATTGCTAATATTGATCCAGTTGGTTTGTTGGGGGAGATTTGAGGGGTTTGGTTTTGAGGGGGTTTTTTGTATATTTTGGGGTGTTTGGGGTTTTTTTTTCCCTTATTGTTTGTTCTAATAGTTTTTGACTTCACTCACTCAAATAGCCCTGATGAACTGCATGGTTCCCTCAGATTGATGCTAGTCTCTTTAGGGTAATAACATCTTTTCTCTCCCATATTTTTCTGCTGATTTCTCTTCTTCCTGCACTGGTGTTCATTGCAAACAGGTCCTGAGTTTATTAACAGAAATGATAACTCAATAAGGTAATCCAGAATATCTCACTGTTGTGACAGACACCATTAGGTAACCATTTGGTAATTCTGGGTAAACAGCTTGAAGTTGTCATTCAGTGTTTATCAAAGCATTTGTAAAAGCCAAGAAACCCTGAACAGAACTGTTATTTTCCAGGCTAGCAAAAAGGTGAATAGCAGGGAGTGGCAGCTCTCCTCCTGGCTGCCATAGCATTTTGGACAGCTTGTCCGTTAGAGTCCTTTTCTAACCCATGACCAGTCCCTTAAGGCTCTGAAGTCTCTCTGGCCAAAGAGTTGAAGAATATATTACAAAAATAACACTTACATGTCTCCTAGGGAATCTTTTTTCTCCTTAGGAAAGCTAAGTGTATCTTGAAAGATAAAGTCACTTGCTAAATGGACAGGTTTTGTCTCACATGCTCACCTATGTGTAGGCTTAAATCATATGTCATCTACCACTGACATGTTCTATCAAGCTATGTGCTCTTAAGGGCAAGCCAAGCAAAAAGGGATCTCTGGAAGACATTCCAGATGTGTTTGTAACCTCTGACCTTTGCTGCAACCTCAGTGCAGTGAGCTAGGACCCAGCTTTACTGCTCTCATAGCAGTAGCTAACCAGGGGGATCTTCTCAATGCTTATAACCATCTAAAGGGTAGGCACCAAGAGGATGGGAACAGTCTCTTTTCAGTGGTAGGACAAGGGCCAATGGGCACAAACTAGAACACAGCAAGTTCCACCTGAACATAAGGGAAAACTTCTTTACTGTGAGAGGGATGGAGCTCTGCNCCCTGCCCACTGCAGGGGGGTTGGACTAGATGAGCTCCAGAGGTCCCTTCCAACCCTAACCATTCTATGATTCTATGATTCTGCCCAGAGAGGTTGTGGAGTCTCCTTCTCTGAAAAGAGACTTTCAAAACCTGCCTGGATGCTATCCTGGGGAGCTTGCTGTAGGTGAAGCTGCTCTGATAGGGGGTTGGACTAAATGATTCCAGAGGTCCTTTCCAATCTCTACCATTCTGTGGTTCTGAGATGTGGTCATCTCTTCATTACTGCACTCTAGATGAATTCTGACTTTGTACAAATAACTATGGTTGGAGAGATGACACTGCAAAAGTGTTAATTGCCAGTTGCTTCATGGGCATTATTTGTCTGACACTGAGCCATGAGGTCTGGGGAAGGTAAACTGTCTCTTCTAATCTAAAAATCACCTTGCTGGAAGTTACCCATTATCAAAGCTTTTAGTCTTCACATTTGTTTCTAACTGTTCCCTTACTCCTTTACCCTGGCAAATATCTTCCCTTATAGAAAAGCAAACTAGGACTGCATATCTTCTTTGATATCTATTTTATATACATATACACACACATGCAAGTGCACACACAAAGCTCTATCAATGAGAATGACTAAACTGAGGGCATTGCTCTATGTTTATTGGTGCTAAAATTAAATGCTTTGCAGCTCAAATGCAGAGGCACTTCTGATGTTTTTTTGTCTCCCTGCAGAGGGAAACAATGTTTAATTGTTAACCTTGAAATGTTTTAGGTTGTACTAGATATTGATTTATGGTTCTTACAGTGCAGATGATCAGTGTAACAGAACTACATGCAAAAATATTCTGCTTTGGTGCCATAAGCTATTGGAGCTGACTTCCTCCACTAGGCCATAAACCAGAACGAGTTCCATGACTGTTAGCAGCATCCTTCTATTTACAGAAAGAAAACAGCAAACCATAGCAGAGGCAACACTGGTACACATTTTGAGGTAAGGGCTGTAACAAATCTCCTGTGGAGCCTCTCAAATGAGACACAAGAGCCTATGCTTGCAGAGGAGTTTGGTCTGCTGGCCCAAGTGGCCTGTGAGAGTCTGTTGCCCTTGCAGAGCTCTAAAGGAGCACATAGTCCTGCTGCTTGAACAAAGTATGCACAGGCATCCAGCTCCAAGCCTCTGAATTTAAATAGGCTTCCAAGTCAGAAGAAGGGGAAACACTTAACTTCTGGCTTCATAAAGAAGGATGAAGACTTAAGACTGAAGAGCTGAGCTGTGTGAAGAAGGCTTGACTTATTTATTGTTCTTTTGAAACTAAAAATAGCTGAAGAGGTGCTGATATTGGGTCACTGCCATGCTTGATTCTGGCAGAGAGCAGGAGCAGCCTGTGAAATGTTCCCTGAACCTTAACAGATTGCTGAATGAAGGCACTGATTTCAATAGATGCTTCCTAGAAAGCACCACTGGAGAGACTGAAGACTCCTAGTGTGCTGAAGGGTGCACAATCTACTTGTAAATCATATTTCCAGTGCTATCTTCTGCTCCTGTCATAACCACTGCTCTCAGCAGTACCTTAAGTGACTGTAATAGGCACAAATTTAAAAGGTGTTCTTTAAAAACAAGAAGTTGCCTGTTATGCTATGCATTTGGTAGAGTTTTAGTTTGATTCCTGCCTAAAGTGTTAGCCTGAACATTGCTCTCATGCACTGCTCCAGGGGAAAATACAGAGCTTTCTTCAACACACACAGCTGTGAAGGGAGAATTACAGAATCATCACAAAAATGCTCAGGGGCTGGAACACCTCTCCTACAAGGACACGCTGAGGGAGCTGGGATTGTTCAGCCTAGAGAAGAGAAGACTTTGGGGGAACCTACCAGTACCTAAAGGGAACTTGCAAGCAGGCTGCAGAGGGCCTGTTTGCAAAGGCCTGCAGGGAAAGGACAAGGGGCAATGGTTTTAAATTGGAGAGGAGTAGATTTAAACTGAACATTAGGAAGAAGTTCCTCCCCACGAGGGTGGTGGAACACTGGACCAGGAAGGTGGTTGAGTTGCCATCCCTGGAGGCATTGCAGGTGAGGCTTGCCAGGGCTCTGGGCAAGCTGCTCTAGTTGGGGATGTCCCTGGCCACTGCAGGGGGGTTGGACTAGACGACCTCCAGAGATCCCTTCCAATCCAAACCAGTCTAGGATTCTAGGATTCTATGATCATGGTTGGAAAAGACCTCTGAGATCATCAAGTCCAACTAACACTACCATGCTCACCACTAAACTAAACCACTCATTAAACCATGAGTCTAGCAGGAGAAAACATGACAGTATTTAAAGCAGCAGCCTAGCTTCAAATGCCTACCCTAATATAAACTCCCTGTGGGGCCCTGGAGAAGTTACTCAGCTTCTCTGTAGTTCAGTGAACTAAGAGTAACAGTGAGTCCCTAGCCCCCAGAAGTAGCCTTAGGGAATTCCTGTCACAGGCTGAAGGGTACTTAGGCATGGAGGTTGGAATTACCAGCTTCCTTAAGTATTGGTAAGGCAAGAGGAAGTAGTTTCCATCACAAGAGGGAGCACACATAATCACAGAATCCCAGACTTGTCAGTGTTGGCAGGGAGCTTCCAGCTGCTCTAGGTGCAAGCCCTGTGCCTGCCCTGGGCAGGGACACCTGGCACTAGAGCAGCTTGCTCCCAGCCCCAGCCAGCCTGGCCTGCAACACTGCCAGGGCTGGGGCTGCCACCACCTCTCTGGCCAACCTGGCACAGTGGCTCAGCACCCTCCTGGGGAAGGAACCTCCTTCTCATTTCTAGTCTAAATTTCCCTTCCTCAAGCTTGTATCCATTCCCCTTGCCATATTGCAATCTGAAGCTTTAAAAGGAGAAGTATAAGGATAGCTATTTTATTAACCACTGCCAAATCCTTGACTGCCTGTGGCTTGTAACATCTTCCCTGTTTGCAGACATCTCTGTCAATGGCCAAAGATCAGATCTTGCATTACTGAAGGTTTGCCTTCAGAGCTGAATCAGCCTTTGTGTCTGCAGGTCGTGATCACATTTAGATGTTTATGCACATAGCAAGACTGAATCAGCACCTACAAACAGCTTCCTACAGTCTAGCAAAGTAGGTCAGTAAATCAAAGAACCAAACATACATTTGTTTTCTATGCACTGTGGAGAACAGACAAAAATATCCTTACTTAATGCATTTGCACTTTTATATCCTGTTATCACATCAATTATTGACAAGATCATCTTATTTCTTGCTGAATCCTTCTTAATCATCTAAGTCTACTGAAGGAAAATTGAGAGGATGCTTCTGAACAAAACAGTAGACTTGGTTCTCTGTACCTCTAAAAGCATAGGGGGTTTGGTTTGGGTTGGGTTGGATTTGGTTTTATCTATATAAAATTTCATATTACCAGCATATTACAAATGAAAAAATTTTGCTATAAACACAAAAACTAGAAAATGCTTCACATTTCACAGTTCTGACTTCATTGCCTTTCTTGACACCTGTGGAGGATTTGCTTGAGTGGAAGCTAGACTCCAGAAATTCCTAGCTGAGGTGAGAAGTGACAGCTATGGAAGTCAGAGGACTTGGCATGGAAATTCAAGGCTGGCAAGCAAAGGTTGTGCCATGTTTCACTGAGATCTTGTCTTCCATTCACCTCTTGTAGGTGCAAGTTCAAATACTTCTCATTTCTAGTCTAAATTTCCCTAGCTCAGGAATGGGTCAGCTTCAGAGAAGCTCTGGGTCTTGTGAGAAATTTGCAGTATTAGAGTTTAAGTTGAGCATTTCCCAGGAGCAAATCAAGTTTTTCAGTGTTTTTCTTTTCCTGTGACAGCCTTCAACAGAATACCAAAATATCAATTATAATTCAGTGAAAAATACCCAGAAATAGTTTTTCTTTTATTTTTAGACTTATCAGAAAAGTAACATTTCTGGGAAAAAAAACAAACCAAAACAAAACAAAAACCTTTTGAGGGGGTTTTGGTTAGAACCAAGCAAAAATCTTACCTCTGGAAACTTGTTTTAAAGACTATTACATTGAGATGAGCTTGGTCAAGCATAGCGTGCAGCTCACCTTGCTTGTGCATCTCTGCCTTCCCATATTTCCCTGAATAACTACCTCATTTTACAGCCTCATTCACTCTAGTTTGGTACCTTTTTATTTGCCCTTTGTGCCAAAGTTATTCACTCAGGACCTTCATCCATTTGAAATACAAGGGGTTTTGCTTCAGAAGTAAGTAGGTATAATGTAGGATGAAAGGGACTGAGATGTTTTAAGGTATTCTATGAATGTGAGAAGATTAGATACAGCAACAAACAGCTTTTATGAGTGATTTAATGCCAAAGCATAACATTTTATATGTCTTCAATGCCATTCTTCCTTTGTGCAAAAAAATAGAAGAGATAAATAAGGAGGACAGAAACACAAACAGAAATAAATAAGAAGCTATAATTGTTCAATTCCTTGCTCCTCTATGTGTTTTTTTCAGTGTGAGCAGAGGAGAGATAAAACTAATAGTGCTCAACTAGCAAAACCATGATGGCAGATTGGAGACCTGCAAGGAACATCCAGGGCATAGCAACCACTAACAAAAAACTGAGAACTAGGAAAGAAGGGATCCCTCACCATAGGAAGGACATGGAGCTGTTGGAGCATGTCTAAAGAAGGGCAATAAAGTTGGTGAAGAGTCTAGAGCACAAGTGTTATGAGAAGTGACTGAAGGAACTGGGGTTGGTTAGTGTGGAGAAGAGGAGGCTCAGGGGAGACCTTAACTCTCTCTACAACTCCCTGACAGGAGGCTGGAGTGAGCTGGGGGTAGGGCTCTTCTGCCAGACAATGAGTGATAGGACAAGAGGAAATGGCTTCAAGTTGCACCAGGGGAGGTTCAGATTGGCTATTAGGAAGAATTTCTTGCCTGAGAGGGTTCTCAGGCACTGGCCCAGGCTGCTCAGGGAGGTGGTGGAGTCACCATCCCTGGGAGAGTTCATAAAGCACGTAGCTGTGGTTCTTGGGGCCATGGGTTAGTGGTGACCATGGCAGTGTTGGGTGGGATTGACTGTGGGAATGGAGAGAATGCTGCCCATGTCTTGTGTATGACTATTGACTGTTGGTACTGAGTGCTGCCTGCAACATGGTGGCAGCATATGTATGTGTGTACCATAGAGACTAGGTAACACAAACAATAAGCAAACAGATAAGTACATCAAACACTGCATGCTTAATAGAGAGATTCATAACAGTACAACTTGGCTGTGGTCATTTTTTTTCTGTACTACGTATCAGTCTTTCTTTGTGACATGGATTGACACTGTAGGGTTCCCCTAGAAAATACCAATGACAACAAATCATTTTAGTGTCAGTTCTTGCTGTGGTGTTTTGGTTTAAGTATTGCTCCAGTTTGAAATCGGCTTTCCCTGGAGTTTGTAGGCAGAGTCTTGATAAGGGTCTGGAATCCTTTGAGATCTTGAGTGGAAGGAAAATGTTCAACTTTCTAGGTTGTGCAGATCTGATCCATTTCCTCTAACTGAATGTCTGGCAGTTTGGCTTTTTATTCCTTTTTGCTGTAATTATAAACCCATTTATTGCAAGGAAAGTCATAGAGCAAGAATATTACTCTTATCATATTCTGTAGCACTCAAGAAGAAGTCACAATATAGAAGGTGGGGTGTGTGTGTGATTTGGGAGGACCTGAAATTTGCTTGCTGTTGCTTGCTTGGTTTTCCTGTGATGGCTCTTGCAGTACGTGCTATGGCTACTCTCTTCCAGGTCATTCAGGTGTTATTCATTGCATGAACTCAAGGAGGTTCTTAGTAGCTTATGTGATGTAAAGGAGTAGCCTTAAGCCATTTGCTTCTGACAGGTGTCCACATTAAAAAGAACCCTCCACATATTTGGCAGCTGGAGGTCAGTCATAAAAGCTTCATGGGAGAATGAATGTGAAGTGCCTTTCAGGTCAGAGTCTAGGAACTTTGGTACATCAAAACAAGATAGATTTCTGCTATTCTTGCTCAGACATAATAAAAGGCTTCATTTTTAGAACAACCAGAGCTGTACCTTTCATAAGCAGTAACACCTTGAGATCAACATGCCCTTACAAGGCTTTTATTATCTGGGACATAGAATACACTGAAATTATTAAAATACCTATCCAATTACTACTGAGAAAAAGAGATCTAATAAGAACAGATTTGTAAAGTGATTTAGAGAAATTAGGTTGCAGATGTCTGCTCGTTCTTGATATTATCATAGTGTAATATGCTTGTAAGCAATGTTGGGAGCACTAAGGGAGGTTAATTCAGCATCATCCTGCATAGCACTGAGCAGAGTTCACCTTGAACTGCAGTGCTTCTTGGCTCTCCTCAGCATGGTGACACATTGCTTCCTCCTCCACCCCTGACATGTTGCTAACCACTACACAACAGAGAAGTAAAACAACAAGGAAGAGTTTCTGAATTAATTTTAGCTTGAACTAATGATGACTTCTGAATTTTTACCAGCTTTTGCTCGTGAGGAAGCTTTGTATGCTAATGCTTGCTTTGACACTCTTTTCAACCTAGCACAGGAACAGAAAGTCAGTGTTCTTGCATTCCCTATTAGAGACACATCTCACCTGAAAAGCTGTCAAAACACTCAGCCTAATCCATTTTACTTTTGAGCCACTGTCTGCACTCAGTTTTTGCATAGTCCTGACTTTCATTTCCCCCAACTCCAGTTTCAGCCCATCACATGAGGAATGAGGAAGACAGTAGAATCACACGGCCAGAGTCTTCAAGCTCTTGTAGCTGTCATGTTGTTTATTTTGTCTCCAGGAAGAATAGTGTTCATAACTTGAGTACCATCTAAAATAGGAGTGAAAAGATGCAATTGGGCATTAAAAAGAACAGTTCATCTCCATCTTCTCTCCCCAGATGGAAGCATCCCACAGACCAGATTTGCTCTGTAGGCCATCAGCTAAAGTGCAGTAAATTAGAAGTGTCTTTCTTGTCAGTACTAAAAAAAAACCAACTGAATAAATATTAGTAAATTACACTACAAATAATTTCATTTCTTTTCCCCATTTTAATTGAAAATGGACTTTTATTTGAAATTTGTCAATTTTGATCTCATAGAAAATCAATGTGATATTAAAAAAAAAAAGAATAAAATGGCATTTATGGGATCCAGAGTGCATATACATCCTCTCTGAGTGTCTGAAACCTGCCAAAAGAGACTTTAGAGTAGGAGAGCTGCTGTGTTGCACAGCTGGTTGATTGAGCTTTTATGCGTGTGGTTAACAAAGAATGGGAATTCAAATTCAACACAGGATTTGCCTGGAAAAAAAAAACAACAGATCACAGGAAAAATATGGATGAACTATCCAGAAATATGTGGTGATGGAAAGCATGGAACTGTTACAATCACGTGGAGCACATCTACTTAAGAGCAGAATGAAACTGCAAAACCACCTAGACGTGTGGAGTTTAAACCCTGCAGCACATTTGATCCAGGAGGAAAAACATCTGGCCTGGTTCAGCTCCTCCTGAGCCTAATAACCTTTTGCAATTAGATATACTTTGGAAAGAAATGAATGGCAGGATGATCAGATGCATAAAACTTCCTTAAACTTCTTGTCCCAGAAGATAATTCTGAAGCAGTGGAAAACAGCATTTCCTATCTCTCCATGTGTCTCTCTGGCAGCACTGGGTTAAAATGGGAAAGCCAACCTGAGCAGATGAACCTGAATCACAGGCAAGTGGTTTAAGAGTGCCTTTTCCACAGCCACCTCTCAGCTGTATGAAGTTGTTTTTAGCAAAAGCACAGGGCCAAAATCAGACACAAAGTCTGAGACAAATACCCTAGAGGTAAAGATAACCCTCAAAACAATTTTGCTCTTCTTGGTTCTGGCCTGGAGAGGACTATTCATAGAATCCTAGAATGGGCAGGTTGGAAGGGACCCTAAAGATCATCTAGTTCCAACCTCCCCACACTGAGCAGGGATGCCAATCACTAGCTCAGGTCACCCAGGGCTGCATCCAGCCTGGCCTTGAACACTGCCAGGGATGGAGCAGCCACAACCTCTCTGGGCAACCTGTGCCAGTGCCTAACCACTCTCTGGGGAAAGAACTTCCTCCTAATCTCCAATCTAAATTTCTCCTCCTTCAGCTTATAGCCATTCCCCCTTGTCCTATCACAGTCTGACTGCTTAAAAAGTCTCACCCCTTCTGTCTTATAATCCCCAATGAATGTAAGTCATTCGACTTGCTTTCATCATCAGACTTTGGATGGGTAAGTTAGAAGGCCATGCTCCACATCTAGTCTGTGGACTGAGATGGGCTACTCTGAGGGGTGGTGTAGATATATCCCAGATGAAGTAAGGCACTTAACTGGATCACCATGATCAATGGAGAATTAAGTGTTCATCTCCAGAAGGCAACTTGGATTGCAAGGGACTGAAGTTTTTTATCAGAAGTGTTCTCTTTCCCTCCTGATCTCTCTCCCTCTTCCCCCTCAATCTCCACTCTCCACTTTGATTCCTTAAGCTATGCTGTGTTATTTACCCAGCTTGGTTAATTGGCTAAATCAGATGAGATAAAATCAGGCCTAGGCCCTTAACTTCCATATCTAAAAGCACATGCTGAAAGTGAACAGTGTAGATGCCTGCCATACTAGCATGTGATCAACATGAATTCCTCATGCAGTAAGGAAATATCATTCTCTTCTTGTCTTTGGCCATCTGCACAAACAAGTCTTCATAAATATTCTCAATTAATCTCTTTATTGCCTAGCTAAATTAGCAGCACTTTTTAGGATTTGAATGTCTCCACCAGGAGCTGAGCTCTTTGTCCTGCCTGTTCTTTTGCACTGGGTAGTCTGTCACTATCTTATCATGTTCAGCAAAGTGGAGACTCAGTTGTGCTGTCAATATAAACAGAATTAATACCAGCAACACAGAACTTCCAAAGCTTTAAAAGCAGACAGGGTGGTTGGACACTGTCACACAGCCCAAGCAAATGGTGGAATATGTGGCAACATAAATCAGTGGTCACAGGCACAGTCTGACAATCCCTTGTGGTCTCCTGTGGCCCCTGGTGCCATAACTNATGGAGCCCTCCCTGGAGCTTTGTTTGTGAAACCTAGCCATATGAATCAGTGGTCAGCTCTGTGGAACTCGGTCTTCTTTTAAGTTAATATCTCAGGGACCTACTGGTGACCACTTGGACAGTGAAGAGAAACAGTGTTGTTTTGTTAAATAGGAGAATGAAGCTTCTGAATCTCAGTGTTCAAATTGAACATTAAGAAACACAATGCCACCATATTATCTGTGAAGCTAGGTTGCAGCCAGTGACATACCTTCAGAGCTCTACCACAATAAACAAACCCAGAATCCAACCTTACAGAATCACAGAACCATTAAGGCTGGAAGAAGCCTCTAAGCTCATCCAGCCCAACCAACCCTAGCACTGCCATACCACTAAGCCATGGCCCTAAGGAGAGCAGCTCAATGGTTCTGAAACCCCTGCAGGGATGGGGACTCCAGCACCTCCCTGGGTAGCCTGGACCAAGACTTCACAACCCTTTCAGTGGAGAAATTCCTCCTTATATCTAAACTAAACCTCCCCTGGTGCATAATATTAATATTACATAATACTCCATAACAAAAAAATCTCCAAAACAGGGAAAAACACCAAACAAACAAACAAAAAGAAAACAAACCAACAAAAACCCCAAACCAATCAACCAAAAAACTCCCTAAAACAAACAAACAAAATCCACCAAAACCCAGAAGTACTACATTGGAAGCAACACAAAAAAGAATGATAGTGTGCTGAGCTGAGTGATACATTGGTAACATACTTTGTCCTTAATGAAAACATAGCTAGTTTGTGAAATAGTAGGAAAAAACTAAGCAAAGCAAGGGGGAAATGTTACGTGTCTAGGTTTTGTGTGTGAAAGTATTTGTGGTATGTTCTCAGGGTGACTACAAACACTGAAGTGCATTTTTAGCTGCAGAGCTCAAACATCACAAGCTTGGTTTGGTTCTGCTTCACAAAAGTTACACATCTGCTCCATCTAGTTAAAAATGGTTCTGACTCATTGACACAGAGCCCATGGCTAGAATTTTTGCTTTTCTCATTTGAAAAAAATCCCATCAGTGTGGAGCTAGCATCAGAAAGAGCTTCTCTGCTGTTGCTCTCTGCAGCACAGTGCATGACAGAGAGCTGCTGCCTCTCTCCTGAAGTCTCCTGAACCTGTCTCCTGAGAGATTTGTGGCTGAGAATAGCATCCATGAGGATTCTCTTTGAAGAAGAGACAACCTTCTAGCTTGATAAGGTTTGCAATGAATCCTGGTAGTTTTGATAAGCCTTTGATTTTTGTTGTAAAACCTTAACTAATCTGAGTAAAGATGCTTCAGCTTTACTGAATTTCAGAGGTTTTTTGAAGCATATCCAGAAGCTAAGCCTGAAAGGTTACTACCTGCTCTTCACTCTTTTATATTTACCCATTGGTTATCCATCTCTGCATGCCTTAATGGTACTTTCTCTGTCCTATATTGCCACTTTCACATCTCATGGAACTTCCAGCAAAATTAGCCCCAGCACATCCCTTGCAGCAGAGCAGGAATTGAGGTCAGCTCTGAGCAAATCAATCCCTGCTCTGCCTCATTTCAAACACACAGGATTCACCCAGTGCATTGCTAAAGGTCTCTCCATCTCTTCCCAAGCTGATGGACAAAGCAGGGCACAACAAAATTTGTAAGTTTCAAAACTCATGTGAAGCATACCAGTGTGAAAATTATAGGGAAAGCATCATGAAAATAATAATCCACACACACACTTTCCCATGGCTGTTTCATTAACTGAAGCATTGCTTTGGATTGCCACATGACACTTGCTTCCCTCGTGGCAGTTTGTTCTTCCTAGTGCTTTCCACACTGAACTGCTGAGCAATTCAAGAGTCCTAAGCAAGGAGATTGTGTACACAGAGCAGCTCTCAGCCACCACACAATAACTCTCCATGGGAAAATACTCTGTTGAAATAAAGAAAATGATGGCAGTACTTGTTTGAAAATGAAATAATAGCTAAAATTACAACTAATTCCCCAGGATGGAGTCACTCCAGACAAATGGTCACACATTGCTGTCCTTGCCACAGCAATGAATTTGGCTCCACATTGGCAAGGCTCTTCTGGAGTCACAAATGAAAACCCAATGAGCAATGAACAATAGAAGCTACACCAGATCAAGGTACTCCTCCCAATCCCATCAGCATTCCTGAAGTAATCAAGAGTAAAAATGAAGAGAGCAAGTGGTAGTAAGACCCCATACAATTATTCCTTCGTGATGAAAAAAACCCCCAAACAAACAGGGAAGAGTTTAAATAATTCACAGTATAGCTATTAAATATGTGCCACAGCAACACAAACTTTATGACTCCCATCTTGCACTTTCACTATCTAAACAAGCTTCTTTGTTGAAAAACTTCAAAAAACATGTTACTTCAAGTATGTTTATTGGTAGGCAAGCTTCTATTTCACTCTGGTGCAATTCCAAACTGGATAATTACAGCCTGTCTGCTGAAACCTCCCACTGTAATTTCTTTTGGCTCTACTGTTCTAAACTGCTGTGCAGCAGAGCTGCAACACTGAAGAGCTTCCCTATAAAACTGGGCAAAGCAATTACACAGGCCAGCAAAAAGGCTCCCTAATCTCTTTTAATGCTTGAAAAACTCTTCAGATTTTACCTGGGTGGAAGAGGGAGTCACCAATAAAAGATGTGATGTATGCTGAAGCACGTGTGCTTACATACACAAATGTACATTGCACTTAGCAAATACACATGGTCTGAATGAAAGCAATGGTTTTGGGAAAAAAAAACCCACCACAATAAATTATTTGTATTTGAATAGAGGGGAAAAAATTCAGGAAAACACATGCTTTTCATTATTTTCTCATTGTTTTCTGTACAAAGCTTCAGGGCCTGTGGTCTCTCTAGAAAACAGCTGCTCCACCCATATCCCAGCTCTGAATTTCATTCTTCTCACATGTTTCCCCAAGAAATTGCCTGCACTAACCTTTGTTGATAGGTGTCACAAGATTTCACAGTAAAACTCCACAGCAGGGGTTGTAAATAGCCACAAGACTTGGGTTTGCAGATATTTGTCTTTTTCTACAAGGCTGGGAATTCTATCAAATGAAAGAGCCTCAAGTTCGCTGCTTCTGTATGGCTTATCAAGCTGAGCAAGTCAGCCAGACAGAACTATCCCTACTCCAGTTATCAAGACATGAAATTGAGCAAAAAGTGAATGTTGGTGGTGAAAAGGTACCTAGTTGATGGCCTTTCCATACAGCACCAGCTGGAGGAAAAAGGGCTGCTCAATTATTCAGCACCATTCAGCCTCAGGGGTCTCAACAGGAAATCTCACCCTCGGATTTCACTCTTGGTTGCCTGCTCCCTTGACAATATCAGTGCACTCTGTCCACAGAATGCACTTGTCCTCCTCCAGCTGATGAACCCTGGGTATATCTATGTCAAACAGCAAAGTATTTGGATTGCAACACAGGCCTTTGAACTAAAACTCCAGAGGAATGTTGGCACAGGGCTAACAATAGTGAGCAATTAGCTTAAGTGCTCTCCCACTGCAATGTAATCAACCAGCTCCTACTGCAGAGAGCAAAGAGAAGGTGATTTGGACCAGAAGTCACCTGGTGGGGGGTCTTGTGAACTCCTCACTGAAGTACTAAAGAGGAGGAGGAGGAGGACTACAGAGGTGCCACATTTGCCCTCCGGTGACTAGCTGTGAATGAGACCTCTCTAGCTCCCAGGCAGTGGTCAACTGGCTTGCAGGGATGCTATGGAACCTCTCAGGGCTTCCCCTCTGAGGAAAAAGAGGAGGCCTAGAAATATTGTGGATAACTTGAGCACTCGTGANTGCTCCAGGCCAGGATGCCATTGGCCTTCTTGGCCCCCTGGGCACACTGCTGGCTCCTGTTCATCCAGCTGTCAATCAGGCTGTCAAGTCTCCTGAGCCTATGGGCATGTCAGTGTTTGAGGGGGAGCAGGGACACCCAGAGCTCTCAGAGTGGCTTCTAAGGGAGCCTGAGACTGCAAAGCAGATCTAGGCCTGCGTGGAAAGGAGAGGCTCAAAGCACCTTGGGCATCCATATCTGGAGAGCAAGCCGGTGAGTGCTCAGCCAGTAAGATCCTCCACTGCAATTTGCTTCACTGCTTCCTCTCTCATAAACTCAAAACTCTCTGTTAACTCAAGGCTGCACCAGGCACCAGCAATGACAGAACATTTCTACATCCTACCAGCTGCTGGAAATGCACTATCTTCCTCTACAGTCAGACCAAGTCTTTGGTCGGAAAAAGCTTTTATTAATGTTTTAGTGACACAAGCTGGCAGGTAAAGAGTATGATTTCATGTGACACTTCTGGCAATGGTGCTTCTGTCAGAAAATCCCACATAAAAGGATCTTTTTCCATGCTGCCCAAAGATGAGGGGTGTTGGGTCATGCTAAAGACAAGTAAATAGCAAACATTCCCATATTACACCAGTAATAAAAACCTCTTCCTTTTGACCTGGGATAGATTCCCTGATGCTACATCTGAGAGCATGATATTAGATGTAGAGAAGAGCAAGGTGAAAAGATGAAAGCAAACTCTCCTTTCTTCAATTATCCTCACTTAAAATGTAGGGCCCAAGCTGCACCTGTTCCCTCAGAGGCAGACTCCTGAGGTCCACAACAGTGTTAATATCTGCTTGCAATTGCTCTCTTGTCAATTCTACTGCCTCTTGCTGTCACCTGTTTGTCAATTAATTTTTGCTCCCTAAGCACTTTGAACTTCTCTTCCTTGAGCTTCCTTGTACTGTTTGAACCATTTTTTTCTGTTTCCCATTTTGATCTTGTCTTCCACAGGGTATGGAATCCTTCCCATCATGTTTGCATCTATATAGATTTCCCCTCCACCTCATCATTCACTGCTGATCAAAGTAGTGGAGCACTAGAACCATTATTGCCTCCTAGTTTGAGAAGAAACCATTGGCAACTTCTCTGAGTGCAGGTTTTCAACCTTCCATGTAAGTCTATCTTAACCCAGTTTCCCTGGATTGTCAATCACAGTGTTCTCTATCAAAAACTTATTCCCAAATCAATCTATAATATACTATTTCTGCAGCTTCCCCTTATCCTTTAACCTGGTTAGCCTGTCAAGAAAGCAATTCTGCTAGATTTGGCATTATGTAAGTGTTGATAAATGCATATTCATTGTTTCTGACAAATCCAGAGGCCTGAAATTATTAATGATTTGCTTTGATATCTCTCTTTTAACCTTATAACTTTCCTTAATTCACTCTTTCTTTCTTCACTCTCTCTAGCTTTTCTTTCTTCTGTAGTCAATACTTTGTGGTCAGAGGCAGGATTTTATTTTCAGAGGGGGAGACAAAGCAAAGCACTGAATGTTTCAGTCTTCCTCCTCTTTTGTCCATTAGTTGCTTATTTCCCCATGAATAATGGAGCTGCATCTTCTCTAATCATTCTCTTCTAACATAAGGCTATTGATTAATAAAGCTGTGGCTGCATAACAACCTTTTCAAGACCAGAAATGTTCTGTATTTCTCAGCATTCTATAAAACTTTAAACTGCTTTCAGCAGAGTTTTTCAACCTTTGTGTATTCATCTTGTAGTTCCACAGCCAAAATACCAAGTTCTGTTGTATGCAATGGTCCTTAAAACTAAATAGTTTTGAAAGTACTTCCATTGGGTTTTATTTTCCATTCCTCCTGGTTTCTTTGCTCTTCTTACTCTTTTTGCTTTATGATTTTGCTTCCCTATTTTGCCAGTCTATTTGGGGCCCTGCAATTGAATGATTATCCTGTCTTCATCCTCCACACTGCCTTCAAGATCCCTCTAAATCTTACCTCACCAACCAACCAATTCTCTTTTCTCCTCTCTCCTGTGCTGCTCTCCTCTGCTTTACCTTGTGGTTATTGGCTTTGGCTTATTCTCTTTTTACATTTCAAGCTCTTCATGGAAGGGCAATGCCTGCACATGTAAAATGCATCATCATTCTGTGATGCCATATAAGCAAGAGCAATATAAAGAGCAGGTTGTTTTTACAATCCAAATAAGCACACATTTCTTAGCTGTGCTGCTGTAAAAGAGAAACAAACAGGTATTATGGCAAGAATCTGAGCCAGCACCTAACTAGTTCATCTTTTCCTTCTCCTCTTAAGCAGGCAGTAAACAGCCACTGGACCTGGTTTTTAGAGAGGGAGAGGGAAGGCAATTCCTCTGGGAAGAAAAGATCTACACTCACTGGCACATGACCTGGATGAAAACCAAGCCAAGAAATGTGCTGGTTTGGATTATGTTTTTTCCTTTCACTTTATGGTTAGCAGTGCTAATCTTTGGAGGAGCAAGGGAACAGTTGCAGCCTGCCCCACTTTCTTTGCACAACCATTCCACCTAACTCCCTCCTAGCTCTTCTTCCAGGCAGAGACCCCACAGGACCTCTGCTTCCAACATTTTGCTGTGAGAAGTTACTTCTACTACGAAGAATATGTTAACCCCAATGATGTGGTTGGGATTGACAGATTGATTTTGAAGCTGGTTGAGGGTGAGGAGATTGTAACAAGATGGGGGTAGGTCTCTTCTCCAGGGTTAGCAGTGAAAGGACAAGAGGAAATGGCCTCAAGTTGCAGCAGGGGAGGTTTAGATTGGATCTAAGGAGGAATTTGTTCCCTTCAAGGGTTGTTCAGTGTTGTCCCAGGTGCCCAGGGAGGTGCTGGAGTCCCCATCCCTGCAGGGCTTTCAGAACCATTGAGCTGCTCTCCTTAGGGTCATGGGTTAGTGGTATGGCAGTGCTAGGCATGCTTGCACTGGATGAGCTTAGAGGTCTATTCCAGCCTTAATGATTCTGTGATTCTGTGACATTTATTAAGAATAATCCATGGGGCATTTCTCCCAATATTGTGGTTTTAAGGATCAAACCAAACACAGTTATCTTCTTACTAAGAAATTTACGTCAGGAGAACAAAGACTTGAAATTCTGGTCAGACAAAACTTTCTGGATGACTGGCCACCTGCATATATTCATTGCTAGTGGATCCCAAATGCCCACATAAACAAATCACAATTACTTTCCTTATAGATTAATCCATTTATTTATTTGTTTATTTATTTCAACAATGCTTCAACACTTCTTGCTTCAATCTAGATGATCCTTAATTTAGTTTCTAGGAGATAGTCCTTGAACCAGTGGTTGTCTGAAGTGGTAGAATTATCACATACTCTAACTGTCAGCTCTGCTGCAATAGTGCAATTAGATCACAACTGATGTGGTTTTCTAAAAAGCAAGCCTAAAATTTAACCTTAAAAGAGTCTTTGTCCAAGACATTCTTCTCACTCCTTCCACACTAATGAAGAACACAGTGACAGGATAAATCATTTACTGAGTAATGCACAGAGCTCTGAAGACAACAAAATTAACTTGAAAGGAAGACAGGAAACAGTTTGAAGTTACACCAAGTTTTGTTCAAAATCTCACTGTATGGGCTGATCATCTGTTAAGCAAACAAAAAATGTCTCCAGGCAGAGAATTCAAGTTCAAGTCCCTGCTATTTCTTAACAACAATCAGCTGAAGCAAAACATTAAGGGCAGATCTGCAGAGGAATTAAATAGTCTGTTTGCCTGAAGGAACAGTAAGTGAAAAAGCAATTGCAAGTCACACTACAAAACAACTGCAAGCCACAATCATGTGCTGTTGAACTGCCTGTTCTGGACCCTTGTTCACTCCCAAAGTCTGTTTCAGGGATCCTAAGTGTGAGGTCAAAGACACTGAAGCCACGGAATGCAAATGCCTGGATCAAAGTTATTCAGCTGACTCAAATCAACTTGGAACAAAACAGTGGCTTTGTACCAGGAGATACTGTAAGCCAGACACTATCTGTGCATGCTGCAAGCCTTTGGCTCTCCCACTGCTGCCCATAGGCATGTTCTCCAGCTCTCCTGCCCCTTCCTTCTTGCTGCAGCAAAAGGTTATTTTCCCCATTTGATTACTGTTTCCATTTAAATGCAAATTCAGAATCTGTCTCCTCTGTCTCTTTGGATATTTACTAGAACTGGAACATTCTTCTTCAATATCATGCACCATATCACACCTCCTGATGTTGGGTTTGCTATGAAGTCCAGCACCTGATGGGACAGCCAAGCACCATTAGGCACAGCCATAGGTTTGTGCTCTGCTCTCAGATGTGAGCTTGCTCTTTGCATATTGCTTCTGCCCATCCCAGTCCAGTTTGGAGTCAGATGGAAGTACTGGATCTTCCAGGTTTTGAGGGAAGAAGCCACCATGGCAATACACAACTATGGAAGTCCTGCAGCCCATGTGATTGTGGAACAGAGCAAGGCAATGACTGAAGACAAGTGAGCCAAGAACATTTCCATCCTTCCTTGCTGTGACAGCCTTGACTGAATGCTAGCAGAAGTGAGGCTAATTATATCTTCTATGTTTTTCTGTAGTACTCAGGGTGTTCCTTACAGAGCACTTTGGCTTCCCCTTTGCACAAAGGCATTTTGCCACCACCAGAAAAGAAAGGACATCCAGGAGCAACTGCATTTGCACTACAGGAGAGCAGACACCCATGGAGAAGAGGTGGCATTTCAGTTCAACACCTTTACACTTCAGTGGCACAGTTAAGATGATTCCACAAGCAAGAGCCAAAGCAGTCTGGCAAATATCCTGCTAAGAAGTTCACACTGCATGTCCTTTACACTTTTGTGTGTGTGTTGGATCTTAAGCACTTTGCCTAAAGAGTGGTCTCATACCAACAACCATTCCTCTCCAGAACTGGCTCTGCCCCACCTTGCCATTCCTACCATGGTGGCTCTGAGCAGGCTGCAGTACATCTCCCACCCTAGTGCCACCTGAGCTGCCCCTTCCAAGTATATAACACTGTACAAGAATAGAGAAGGGGGAAGTGCACACATCTGTTCTGAATCATCAAACCTTTAGCTGTGTCTGAACTCCAAAGTAAGGCTGAACCCTGGTAGTTCAGGAGTTTTGCCTGTTTAGGCACAGCAGTTGGGCCTTTAATCCATGGGTAGGCTGAAGGACAACTTGAGAACAGAAATGTCATGGTCCTGCTGTGATGCCATTTAGAATCAATAGCTGCAAATCCAGCTATTTGAACTTTTCCTCCTGGCCTGCAAAGGGATGATAGTCTTGGGGCATGAAATACTGCAGGTGATCATTCATTTCTAAACCAACAGGAATCACAGCTATAAACCAAAAAATCGTGAGGAATCCAAGTGGTTTGGCTCATGCATGTTTGAAATTTCTAAAGCAGTGTGTTAGCACTGGAAACATACTAATTGTTGGGACAGTTAGCTAGAGTTGGAAGGCAATGTACAAGGTTGCAGTTACTGTGGTCATGCTAACTCAGCTGCATTGCACCCATGCAGCTCCTGTCACCATCTGTGTGTGCAACAAAGGGAGGCTCTTTGCTTGGCCCATTGCAGCACCAAGGGCTCTGGAGCAGCCCTGGCTTGACTGCTGCTTCCAATTGGGGCATAGAGAGAGGGAAACACTGCACACCAGCAACTCTTTACAAATGCTGTTGCTAATGGTGATCTAAGGCAGCACAAGAATCTGCAGCACAGCTTGCACTTGGTGAGCTTGCTTTATGCCTAGATTACTGTTGGGTACAAATGGGACTCAAGTGTGGACATTCAGAGATCTTTTTTACTTTTTTTTTTTTCCTTTTTAATTTCCTCCATTCTTAGCATTTTGCTTCACAACCCTTAGATTGTAATATTGTGGTACTTGAAGCTTTGATAGTTTAATAAGAATAGAAATTAATCCCTGCCTTTTTCTATTTATCAGGCTGGTATCACATATCAAATCTGAGCTAAACAAATACTCTCTCACACATTGAACCCAACAGAAGCCAGAAGGAAATGCATTGGTGCTAGTGCACAGGTCCCATTTTTACTGGAGCTACTGATGTTTATAATGAGTAGATTTCCTTTGGAAAGAAACACTAAAAAACCTCTAAAGGATTGCTCAGAGTCCTTTCAAATGGTGCAATGCTACAGTAACTCTGCAGCAGCAAGCAGCACTAAAAGCACCCTTTAAAAAATTCTCTAAGGATTCCCACCAAGTCTTATAGAAGTGAGACCTTGCTGGCCTAGAGTCCTGCAGATTTTTCTTCTTGCTTCCCTTGTGCAATGCTTTCTTCAGGGGCAAAAAGGAGTGATAGTCGGAGGGAGAGCAAAGAAACCCAAACCCTTAAGGAAAAGATTGCCAGAATTTCTTGGAACTGGTACTTGTGCATCCAGACTGGAGTGACTTTGTCCTGTGAATGACAAAATCACTTTGAAAGGTTTGTTAGCCACTGAAGGACAGTATTTAGACAACTAACAGCATCACTGTATTGGTTTATGTTAGGAGAGCTCCCCATGACCTGAATTCTCTTTCTGGGATTGATTTTGTCTTCTAATCTGTGTAGTGCTGTATGAGAGAATGTAGGAATGACTGCCTTTTTGTATCATCTCTGTAGCTAGTCAGAAATTAACAGCAATCTGGCTGCCTTGGAGGGCTGGCTAGAGATTTTTTTTTTGCTACTGCCAGTGACTTAAATTCAACCTGGGAGTTAGGGACTGAGGGACTGATCCAAAGGCCATTGAATAGCCACCTTCTCCAAATCTGGAGAAGGCATCATGCTTCAGGTTCAAACCAAGCACAGTTCCAGCCCAACTTTCCCTGAATCCAGAGGCTGGGAGCACACTCAGTGAGAATGTTCAGTCAAATATTGAATTTCAACCATTTCTACTAATGATTGACAATGCTAACTCTCCTCCAAGAGTAACCTGGGCCATCTATGAAGTGAACTGATTTCATTCTAGCTCCTAATGGGCAGACACCAAAGAGGTAAAAGAGGAAACTGAAGCACCCTCTTAGCCCCATGGGCAATTCTTTCCAGATGAGAGAGAGACTGAAAGGCCAAAGTGGTAGCAAGTAGTTGAAAACATTGTTGCACCAGTTCAAAGAGTAGGTTAAAAATCTTCCTTCCCAAGGCTTCATCTGCATCTGCTCAGGACTTTAAATCTGTTTTGTAAGCTAGTGACTGGGTGCTAATGAATGCTATCCATTTGCTGCCCTTGCTGAAGATATTGGTTAACTGTGTGCAACACTGAGGATAAAGCACTGTGTTGTTAATAAACACACTCTAATGATTCTCTCCTTTTTTATTAGGACTCCTCTTACTTTGTGCAAGGTGTAAATCCCTCTGTGCAGCCAGGGGTGGGCAGGCAGGCTGGCTGCATGGCCCACATGCTGATTGCAGCTGAAGGCTTTCACATCAATTCTTCCATGCCTGTTCCCCTCCATTGCCAATGCATTGCGCTGGCTCCTGCTCTTGTTTCCTTGCTTGCTTGTTCAGAGCCAGGATAAGGGAATTTCAATGATTTCTGGTGAAAAGAGCCCTTCCTTTACAGCAGGCTGTTATTTTCCTCTGCCTAATACACAAAGAAGGCAGCCAACAACTGCTTTCACTGGCTGCTAACAGCCTTGGAGTGGAGAAAAGAGAAGAAACACTGATTTCCTCTTCACTCTCCTCACCCTGCCTCCCAGTAACATTAGGGGGGCAATTTGCTTGGAGGAAAGAAAGAGCCCTCCTTTCCCTGGCCACAGGAGTGTGACAGAAGAGGCTGCTGAACTCAACTGTTAGCATAGATTGATGTGTTCTTCACACCTAAAAAGGCTTTCCCTTTAGTTTTCTCTCTTGGACTTCTGCAGCACTTGTTTTGGAAAGACAATGAGCATTGCCTCCACGTGTAATTGCAGGCATGCACCAGTCTAAAGGTGGCCAGAACCTGGCAAAGCACCATGAGGGAACAACAAAACAATGTGAAAACCTAGCTGCTAACATGAACTGTCAGTGAGAATTAAACCTTCTGTGAGGCACCCGTGTCAACCTCACCTGAGTGAGGAGAGCTGCTCCAGGAGAGGATAGAAACACTGAGCTCATGGGAACTGACTCTGCCAACACTTACACATCTGCTTCCTTTTAAACCTATAAAAGTACTCCCATTTGGGCTATCAATATCCACAGAGGTAGCAACAGGCTGCAACTGTTGGTGACATCAAGACCTGAGTCCACTCCTCTACCAGCCACCCCAGGAGACCAACCCTGCACAAGTTCTCAGTGGGTCACATATCACACCCATTCAGAGCAAAGCAACATTTTGGTTGTAAGCTGTTGCTGTTGCTTGGAGCAGTGGCTGGCACACCAGGAGCTGTGCTGCCATCCAGAGTGACCTGGACAGGCTAGAGACATGGGCAGGGAGAAACTTGATGAAATTTAACAAGGGGAAGTGTAAAGTACTGCATCTGGGAAAGCACAACCCCATGGATCAGTACAGACTGGGAACTGATCTGTTGGAGAAGAGCCCTGGGGAAAAAGCTCTAGGAGTGCTGGTGGCTAGGAGGATGCCCATGAGGCAGCAATGTGCCCTTGTGGCCAAGAGGCCAATGGCATCCTAGGATGCATTAAGAGGAGCGTGGCCAGCAGAGCCNGATATATTGTGCAGCAAATTATGCCCAAAGCAACTAAAAATGAAGCAAAATGTCTCTTTCATTGTGTGTCCACAGCAGTCACTTTCCTGCTGGTAGGGATATATCACACAGAAAGGAGGATACCAAAACTATGACACTCAGGCAGCTCTGTAGCTGATCCTATGGCTCTGTATCAGTGTCTAAAACTGTGACAGCAACCACTCTTCCCCTGCCTGAAGCATCATGCCTGAATCTCTTTCCTGCTTCAATCCCTTGATATTAAACAACCTCACTGAGATCAAATTTATCCTTTTTGATGACACTGATTTGGCTACTTCTACCTCTAGACCTATTTGTACAAAATTTCCACGACTTTAATATATATGAAAGATGAAATTAGGTCATGGTTCCAAGTTTAGTATGGGAGAACAGATAAGAATCCAAAACATCACTGCATAAACTTGATTTCTTTAGGAAAACATGGTAAAAAGAAGAATATGTCTCAAATCACCTGAACTGTTTAAGGATTCAGGAGCAGATGCAGTACATGAAGTTATTTTTCTTTCTACCCTTTCTAACTAGATTGAAATGTGCTCTCTAGCAATACTTCTCCTAAGCCTGTAATACAGTGCTGTGATCCATGGGAGTAACCATTTTGAATATGATGTTATTAACACACAGAAGTCATCTGTCTACTGCAATCCCATCAAACTATTCCATTCTGAGGTTAAAAATGGCTTTTATTTCCCCTCTCCATCTGCTACAGTTTTGGAGATTTATTGAATAATGAAGACAAAAGTTCTAAACATGGAGCAAATCTATTTTAAGAAGAATATTTATCACAGATCTAATGTGTTGGGTGACTAATAACATACATGTGTGCACTGTGCTTGCCAAAAATATCAACATTGCCAAATAGTTCACACATTTACAATTACAATAATGTATTTGCCAAATGTTGGGTTGTTTTTCTTTATTTTATTAGAAGGATGACTTCTAGTCCAAGTGCAGAACAAAATTTCCTGAGTATCAGAAGTAAAACATTAGGGAGAGATTCTGCTGCCTGATAAAGCCTCACTCAGCTCTCAGCCCTGCAATATTGCTTAGATAACATCAGGCTTGGCATTGCTGTGGGAGGTCTAACAGCATCCTAAACAAGGAAAGCTGCAATGAGCCTTTAAAGTGTGCCTCTTTCATGTGCCCTGCTTGTCAGTCACAATTCTCCAGCCATTTCTCATCTTGCATGACTTCTGGCTTCTGCTGCCCCTCCTGCTGCCTCTGTCCTGCTGGAAGTGATGAAGGCAGCAGGAGTTTGCACCCTCAGCACCCTGCTGCCCTGTGCTAGCTGCTGTGCAGAAAGCTTAATGTGTGAGTGTTCCTGCAGCATTATTGACTCCTGCTCTGGAACTGGCCTGGGGGAGGAATCTCACAGTAAAAGTAGGAAAAGAGATGATCAAAGAAGTATTAGAACTGCATTGCCTTTTTGTAACATCCTCCTTCTTAAGCCTCCCACCTCCTTCAAGCACAGGCAGCTGTGACTTCAGAGAAATGTAGGAGCTGAAGCCCAAGTGCTGTTAAAAACACAAATTTCTGAAGAGAAAACACAAATTAAGCAGCTGGTGATGGCTTCCCATTACTTCTTTACCTCTCTAACAGTAAGAAAGGATGTTGAGAATGACCCAGTGGTTGCTCTAGTGGTCTGCTTCCTCTATATCCCACTCCCTCACCCCATTCCAATCCCTGTGCCTCTGCTGGTGTCATCCTGACCTTGCAGTAAAACAGCTCTGGGAGCAATATCATCAGACATTCTGGAAGCAGATATAAATATATCACTACTTTTCATGTTGTTTTCTGATGATTGGCTCCCAAAAGAGGCTCATTATTGGAACAGATATGTACTGGTGCTGTACCAAGAGATTCTTGGGGATTACAAGGCCAGAAGCAGGGAAGGGGATGGAGACCATCAATCATGGAAGAGAACTTTAGACCAGCTTAGCCATAATGTGAAACTCCTCTTGAAGAAATGAATTATCAGGGACATGCTAGGAGGGGAAGGACACTGTAACAGAGGAACAAGGTGTTCATTAATCATCATTTGCTACTCTCAGTATTCATTTGCTCACTTCCATGTAGCATCATGCTGAGAGTGCTGCCTGGGACAGGCATGAAAGGCAGCAACAATGTAGTTAGAGTGAAGATTTTGGGAGATGGGAGATGCCAGCTGTAAGCTCCAGTCACTGCTTTAACATCTCTCTAGATGAATATAACTTCAGACACAACCTCCCTGCTCTCACTTCAGGCTGTTAGATGAGAGATGGCTGCCCCAGGAGTCACATCCCTGGGTCAGAGTGCTTGTGACAGGGTAATTCAGTTTGGGCACTGGGCAGCTAAGCAGGACCTGCCTTAATTCACTCATGGAAAAGGAATATAGCTTTGTCTGGTCAGACATCTACCTGTAGTTCACTGGCATTGGTCCTTTAATCATAGTAGGCTTTACCTTCCCTAGAAGCATTGCCTGGGCATTACCTTCCCTAGAAGCACTGCCATACTTAAAGAAGCCAAACCCTTTCCTGCAAGGCTCTGCTCTTCCCTTAGCAGCATGGCTCCATTCTCCTTCTTTTCAGTGCACCATTTCCCCCCAGCCCTTTCAGCTCAGGCTCGCAGCTTTCACAAAGCAGCAGCACAACTTGCTGAGCACACTCTCTGTTGGGAAGGCCTTGGCTAAGGATCATGGCCACTGCTAAAAACTGTGTGTTTAGGATAAAGCTGCCCACTTAGACAAGTTCAGAAAATAAAGACCTAGAAAATTCAGCCTACATGAGAAGTTTCAATGAATGGGGTGGGGGTGTGTGTAAAGAAAGGAAGGTTTAGAGAAGGTATAGTCACAGAGTCAACAACAACAACCTACCTGTTTTCAGCATCCTTGTTAGCATAAGGAGTAAAGAAGGAAGAATCAGATGGGATATTAGGGTTACAATAAGAGTTAGACAGTAGGTAAGTGGCCTGCAAAATGTTTAGACCTCCATTACCACCTATAGGTGTAGATAGTATTGCTCCAAGTCAGGGGTATGCATTAGATAGCTCAGAGGTCCTTTGCAGCCCTCTGGGTCTGAGAACTTCCATGATGAGGTTGCCCAATAAATGCAGACCCAGCAGGAAGGCCACAGAAGGCTTTGGCTAACTAGACTTCTGCACCCAATGTGCCTCTTTGTGCAACCAGCCTTGGGAGGAGGCACCAGCCTGGCTGTGCCTGGGCATCACAACCTGCTCTTCTTTTTCAGATAAATCTGAGCTGAAATGTATTTATGCTCTGAAAGGTTTTTTTTTTGGAAGGAAGAAACATTCAAAACTATCTAAAACTGATCAGATTCCTGATATACCTGAACCAGTGTGCAAGAGAGTTCTGTAGGTGATTTGACATGACTGAATTGTGTTCAGCTGTCATCCATTTTCTAGCAGGCTTTGTATTCTGTCTTGTCTCAGAGGAGCACAGTTTCTGCAAGTATTACTAGAATGAAATATAGCTGCAGCCTCACCTATCAATTGCTTCAGAAGGGAAGATCCAGGCTTTCTCACACTGCATCCAGGGAAAGAATATAAGCACAGATTTGATGCATATATATATATATGTGTGTATATATATACACATAAACCAGAGGCCTCAGGAAACCCAACCACCTGCATTTTGTGCTTGCAGAAACCTACACCAACTCTCATAATTCATTTCAGATTGCATGAGCTCCAGTTATCTGACATGCCTATGATAAACATGGGGATTATTACATCCTGAGTCATTGTCCAGAAGAGAAGAATGTCATCTTCTCATAAACTAAAACATAGGGGAAAGCAGTTTTGAAACTGATGCTTAGACAGCACTGAGATTTGGCAATATCCTGATGAACAAGGGCTGTTTGCTTCAGGCAAGAGAGAGTGACTGCATTTTGGCTACTTCTCTCTAGCATTCACAGTGAGGGCTCTGAAGCACTGGCCCAGGTTGCCCAGAGAGGTGGAGATGCCCCATCCCTGGAAGCATTCCAGCTCAGGTTGGACAGAGCTCTGAGCAACCTGCTCTAGTTGAAGGTGTCCCTGCTTGCAGCAAGGGGGTTAGACTAGATAACCTCTAAAGGTTCACTCCAACTCTAACCTTTCTGTGGTTCTATGACTTCTTTCTGAGGACAGCCACCACCATTTTACTCTGCCCTGAGTCCAAGTGAACCAACTGCCTTCATCAGCATTTCTGCAGCTACTCTGACACAGTGGCAAAGGTGCTGAAAATGTGATTAATGGCAATGGAAGATCATCACAAAGGTTAATGCTTGTCCAGCTGTGTGTCACTGTCTTTTAACCAGGGATTTGTGTGTCTACTGACTCTATTTCACTCACAGACAAATTGCAGATTGAGATTGCTCTAGAGTTCTGGTAGGGCAAAGGTAACAAAGATGGGAATCAAAACTCTATTAGTTCATCTTTGTGCTGTCATCTAACCAAAGGCATTCAAGCTGGATGNTGCTCCATCAGCTCCATGTCCTTTGTGTGTTGAGGGCTCTGTCCCAGGTGTTAGCATGCTCATGCTTTCTGTATGCCAAATGCCTCACTCGACCCCACTCATCTTGGTGCCATCTCCCGTGAGCATCAGCATGGCCACTGTGTCTAGCACTGTGTCTTTCACACTGCTCATGAGGAGAAGCTGCTTTAGTAAGCCCACATGGGGTGGAAAGCAGTGTGAAGTGACAGAACTTATTACCCCATTCCATCTCCTCCCTGGGGCAGGAATAGACAACATGATTTTTCTCCCAATTTCTTCAACAGGCAAAGAGCCACTTTTAAAATCAGGGCTAATGAACAACAGCAACAACAACAACAACAAAAAGGCTCAAAGCCTGCAAATGCAGACACAGAAATGGAGGTATTTGACATGCTGAGCCACAACAATGCCCCATGATTTATTGATTAGTTGCCATCACATGATGGAAGCTCAGCTAGTCATTTACAATACCCATGTTATCTGGGAAATCTTCCTATGAATAAAAAGGTAAAACACACCCTCTGTGTTAGTAGTCAATATTTTTCTATCTTAACTGACATGTCATTGATGAATTCTGATTGGTCTAAGCCTTTTAAAATGGGAAATGCTTCTCTAACTGTGTTGTACCACATTAAACTCCTACTGCTTCAGCTGTGTGTGTAACTACCATAGTCCAGATACACATGTATAGCCTAAATAGAAAATGTCTGCAATATATATTCAGAAAATATTAATTATACACCATCTGAAGTAACTGATATAAAAAGATGCATTATTTCCAGCATAAAACAGTTAAATCTGATTTTCTACTTCTGAGCAGAACACTGTAATCATGCACTCTTACTTGTAATTGCCTTCCCACAACCTGGCTCTCTGTAATAAAACTAGTTCAAATATTAGTAGATAATGAGATTCTATTATTTTTCCTGCACTCTAGATATATTTTAGCAGCATGTATGGCAGTTAACTAATTCCAACAGCCAGCTGCAGAATTAGCAATAGCAGTGAGTGTAAGTGTGTTTGCTGTGGGTAAAATGAATGGTTACTTCATGGTAGCAGAGCAATAGCTTTGGGACCTAGCTAGGCAGCTGCCTTAATTCCAGTTGGAAATGCTGGTTTCACTGGTTTAATATAAATATATATATAGAGAGATACATACAGGGGTGTGTGTGCTTGTGAAGGATCTGTTTAAACAAAAGAGGAGGAGGAAATAAAAGGGCAGGGCCTAATATTAATTGTCAACATTTTATATGAATTTTCATTTGAGCTGTATTTTGAAGCAACACTAAACTTCCTGCTGGCATTTCTGAGCCTATTTTGATTTCTTTTTTTAATGTAAATTCCTCAGAAAATTGAAGGTAGCATTCAAAAACAAAAGGCCTGCCCATATGCACCTCTTCACTACCCAAGGATCTCTCAAGCACACTCACACACAGTCAGGTACAAGCAGGGCAGTGGCAGAAGACCAAGCCTTGGCTCCAAGGCCTGCTGCTTGTAGCAGTTATCCATATTCATATGGACATTGCTCACATCCATATAAGGCTTTCTGCACATTCCACATGGAAATTGCATCCAGGGCCTGCTGCTTTTCTGTTTCCTACCTTTGGGCAGCAATTTATATCTGTAACAAAGTATATGCAAAGTGTCTGCTAAACTAAAGGAAAGGAAAATTCTGGCTAGGTAGCATTTGACACAGGTGTAAACAAATGTATCATGTGAGGGCTGCTTAGAAAATACCCAAACCACTTGCTCTGGGTGGTTCAAATATTTTCCAGCACCCAAGAAAAAAAAGAAAGTGAAAGGAATAGTGCAATTAAGCTCAGGTTATTTTACTCTTAAACATTTTTCATGAGATTCTTGTAAAATGGCCACTGAAAAATCCATCAATCAAAACAAAATGACCCCAAATATATACAAATTGATCTGCCACGTGGGTTTGGTGCAAAGGGCAGAGAAGTCAGGATGTGCACAGTGACATTTCACAAATCTAATAATAACACCCTAGATTTATCTAGCACTTTTCATCCAGCAAAAGTAGAGCCCAGCATGATTTATGGACTGCAAAAATATAAATATGTATACTTGGGCCGTGTCTGTCACTAGTGGAAGATGATGCAGTGTCCTATCACAGAACTAGAGAATTGGTTAGGTTGGAAAAGACCTTTAAGATCATCACAACCAAAGACATCAGATAGGGGGTAGAAAAAATCTTGTAGAGCCCTTGTTTATATCTTCACCAAGAGACTCACACCATTCAGGTAGTGCCTTACTTCTTGTGCTCTTTGCATTCCCAGTACTGATACAACTTTCTTACAGAGGATGGTGGTAGCAGGAGTGCTAGGGCATACTGAATATCAACTCCAGCTGTGGCCTGGTACTGCAGATGCATCCCTTTCCTCTTTCTTCACCTTCCCCACCCTTCAGAAGAGAGCTGAGATGCAGGACAACCTCAGGCAGGATGTAAGGAGGTTGCTTAGATAGGTAGGAACATAGGACAATCAAAATTTTCTGAACACATGAAGTGTGATTTTAATAATTTTGAAGGATCTGAGGTTCTTTTTTAGCTGTTTGGTTTGCTCTCAGGTTGTTTCCATGAGTGCAGGGCAGCAACCTTCCTTCCTAAAGGCTGATCATCAAGCATCTGCCTGTTGATCTGCCCATCAGCCCCTCATAAAAATGTCACAACACATTGGCTAGCTGCAAACAAATGAATAAAAGAGCTAGAAGCCTCAAAGATAATTAAGTTCCTAGGGGTTTGTGAGCATCAGTGAGTAGAGACTCAAAAGAGCTTTCCAAAAGAGAGGGATGCAGGAGGGCTGTGCTTGGCAGCAGTGCAGGCAGAGCACCTCTCTGGAGCAGCCTCAGGGCTGCAGCCTCTCACTGGCCAGGAGAGATGTCACAGTGGACAGGAACGAGACATGAGAGATGAGCTTAGAGCAAGGAGCCAGACAGAGATGAAGCTCCAGGAGCCCTGGCTTCATTAGTTCTGTTGCTCACAGAACAAGGTAGATTTAATAATGACAGCTGGAAATTCAGCTTTTCTACAGGCCTCAAAGGTCTTGGTGGTAGGAATGATGCTGTGTATTGCTGTGAGGAGTGATGGTGCTGGGAGAGAGGCAGAGGCATTGCCTCCAGTGTAAAAGATAATAACAGGCAGAGAAAAAAACCCAGATGGATGCACATAACAAACGAGTGACAATAAGGTGAGGAGAGAAAGAGGGAGCATGGAGGGAGGAAATAAACAGGAAATTGAAATCTGGACTAGAGTCTTATTCCCATGTAGTCCCATTATCTGTGTCCTTACACTGGAGAGGGAGAGCAGTGTTGTGCATGTGTAAGTGCATGCCAGCAGTGAAGATCCCCAAGAGTCTGGGAAGCTGTTAATCACTCAATCCTTTACTAGTTGCTCTTTTCTAATCATTTATGTGTTTAGGATTTGATTTGACCTCTTTTTTCTTTTTTTTTTTTCTTTTGGGTGGGTGGTGATAAGGGAGGGGAATAATCCTTCAGCTGCTAATAGCTGTTTTTGATGTGCAGCTCTTTATCTGGGTTCACAGGGGGAGATATCTCCTCATATCACATATTTCTGCACAGGGGAGAAGGACAATGTGCTGGCTCCAAGGCAAGGAAGAGGTGATGGGAGGCAGAAGACCATCTTGTGAACACTTTGTACCTTCCCAAGTGGGCTGAGTGCTGAATTCAGCAGTGAATCCAGTAACAGAAGTGCTGGGGCACACTTTTATGAGCTGCTGCTTTACTGCTTTAGCACATCCACATGTGCCTGGCAGAACAGCAACTTAAGGAGGCTTAGCAGAGAAGACAGCTGTCCTGGGATGGGATGCTGTGTGGCCACCTCCAGCTCTAGTTCAGCTTCATAATCCCTGTCATGCTTGGCAAGGTCGAATGCACAGCAGGTAATTGTATGGACTGGATGAGGATTCAGCATGGCTTCACTTCACTAGCTCCTCTTTCTGAGTTAAATAAATTGTCACCATTGCTTTGCTCTGTTTGGATTCACTGGTAGGTTTCTAAGAAAAGGGGAAAAAAGGCTGTTATGAGGCCAGAGCAACAGGGGACAGAGAAAACCATTCCAGCCAGAGGGAATTGTGTGGTGTGCCAGGAGGGGGTTAAGGCTTAGATTTAGCTTGGGGACAGCCACCATGGGAGAGCAGAAGCACAGCAAGCCCAGCCCTGGCCAGGATGGGGCAAGTATGAGCCCACATCTGGGGCTTTCCCCCTCTCTCCCCTAGTAGGGTGAGCAGATCACTAGGTTTGGAGCAGGGTTAGGGGGGAGGAATAAGTGGCTGACCCCCCAACAAAAGCCTCTGGGGCAGAGCTTGCTGGGAGACAGGGATTCACAGGCACAGGGAGAGCTGCCTGGCTGATAATCCCAGGGCATTCTGTCAAAAGTTTGGGCACAACCTGGCCAGAAGCCCAGACTTTGAAAAAGCAGCCTGGAAAGTGAGGTCTTATCAAGCCCATTAGCAGCCTGTGAGTTTCTCAGTCCTGGATCCCAGGACTTGTGGGATGCAACTAACCCATTTTTCCTAGGGAAGTCCAATCTCCCTCCTCTTCAGATTCCACTTCTCTCTTCTAGCAAGCAAAGAGGCACACAGGGGAGATCCAGATCTTCTGAAGTGCTCCACAACTGCACCAGAGCTGTTCCTTCTGGTCTTCTAGTAACTGAGCCCAGTCAGGTGGAGAGCAGGGAGGAGGCAAACAAACAAGGACAAGGGCCTTCTGGTGGAGGTTAGCAGGAATACTGGGCCAGACTGGTGAGACCCAGCCAGGAGAGACTGTCTCCTGAGCAAAACCCCAGAGGGAAAATAACCCACAAAACACATTGTGTTTGACTGGTCCCAACCCACCACTGAGACCCTGGTGGCACTTTGCATGGCCAAGGTCTGAAAAACAGTTTTAATATCTCCTCCAACAGCCTCTCACTTTTCCCTCTTGCCTAGGTTTTGGAGCTGGTTTTTATTTATTTGGTATCTGTTGCTGTTCTGAGATGCAATGGCAGGAGAGACGCAACATCCAGGATGCCATTTGGGAAGTGTGGCTTTGGGACCAGCTCTCTCCTGTTGTTCCAGTGAGAAGCCCAACACACACACACAGAGCATGTAACAAAGCTTTGGCACTTTGCTGTCACTTTGAGCAAAGTGCTAATTAATTACTCCTTGCAACACTGCTGGTCTACGTTTGACTGATGAAAGCTACTGACAAATTCCAAACAACTAGCCCAAAGCTTATCTGAGCCATTCTTCCAAGACATCCCTCTTTTTAATAGATTATCCCTACATTACTTACAGTAGAGACATGTTTGACATCTGAATGTGGGACGATCAGGATGCTGAAGAAAGGCAATGTTCACACACAGGCAGGAACTGAGCTCTGCATTAACTCCTGTTGGGCAAGTTTCTGGGAGAAGGCAGCAGAAGTCTACACACAGGAATTTTTTTAGTGGAGTGCCTGAGAGGGATAAAAGCCCTTCAGAAATTGCAGCTGCATGGAGTTTGCCTGAGAGGGATAAACCTTGGAGTACTTCAAGTTCTCCTTCTCAACTAAATATGTTGCCAGTGACATATTTGGGGTCCCACAATGACAGGGCAGGGTGTTCAAGAAGAGAGGTAACCCCTAGGAGCTCTGTGGCCCTTGGGAGTCTCTGCTCAGGGTGAAAATTAATGCTGTTCCCTACATGTTCAGGAGTGTCCCCAAAACACCACCGGAACACATCAGGTACCCCAAGGCCTTTACCTGCAGAACAATAAGGAGACAAAGCAGTGGAGGGTGCTGTTCTTCTGGATAATTCTAAACCTGTGCATCACTGCCTTCTCGATACAAAGACTGCCATATTTCCATTCATCCATTCTTTACCAAGAGAGTTATAGAATTAACAGTGTTTAAAAATAATGCTTAACATTGCAGAGACCTTTAGTGCTAAACTGGTGGTGTCTGTGAGCAGAGAACTGGCATTCCTGCAGTGGTTAACAAAGCAATTCCCAATGGGCTTTTTACACATCTCACTTTAATAAGGAATAACACAAAAAGACCTACTTTAAGGCTTCATTTCTCTTCTTTTACGATCAGATCACTATTTAAGAACTTATCTACCTCGTTGTTGGAATAGTACACATTTTTGCCGCTCTTTGTATTTTGTGGTAGACTGAATTACATCACTTCTATCACGCAGGGTACCTCCTGCCCCACCGGAGGAGCTCCGCGGGGTCTGCGCCGGCCCCGGCAGCGGGCAGAGGCTATCCGGGGGGGATGATGGGCAGAGGCTGTCCGTAGCGGATGATGGGCAGAGGCTGTCCGGGGGGGATGATGGGCAGAGGCTGTCTGGAACGGATGATGGGCAACGCCGCCGTCCCCCGCCGCCCACTCTCGGGGTCCTTTAGGATCTCTCCGCCTCCGGCACTGGAGCAGCAGCAACCCCAGACCCTGCGCTCGGGGTTCCCCGAGGACCCCGATCTGCAGCTCCGGCTCTTGCCTGGTTGGAGGGCAAAACAAAGCGGGAGACGGCGAGAGGAAACGGGAGAGAAAGTGCAGCTCCTGCCTCCTCCCGGCCCTCCGCCTGGCTCTCCCTGCGTGAGACAGCGCTGCCAGCGGATCCTGACCGGGGGCAGGGGGTGGAGAGAGGAGGAGGAGGAGGGAGGGAGAGAGGGAGGGAGGGAAGGAAGGAGGGACGAACGGGAGCCTCTCTCCTTCCCTGGGCTGGTTTTTTTCAGTTTCCTGTCTCGCATTGTGCTCACAGCGGATATGTGCTGCGCCTACAGGTGTGTCCCCTCCTCGCAGCTTTCCCCCCCGGTGTTGGCTCCGGCTGTCGGGGGGTGGCGGCGGATCGCGACCGTCATGTGATGATTAATTTCTCTCGAGGCGCTTTCTCTCCTCTTTCCTCTCTCTGTCTCTGCCTTCCCCTCCCTCGCTCCCTGCCGCTCTCCTCCTTCCTCTCGGAGGTGGCCGCAGCCGCTGCCGCCTTTGCGCTGACTCCGGCTGCTGCCGTGACGGTGGCGGTGGCGGCGGGGCCCCACCGGGAGCATGGGCACCCGCCGGGGGCTGCCGTAGCGCCTCTGCCCAGCCTCCCGCTGCCCTCCGCCGCCCCCCGCCGCGGGGCTGCGGGGCAACGCCGCTCCCGCTCGGGCAACTCGGACGGTTCGGCGCCCGCGGGGCTCCCTGCTGCCAGCGCCTGCACCTGTTGAAGGTAACGCAGCCCCCAGCCCTGCCGCTGCGCATCGGCATGGGGGGCGGCGAGGTACCCCCCTCCCTTTCCCCCTCCCTCTCTTCCCTCTTTCCTCCGTCCCTCGCTCGGGAGCTGCTGGATCGCCGGCACAGCAACTTCCCCCTTCCGCGGCGCGCGGGGCAGGGCTGCGGGGGATGGGGCCGGGGCCGAGAGGTCTCCCGCCGCTCCGCAGATGGCTTTGGTTAAGGGGTTCCCAAGCGGCAGCTCCAGGCTTCCCAGCGCTGTTCCCAAGCGGCCCCGCTCGGCGAGGGAGGCGCGGGGCGGCGGCGGCTCCTCCCGCCCGGCAGCGCCGGTGCCCGGGATGCTCCCTCCGCTCACACCCGGCGGAGGCTGGAAACCCTTCCCGGCAGTTTCGCAATCCTCTCGCCGGGGCTGGATGGGGGTCAGCGTCCCCCGTGTCGCGGCTCGCCCTGGCTCTCCCCTACTTTCCCGCTTCGCCTTCACCGCCCGCTGGGGAGCTCGTTTTTGGGTTTTCCCGCAAAAGGCGCTTTAGTCTCTGGGCAAGGGGCAGCTTTAAACTTTCTTTGCCAACTGTTAATTAGATACACTCTGCTTTGCTCCTGTTCCGCGCAGGCGAATGGCAGTGCGAGGCTGGCAAGTCTCTTGTGACTCAAGGCATAGTTATCCGGGAGCTGCAGAACACCTTTCTCTGCCTTGTTTACCTGGGCTCTACCTGTGACTTGTGACTGAGCCTTCCCCGAGACTGCGACAATCTCGGGGACACCCGGAGACAGGAGGGATCAGGAACAGTCTGGGTCCTCTCTGGGTTAATCAGACACTCGGGTGAATATATACAACAGAGGAAGTCTTAAGTTTATCGAGTCTCTGCCATCTCAGGGCATTGCCTTTGTTGTCCATCAGTTGCAGCACTAGGGTCCTGTCCCTGTCGCGGAACTCAGCACCGAAAGATAACTTGCTCGGGAGGGAACTTGATGCCTTTGTAACTAACACTGTTACCTTGAACGTGATGATTGCCTTATTGAACACCAGAGGGAACTCTGAATAGGTGATTCGTTCGAGGGAGATAGATGCTTATTTTACTGTTTATGTTCTCATTACAATGGAATCTAGAAGGAAGCAAGGCTTAGAAAGTAATAAGCTGCTGGTATGTGCCTAAGGTTGGCATCATCTTGCTTTACAGTTCTGTTCTGAAGGCAGCAAGCCCAAGGCTGGGCTAAAAATCTGGGATTTTTTCCCTTCCAGAGCTTGACATTTCTAAGTGTCCTCACAGGAGCAGAGTTGTGTACTATGCTGCAGGCAAATCAGCTGGGTGACTGTTTGCTATGAGCTGGGGAGTGAGCTTACATATACTCCCTGGGCTGGCACTTAGTGCCCAGCCTGCCTCTTGGGTTGGGAGATGGATTCAGCAGGCTTGGGCATGGGGAAAAAGCCAGAGCAGAGCATGCTTCCAGCCAAATCAAAAGGGAGGAAGTCTGCTTCTGAGCCTAGTGTGGCTTGTCCTCCTTGCCCGGAATACTCGTGGCAAGTATTCAGAGACAGGGAGTGAAGGGCATGGGGAGGTCCAGAGACCTGCAGGAACAGGGAGGGAAAGGCAGGAGGACATCCAGGACCTGCCAGCAGATCTTCAGGAACAGAAAGGGAAAGACATGGGAATATCCGGAGACCTTCAGGGGTGGGGAGTGAAACACATAGGTACATTCAGGACCTGGCAAGGGACCTTTAGGCATGGGGAGTGAAAGATACATCCAGGGACATGGGGAGTAGGACAGCAGGGCAAGGACACTGAGGTAGAGGGGAGCACAGAGAACCCCAGCAGCATGGAGCAGAGGCTATGAAGGTGCTCAGAAGAGCAGGGGGTGGGACTGAGGCACCCAGTAGTGCAAGGCAGGGGACACTGAGGCACCTGGAGTGCACCTGAAGCCCTGCTGGGAACCTAGTCTGATTGCACCTGAAATAGAAAATTCTCTTTCATAGAATATGTTACCTAAACCAATACAGAAAGTAAATGGTGGTGGTACTTGGGAAAGGAGTTTGAATGGTGGCTTGTGGTATGAAAAGCTTTTCAAATGATCAGACATAACTGCAAGAAGCTGGAGTCAACCCAGCAAAATGGGATGCTGTGTTTTGTAGTAAAACAAAGCCCCAAAACATGCACCTGAATCTTTGGATGCTTGTAATAGTTTGTTACAGCAGTGTTGACAATCAGACTTCTTTGATGCCCCTGAGTTGTTGACGATGTGGGAAGGATAGCACAATAAATACACTTCCAGCTGTTCATCCTGTCCCTTTGCCAGAGGTTACTCTGCCATTCAGCCTTGTTTTCTGTTGGACTTTGAATCTGCCAGGGTTTGCAGCCAGGGATCTGAATGTTTTATGGCTGCTTGTGGTAGTGTGTAATGTTGTGAACTCAGGTAGCACCAGCCTCCTGTTCTCTCTGTCCTGGCAGAGTGACAAGGCAAACAGCTGGGGTCAGCTCAGCAGCTGCAAGTGCAAACCACAGCCCATAAGCACCTACATTCCTCTGCAATGGCAAATCTGACTCCAGCAAACTACCTTGTACCCTTCTCTGCAGACAGTGGCAGTGTGGAGGCAGCTCTGCACGAGAAGAGCTTGGGCGACCTTCTTGGTGGATTGGTAACAGCACTTGGGCTTCTGGGTTTCTGAAGGACATAGTAGAGGGTGCACCCAAAGGGCCTTCCTCTTCCTCTTCTCCTTCATCCATTGTGGAAATTAGCATGTGAAGAAAGGGTTTTTTCTTTGAGCCAAATCTTGCTTTGTCCATCTAACTTAAAGACCTGTGATGTAAAATATCCTCAGGAAGGACACGACCCTCTCTGCCTGAATTTTGCTACAGATGTCATTGGAAGTGGGATGAAGGCTTTCTGTAGCTTTACAAAACTGGGAGCTGTTTGCCTTGAGTGCAGGAGCTTCCCAAGAACAAATGACATTTTGAAGGGAGATCTCTTCCAGTGACATGTTTCTACCAGGTTTGGATTCCAGTTCTGGAGCCCCCAGTACAAGAATGGNGGATTCTGGCTTGGTTTTGAGAAAATGCTTTGTACATATATTTATTTTTATCAAGGTGTAATACTGTTTGCACTCCTGTCATGGCTGTAATTTTTAACTTTTCATACATTTTTAAATTATTTATTGTTGAAGCACTGACTGAAGATATTTATCACACCAGCATCACATTCTGAATATTGAATTCCAGTTGCAAAATTAAGGTAACATGCAGCTTAAATCAGGGTTTGCAACTTTAAGCTCTCTCCAGCAAGCAGTTAATGGCAATGTTAACTGCTAGTAAAGTAATTGCTACCCTTCTTTTACTGTCATTTTGTTCTCGCTCTCCTCCAGTCAGACTGTTCCACAGAGATAGATGTAATGAATATTCACCAAAATAGCTTGGCATTGTCACTTATGCAATTCCTCATCAAACCCAATGTGTTGATGAGCTAATGTGCACTTGATTAAACGTCCTTGATTTATGCAAACAAAAACTCTAGGTCCTTGTTGAAGTGAAGTTAGCACCTGCACAGCTGTTAGGGAGATGAGAGTCTAAATAATTAAGATGGAATTAAGTAAACAAACAACCCCAATGTGGTGTTCCTCCTACTTCTTCACCTTTATCTTTTAGTTTAACTCAGTAGTAGGTATTTATTTTGGCTTTCCTGCAGGTTTTCTCATCCACCATAAGTGGTGGAGCTCAGCTTGTAGTGTGAGAGGGGTGTCCTCTTCCATTTCAATGGCTCCTATTAGAACAAAACAAACAAACAAAAACCCCAAAACCCCAAACAAACAAAGGAAAAGGCCACTATTAGCTATAATAAAGCCAGGGGTAACTAGAATTAGTGGACTATTACTTTAAGACTTTTGTTTATATATGAGACTGATTTGGGCTTGAGGTTGGTCTGTTAATCCTTGTTAAGGAACATACAAAACAAGAATCAGTCACTGAGGAGGTGTCTGTTTTGAAAAGCACCCTATGTTTGGGTAGTAAGTGGTTTAACTCCCTGCTCTTTGCTTGGTCAAAACTCAGGTAGATAAAGTGGAAATAAGGACTTAAAAATATACATGTTCTCTAACTCTCAGTGGTTTAGTGGTACAACAAGATCTCTATCTGTCTTCAAAACTGCTCTGATCTGGCTACAAAAAGAGGCCATGGAGTCCTTTCACCCTGGAAGCTCCAGAGGATGGATGGAGGAGGGAGAGGGAATGTGCTTACCTGACTGAGCAATGGGTCAGACTGGAGAGCTGGTCAGGGGACCTTGAGGAGCTGGGACTTATTTTCTTTAGGCAGATAGTAATTATCTGTTCAAATCGAGTATTTCAGGTTCTGTGTCTGCAGTTATGTCTCTGGAAATACATAGCTTTTGGATCTCTTTAAGTTACCATCTCAGATGGTTGAGGGAAGAGTGACTTGTTGACATAGCACCCCAAACTGTCTGTGTTTAACAAAGGATCGGTAACAATGACTGAAAACACCTCAGAGCCACCTGGATAATCAGCCCTTGCTCAATTGCTCAGCCTGAGACTGCCCTAACACAGGGCAGAGTTTGTCCCCAGGAATGTGTCAGCATGGCTGTGGTCACCAGCCATGTGCTCACTGGGACACTCAGTTTCTCTTTGGAATTTACGTTCGGGGAGCCGGCGCCAGCGCGGATTGATGATTAGCTCCACGCTGAGCTCCCAGCCTTGGCACTTGTTGGTTGCCTTCTGAGGTGCTGCTGACCTTGCTCTGCCTTTGTGGTTAGCTTCCAAGTTTCTGCCTCTCCGGGTTCCTTTTTGACATGCCCTCTGCTGCTGCCTGCCCTTGAGCAAAGAGCTTTGCCATTCTGGAAACAAGTGAAATTAGTAGTTTTGATTTATTCAATCAAAGTATGTCTTCTTCAAAAAGTTCTCTCATTAAAACCTTATTTCTAGTGTTCAACTTGTTTTTCCTGTTAACTAGCATAACTAATTTAAGGCTATGGGTAAAAAGTGGAGGCTGTCAGTCTTGCCTCTCTGCCTGGTGAGATCATGGAGCAGATCCTCCTGGAAACTATGCTAATACACATGGAAAATAAGGAGGAGATTGGTGACAGCCAGCGTGGCTTCACTAAGGGCAAGTTGTGTGTGACAGGTTGGTGGCCTTCTACACTGTGTTTACAGCACTGATGGCTAAGGGAAGAGCAACTGATGTCATCTACCTGGGCTTGTGCAAAGCATTTGACACAACATCCTTGTCTCTGAATTGGAGAGACATGGATCTGATGGATGGACCACTCAGTGCGTAAGGAATTGTCTGGATGGTTGCACTCAGAAGAGTTGTGGTCATCAGCTCAGTGTCCAAGTGGAGACCTGTGATGAGTGGTGGCCCTCAGGGGTCAATGTTGGGACCAGTGCTGTTTAACATCTTTATTGGTGACATGGCCATGGGACTGAGTGCACCCTCAGCAAGTTTACTGATGACACCAAGCTGTGTGGTGTGGACAACATTCTGGAGAGAAGGGATGCCTCCAGAGGCACCTGGACAGGCTTGAGATGTGGACCTGTGCAAACCTCATGAAGTTCATGAAGGCCAAGTACAAGGTCCTGCACATGGGGCAATGCCAAGCACTGATATAGGCTGGGAGGAGAATGGATTGAGAGGACTTGGGAATGTTGTTTGATGAAAAGCTCAGCATGACCTGGCAATATGGCCAGAAAGCTAACTGTACCCTGGACTGCGTCAAAAGAAAAGGTAACTAGCAGATCAAGGGAGCTGACTCTCCCCCTCTGCTCTGCTGTTGTGGAATCCCATCTGGAGTACTGTGTTCCTTTCTGGGGTCCTCCACATAAAAAGGACATGGACCTGTTGGAGCAAGTCCAGAAGAGAGCCATGAAGATGATCAGAAGGCTGGAGCACCCCTCCTGTAAGAACAGGCTGGAAGAGTTGGAGTTGTTCAGCTTGGAGAAGAGAAGGCTCCCAGGAGACTTTATAATGGCCTTGCAATACCTAAAAAGGGCCTGCAAGACAGCTGGAGAGGGACTTTTACAAGGGTGTATAGTGGTGGGACAGGGAGTAGGATAGGACTTTAAACTGAAAGAGGATTGATTTAGATGTATGGAAGACATTCTTCACTCTAAGGGTGGTGAGGCACCGGAACAGGTTGCCCAGAGAGGTAGTGGCTGTCCCATCCCTGGGAAGTGTTCAAGATCAGCTTGGACAGGGCTTTGAGCAACCTGGTGTAGTGGGAGGTGTCCTTGCCCATGGCAGGGGGGTTGGAACTAGATGAGCTTCAAGGTGCCTTCCAACCCTGACAATTCTATGATTCTATGGTTTTGGTAATTTGCAGTGAATGGATTTTGTGTTACTTGACAGTCACAGTTTTCTGTATGTTGCAGTTATGTTATCTTTATTTCTTTCTTCCTATTAAAGTTATTTAAAAGCTTTGCCAGTCCTACAACAAACCAGGCAGCTGTGTAGAAGCTTTGCCCTTAAGCTGTGCTTCCCCTGCAGCAGGTAGACCTGCCAGGAGCACTCTGCCAGGTTAAGTCCATTGGAGCTGCCTGTGATCAGCATGACTTAAAACAAAAATCCATGGGATTTTTAGCCCTTCAACTGAGTTGTTACAGAACTTACCTTTTTAGACCAAGAGGTGCTCATGCTTATTGCTGAGTAGACCTGGCTAGTGTATTCCTAGTTAAAATGGATTAGGGCTGCATGTCAATGTGGATTGAAGGAAGCTCTCCTGAACCTGACACTAATCTTGCTGTGTCTAGAGGGATCATTAGGGTGATAGCTGGGGCTCTTGGAGAAACCTTGGAGATACAGAAAGCAAGACTTCTCACATTTCAAGCTTAACCTTCTGTCTACACTAATTGACTGTGGTTTAAATACATGGAATTTTCAGGAGTTAACTCCTGGCATCTTTTTCCCCAGGGCTCTTGTTTAGCTTCTGGATAGTTTAGGGAGAGATAGTATCTCTTTCTGGTGGATGTCTGCAAGAGCTGTATATGAAGAAGATCTAGCTCTTATATTCCTAGCTCCATCACTATTTAGAATGTATGAAGCACTAGTTCTTTAACCAGTGTTTGCCCAGTGGGAAAATAATGATTAGTCAAATGGATTCAATCATAGGAAGAAAGCAGAGGGCAGAAAAAAAACAAAGCACATTGATTTGGTAAGAAGAGTGCAACTGAAATACAGTGTGAGGTCTCCTGTCCTGAATCAGAAGGACAATTGAATGATCTTTTGCTTGGACTTAGCCTAGGCATACACAGCAAACAAAAGCTTCTTTCCTGAAGATCCGTAGTGCTTGGAATGGTTAACAGTAGTATGCTGTGCCTTCCTTCAGCTTGTAATATTAGCCCCTTCCCTTGAATGGGTTTGGTGATGCTCGCTGCAATTGGAAGTCCCAAATATGCAGCTTCTCTTTCAAAAGACCATTAATTTGTCCTTCCTTCATGTGTTGCCACAGTGGGTGTTGAGCTTACATTCATTTAATCACTACGAGACAAATTGGGATAAATTTCATGTTGGGCCTGTTGAACTTATAAGGCAATGACAGCAATAGTCTATCTCTTCTATTTCCAGTCTTGTGGATTACTAAGTAGTTTAAAAGCTTTAAAAAGTTTGTCTGTGCAGTTAAAGTTCAGACCAGGAGCAGCTGGACCTCTTTCCTTCCTGACCTGACTAAACACCCCATGTCAACTGCAGTTGGGATTGCCAATGCAAGCACATCACCCTTACAGCTTTAACTTACAAACCCAGAAAAGCAGCTGAAATGGGTCCCTTTAGGGATATTTATTTTTCCTCCCAGTCCTGCTAAATGGGTGTGATTTGTGTCTGGAAGGCTTTTGCTCAGGCAGCAAATGTCTTGTGAAGACTTGGAAGAAGGCTTTCAAGAGTCAAGGTGTCTGCCACTGTGCAGGTGTTGTAGTCTGCTGCCCACCCGAGCTGTTGAGATGCAAACCCAAAAAGCTTCAGTGACCCTGGCAATCTTGTAGCACTGAGTGGTGGTATGAGTTTGCTTATTAATACACTGGGTAAAACTCCAGAGGGGTGATGTCTGTTTTTATTAACAGATGGCCTCTTCGTTTGACATTTAGCTGGGGGAAGATCTGCAAGCATTTCACAGTCCATTGTGCATTTAATTCAGTAGCATTAGGGAAAATGCAGGCCAGTACCCTTTGTTTTTTGTTTTGTTTGAGAGTTTGGGCTTTTATTTATTTATTTTCTTCTTTTAAATGCCATGTCATTCAGAGGAGCTGACATATCCAGTGGCTGTTTGACCCTCTCACTTGGCTATTGCTCATGGGCTGAACAAATGCTTGGGCTAGAGCAGATCTTATCCTGAAGATACTGAGTACAAGAGAATCCATCTTTAAGAATGTTTTTGCTCTTTATTTCTCCCTGTTCAGATTTCTATCTCATTTCTAACAGGAGCCTTCTGTGCTTTTGGCTTGCATCTGTTGGTCCATTTTAAGTCTTGCTGTGGCTATATTAAATGTATTGCTGCTGATTTTTTTTTTCCTTAAAGATGATCAAGTAAGCTGTCAGCTGTCTGTGTGGCTTATCAGAAGGACTGAATCTTTAAATCTGATTATACCTAATGTTTTTTCCCCCCCATCTAGATGCTAATTGCTTTTGTGGCTCTGCTCTGCATGTTCTCTCATTTTCAACATCTTTTTTTGAGCAGCAGCCATGGAACTGGGCACAGTATTTCAGGGTCACTCTTTACTATTGCATGCCCCATCCCACCCTATTCACTATTCCCATTCCCTCTGCTGTCTTCTCATCCATGAACCACAGGAGCAGAAGCTAGGAATGCCATGTCTAGTTGTGAGGCTGTGATGATCTCCACATCCCTTTTGGTTCCTTTGCTTCTGGTTTGCAGATGAGGACCATACCTGCATTCCTTGTTACTGGAAACTTCTATCTGCACTCAAACATCTTAAGACTGTTTTGTTTGGAACAAGCCCAGCTTGACAAGTAATTGAGCTAACTCTGTGTGATTTCTTTTCTCTTTGTGTTTATCGTGCTAGTAAGCTCTGTACTCCATTAACTTTACCACCAAGGACATGCCTATTTCCAGGTAATTAATAAAATAGTGCTAGGTAACACAGAGCAGAATGCCAGTCCTTGCAAAAGGAGCATTGCAGTTACATGGTGATGTTACTCAGTAAGGACAATTTTTTGAGATCTTTCAGTTAACTAATTTTTAATCTATTTGGCTTGTATCTATTGATACCTTGTTTTAAAAATCCTATTGATTTCCTATTTGTTGACTGCTATGACCTATCTTTAAGTCTTCAGTTGCTGTATTCAGTGCAAAATCAATAGATTTCACCTTCCTTTCTCTTCCCCCTTTTGCATTTGCACAGATGAAATCTAGGAATTTTCTACAGTCTCTTGAGATGCCACTTCCAAAAGGATTCCTTGCTCAGGACACCCATAAAGCCTCTGGGCAAGCTGTTTCTCTTTGATTGTCCATGTTGTCCTGTCCTTTGTCTTATGTCTTCTCTGACACCTATTTTCTGTGTCTCTCCCAGCAGCAACAAGTACACATCAAGAGGCACTTCATCCTGGAAGCTATTTGCACAGAAGCCTGAGCCCCAAGAAGTCCCTTCTGCTAGTGCTGGTCGTGCTGCTCAGGTGGGCCAAGGACTCATTTGGACCAAGGGGGGTCGGGTGGGGTTTAACCTCCCTTTCTTCTTCCAAAATGCCATGTTACTTGAGAAGGAGGTGGTCCTCTTGGAGAGGACTGCAGTGTGGATGGCTTGGTGCATCCAGACAAGAGCTGGCTCTGTGGCCTTGCTGTGCTTTGGGCTTAGGTTGAGATATTGCAGCCTCAGATTTAGTGCAGTGATCTAGCATGAAAATGTATTTACTTGTAATTGCCCTGGATCCTGTCTGATTGAATAGTGATTTTTAGGAGTATTTTTGTACCTCCTGGACCTGTTGTGCAAAATGACATTAAGCAAGTTGTGTGTGTGAATCATCTCCAAGGTAACTTAGTTATCAAAGCATAGTATCTCAATTGCTCAGAGTAACACTTCCCACTTCTGTAATTGCACTTTTGCAATCTGGGTTGCTTGTGCTGCTGCTGTTCAAATGAGTGTCTACAGGTGTACTTGGAGAGGACTTGCCAATTTACTTTCCCCCGTTGTAGCAATTAGTTATTATCTTTCCATTATGATCCTGGGGCCTGTGAAATCAGTGAGTGAACATAAACAGCATCCTTGAAACTCAACTCTTCATGGTATTTTCTCCTACTGATAATTTGAAGAGGCAGGCTGTGTTTTCTGTTGTCTGTGGCATAATTAATCTACTTGAATTATACTTGAACGAGGATGTTGATATCAGAAGAGGCTTTAGCAGCCTTGGAAGTTAGAAGCTTTTGAATGAGGGAGCCCTGAAGAGTTCCTCTGCATTAGTACTCAGTTTGTTGGGAAGAGACTGGTAAGTTTGTGGCCATCAATGGCTACATAATTGCTTCCTTTTCCTCCCTCCCACAGACTTTCTCTTCTGCTCACACCTTTCAATACCCAGTAACTTGTTTGTTTGCTGCTGTGTCTTTGTCCCAAACTGAGAGGCTCCTTGCTCAGAGTTCAGTGGCCTCAGTCAGATGAAACAACATGTTATCTGCTGCAATAGCAGAAGAAGTCTGGGCTGCTTTGTAGGTAGATTTGGTGTCCAGAGTGCCATCTGTGTTTCCCAGTGTATGCAGTGAGGTCCTGTGGGGTTTCTCGAACTAGGGACTTGATGCATTCTGGTTTTCTTTCTGTCTGTAGCAAGTGATTTAATTTCTTGTTGTTGTTTTTTGTTTGCTTGCTTGGTTGGTTCTGGGGTTTTTTTGTTACTATGATTATTCTGAGTACAGCCCTTTGGCGAGTGCCTTTATTCTCTGCGGGTGCTCTAAAGGTTGTGTCCATCTGGACTTGGTGGGAGAGCTTTCTCAGGGCCTTGTTTTTCTTAGCTAATGACTTCCCATGCACTGCTAGCACCCTTGGTAGTGTTAGCCATGCATGTAGCCACTTCCCTCTTACCTCATTTCAGAAGACTTTGCTCTTGAATCTTTTAAATGGGGTGATAATTTCAAAGCAAACAGCTTCCAGTCCTTTCTTGCCAACTTTTGCCCACAAGGTATGCAAGGTAAACAGAGCAGTTAAGGAAATTAGTTATGTACCTTCCCTCCTCCTGCAAGGCATCCCAGGATGGTTCATTGCTCTTTAAGGAATGAATAAAGGGAGAGAATGAGATTGGTATACCCAAGCTGCATTTTAATGTATGGAGCCATTGTGTAGATCATTTGTATTCTTAAGAAGCTTTAGGAAAACCTTGTAAAATGTGAGGCTTTAAGAAATCTCCACTGTTCATGTGTTGAATGTAAAGGTAGTTTACTCCTTGCAGCAGAGAAAGAAAATCAAAGCATTAAGGATGAGGTACAAGAAGTATGGATAATTCTCCTCACATATAAAAAATAACTTTTAAGCAGGCTTTGCCTAAATTGTGAGGATTCTTACCTCTGTTAGGCTTTTGGAGGAGGCTTAGAAGGATCTCCAGATGCTGCCATGATGTTTATAGGTTTGGTTTGGAAGCAGTGGGTGTTGGTGCTGGAGTGGCAGGTACCTAGCACTCCCAGGGTACAGCACCTGTCACAGGATATGCAGATGCCACCATGGTGTGTTTATTCAAGGAGACAAAAGTAGGCAACTGTTAAGAAGTGTGACTTCAAAAAATTGATAAAGAAATGGTTAACATTTAATTTAGCTCCAGCCTTTGCCAATTGAGCAATAGGAATTATTACTAAATGTGGAAACTAGACCTAAGGTCTAGGTTATCGACCCTGAGGCTCAACAATGAGGGGATGGCATGGTTGTAAAGAGGAACAACTATTATGGGATGCCCTCCAAAGGAGAGAGGGCAGGTCCAGGGTGTACTTGCAGGAGTTAAAATCGACAATTAATTTATAATCTAACGAGGCCATGAGCACAAACACAACTTCAGTTCAGAGCCTGCATGTCTGGCAGCACCTTTCAGTGGAGCTATCCCATCCCAAAGGAAGAGACCCTTCATTAGCAGTTTTACTGCCTTGGCATGCCTCAAGGTATCTTCAGAACCCACAGCAGTTCTCCTTCACACATTTCTAACCACTCCATAAAAGTAGCTATATGCATGGAGTGCTCTCTTTTTCAGGAAGAGGATCTCTGTTATTTAATATATATATAATATAAAATTATATTATTCATATATATTATATGAATAATATATTTTATAGTTACAGCAGATTTTTTTAGAAAGGAATTAAGCTCTGTCATGTAAAAACTTTCACTTCATATTTCCCAAGTGAAGGTTTTGAAAGTTGCTGAAGGTAGGGATTTTTATTTTAATAGGAATTCCTTGAGTACCATAAATGTTAACTCAAACCACCTGAAGGAATGTAACATATCAGTCTTCTGGATTATTTCACTTGTACTTGTGCCAAATGCAGAGCAGCAGACTCAGCTGCAAAGGCCTAGTTTGGCTGTACTTGTAGTCCCTAGAATGCATGAGCTGGTTTGTGTTTAATATAGATTTAATGCTAAGCTTCTGTGTTTACCTGAAGGGAGAGGAAACATTGCAGTTAGAGTGGGGTTTTTTTTGTCATATATATATATATATTAGCCACAATGTGTGTGGAATAATTTCTTTTTAAATAGTTGTGCTTAAATAAAGGATGATATCAAACATCCTAACCCACTCAATAACTTTTTTTTGCTCCTTGGTTCAACTAAACCTCACCTCCATTGACATATGTTTTTCTTCCTGAGTGAAATGATGAATATCCTCTTTCCCAACCTAAGAGATACTAGGAGTTGAGGTGGCTTTTTGCTTAGTCCAGTCCCCATGAAGCAGACAGTGCTTTAGGAGCTTTGATTCAGCATCTGCTTTTCACCTGTGAATCCTTAAGGAGGTTAAAGCTCCCCAGGTAAATACAATTACAAATGTGCTGTAGATCTACCAAAAGCAGGAGATCAGTGGTCTGGAAGCTTTGTGGCTGCCCTACAAATCATCAGAGTAATCTTCTCTTCAGTACATACCTCTCCTCATTCTGTGCTTGCCTTCTTGGGCAGGAAAGGCAGCAGTAGGCAGTGGGACAGAGTGTACCTTCTGCTTGCCTTGTGCAAAGATCAGCAAAGCAGCTAGGAATCCAGATTTTTGTTTGTTTTTTGTTCTCTGGCAATATGGATGGAAACTGCCCCAGGGGAGGTTCAGGCTAGACATTAGGAGGAATTTGTTTGCTGCAAGGGTTGTGAGCCATTGGAACAGGCTGCCCAGGGAGGTGCTTGAGTCCCCATCCCTGGAGGGGTTTAAGAGACAGGGAGATGTTGTGTTGGGGAGCATCATTTAGTGGGGTGATAGGGCTAGGAAAAAGGCTGGACTTGATGATCTTCAAGGTCTCTTCCAGCTGTAAATGTTCTATGATTCTATGGATGGCTTCCCTGTTGCTCTGTGCTCAGACAAAAGGCAATGTCTTACCTACATCTAACGATATAGGATTACAATAGGAGCTATCACAATAGCTCCTATTTTTTCCTGCATAGTCTAAAGATGATTCTTTTTTTTGTTGTTTTTTTAGCCTGTATGTGTTAAATGTGGTGAGGACAGTATGTTTGTTTTTCATCCCTTCATCTGGAGAAAGCTGGCAGCAGGCTGCTGAGAGCTGGGGAGGTTGGCTGATGGGAGCAATCCTTGCAGCTCCTTCGTGTCGTTTGACTGTTTGAAGGGAAAGATAAAAAAACTTAGGTGTCATCTAAGTTGGGTTTTATCTCATGGTGTGACAAGGCTGCACACGTGGAAGTTTGGAGAATGCTGCAGTGTTTTTCTGGTTTCTAATTTTAACTACAAATTTCTCTGGCCTAGTTAAAGAAGGTGCACCCATGTACCTCAAACTCAGTAGCTGGTTACAGGCAAATCAGGTGGCTTCCCTTGTGTGAGTAGTTGCACAAACTCCAAATGTTCAGAAAAGATGAATTAACTGAAGCTGTGGAGATGGAGTACACCAAAGCTCAAGCCACCTGTGGGCAGGGGGTACTCCTGAGAGAAAAAAAAATCACTTTCTTCTTTGGATTAGAAAAAAAGGAGATTTGATCCCCTGTAGACATGGAGTATGCATGATGCTGCCTCATCCTTCAACCTGGGAGTTTGGTCTTTGATGGAGTGTTCTATCCTTAGATCTTTTCCAGGAGAGGAGGTGGCTATCACTATACAGGACTGCACTTATTTGCCCAGGATCAGAAGTGCAGATTTATACCTGGGAGATTCAGGAGTAGAAATCTTATGTCCAAAGCTCTTTGTGCTGAGAGACCCTCAAGGGTTTCCTGCTGGCTGAAGAATGACACTCAGGTGGTGGTTTGGATTGGTACTGTACATAAACTTTGGCTATTAGGAAGAATTTCTTCCCCAGGAGGGTTCTCAAACATTGGCCCAGGCTGCCCAGAGGGGTGGTGGAATCACCATTGCTGCAGGAGTTCCAATAAAGGTGTAGATATGGTGCTTGGGGACATGGTTTAGTGGTGGTAGTGTTAGGTGGGTGGTTGGACTTGATGAGCTCAGAGGTCTTTTCCAACCATAATGATTCTAAGACTCTATAAATTGCATAACTTCACCTAACCAGACCAGACTGAGAGGACACTGAGTGTGTTTTTACACCAGGAAATCTGTATAGCTGGATCCAGTTAAAACCAAGGATCACCACATCAATTGCAAGCAGAGGCACGTGGAGGAAATCCTTTGCTGGCATTCTTGGGCAGCACTGCAAATGCCTCGCTGTTCCTGGAGTGCAAAAATCATTCCTCTCTCCTAGAGAGCATCCAAATGCTTTTAATATTGACTGGGAGATTAAAAAAGCTAAGTGTACAGCTTGAATCCTGTTGCTGTATTGAATAGCTCTTGCTATGGCTGCTGTGGAGGTGAGGTGGGGAAGGAAGTGGAGTTGTCTGGAGCTGCAAACTTCAGAGCTTCTGAAGTTCTGAAATACTCCTGCTGCTTCCCCCACAGCAATACTGCTTGCCCACCCTCTAGTTGTAGTTTTGTACCTTGACTTGGGAAAAGATTTGATTTGATGCTCCAGCACAGCTTGAGGAACCAGCTGTAGAGAATATTAATCCCTGATCTGGTTTCATTATTCTGTTTCAGGCATGCATTCCAGAGGGGAGTTAATATTGAGCTGGCTTTAACCACAGCAATATTGTACAGATTCTCAGACTAAAGGCAGCAGCTGCTTTGCACTCAGTTTTACAGTGCAGGAAACAAGAAACAGACAGAAAGGGAATGTGGCAGTGGAAATCCTGGAAGCACAGGGAGGTTTTAGTCACTGAGTGAGATGGCTTGCTTTCACAGAGAGCTCTGGCAAAGGTGAGGCTGGATCTTGCCTGTGTTCTCTCCTTGCTTTCAGACACTGCTGCTCACCTCAGGTTCTTTGTCCTGATGCCACCTCAGCTCTCTGGTTATTTAATGTTTGTCTCATTGCAAATGGCAAGCTCTCAGCCAGGCTGCCTGTCTGGGCCCCCTGCTCCCTGCATCCACCTAAAGCAGAAGTGGTTGTGAGGCCACTTGCTGGAAGTTGGAGCAGAGCTTGCAGTGTCTGATCTCCTGTGAGACCACCAAATGAGGTCATTAGGCATTGGATAAATTTAAATACTTTTATTTTTTTCCCAGCTCAGACATGCAGCCTTGGAAGAAGTGAATGAACCATATCCTTCTCTCTTTCCATCACATAAAATGGCACAATTAGGTAGCAGCCAGGTTGTTTTACAGATGCTTCTAGGTGTGAAATTAGGGTGCTTCCAAAAAAAGCCCTAGAACTGAAAGGCTCTGCAATGTTTTTTGGCACTTAGGTAGGCTTGTGACATTCTCTCCTCTGAGATATATTGCTGCATAGGATCTAGTTATCCAGTTCACCAACATGCATGATTTCTTCCACTGCTCCTAGCTTTGAGTTCAGATTGGATTTGGTGAAGATGTCTGCAGAGGAGTTTTGTGTCTTGAGCTGTATGAACAGAAAAGGTTAAAAATTGTTGTTGCAGCAGCCCTGGAAAGCTATAGCACAAACTCTTCCTGCTTTAAAATATGAAAAAATGGTGTCTTTTAAATATCAAAGGGATTAGTATTAATCCAGCACTTGTGATTTTCTTAAATCATGTTATTTGCATAATAATACTCACCACCTGCTGTATCTTCAAAGAGCTTTGCAGCCATTAACTAATTGATCTTTGTAACACCCTTGTGATGTAAAGACCTGTTATTATCCCTGCTCTGCAGATGTGGAAACCAAGGCCCAGAACAGTTGAAGGAACTTGCTGGGTTCAGGGCTGAGATGATGGTGTTGAGGGTGCCAGGTCCCTGTTGTCCTCTCCCCCAGGAGTCCCCAGCTGCAGCACTTCCAGGGACAACCACACTTTCTTCTTTCCTGCCTTTATTTAGCACAAAAAGGGCACTGAGTTATTTCTTTGTGTCTTTGGAGGAGTATCGTTGGGAGATGTTTATTTGTTTTGATTTTGAGGGGTTTGGGGGTTAGTTGGTTTTGCTGCTAAATGATTTCACTTCAGTTTTTAGTCACCCTGTAGTCAAATCCACAGAAGCCAGGAAAGCTTCTTAGAGCTCCTTATTGTCTGTGTGCACCACAGCAGTGCTAGCTGAGAGCTTTTAAGCACATATTTCTTTGTTCAGGACTCAGAATGGTCTTCCTATTAGGAGCCTTTGGCTCAGATTTGCCATTGCTTGTCAGAANCCTCTGCTGTGGGCACAGTTATGGCACCAGGGGCCACAGGAGACCACAAGGGATTGTCAGACTGTGCCTGTTGTCAGAATAAGAGCTTAGTAAAATGGGCAGTGACAGGGTGAGTTGCCTGCCATTCCCAAACTTCAGTCCCTCTTCCCATTCCGTACTGGTGGTGAGCAGCAGTGCCCAGGAGGTTGCCAGAAGAGCAAACTGAGCCCTCTGTGACTGAGGGTTGCTCTGCTGGTGGGAGGTGAGAGTGTTGCTGCCACCAGAACAGACACATGCACGCTTGCTCTCTGTGGGACATTTGCCTCCTGCTTCTCCTTTGCCATGTGTCTGGGCACAGGTTGGCCCAGCCTTTGGTTGAGTGAGTGACATGCAGTGACTTGTGGGTTTTCCTGACCTCCATGTCTGCTACTTTCAGAGCAGAGTTTAGTCAGATGCCCTCAGGTGGGCCTTGGTAAGTGGTGTGTACCTGGAGCAAACCCAGAGACTAGGCAGGTGTCATGCAGCTAAGCCAAAGAGCAGCTATTACACTTCCATGAGCAGAGAGAGAGTTTCAGGTGGGGTATTAAAAGTATCTATCACCCTCCCTTTAATCTGGCAGTGTCACTTCGATACTTAGTGCAAGGGCTTAATATTAAAAGTGTTCTTACAGATGTTTCAGCAACGTTATCTCCAAGCAGAAAAGTAAACCTTGGAGGTGGTGCACTCAGAGCCCCTCAAGCACAGGTTCAGACTAAGCCATGGGAAGAGCCTGGGTCATGGCAGGTCTCAGGAAGTGATTTCAGAGAATATATGGTTTCCCAAGAGGGCTGCAGTGGTGCAAAGTGGCAGATTATGTCAACCAGTTAAGGACGTGGTTATATATTGTGGCTTTAGTTATTTAGCTAAGCAGGGGGACTGGAGGAGGTGAGGAGAGGGGAGGACAAGTCACTCTGAATTCCTTTGTACTCCAGCTAGGACAGCTGGGCTGTAATCATAGAATCACAGAATGGTTAGGGTTGGAAGGGACGTCTGGAGGTCATCTAGTCCAACCCCCCTGCAGTGGCCAGGGACATCCCCAACTAGAGCAGCTTGCCCAGAGCCCTGGCAAGCCTCACCTGCAATGCCTCCAGGGATGGGAACTCAACCACCTCCCTGGGCAACCTGGTCCAATGTTCCACCACCCTCACTGTGAGGAACTTCTTCCTAATGTCCAATTTAAATCTACTCCTCTCCAATTTAAAACCATTGCCCCTTGTCCTTTCACTGCAGGCCTTTGCAAACAGGCCCTCTGCAGCCTGCTTGGAAGTTCCCTTTAGCTACTGGAAAGTCACTAGTAGGTCCCCCCGAAGTCTTCTCTTCTCCAGGCTGAACAATCCCAGCTCCCTCAGCCTGTCCTCAGAGCAGAGGTGTTCCAGCCCCTGAGCATTCTCGTGGCCTCCTCTGCACCTGCTCCATCAGCTCCATGGCCTTTCTGTGTTGAGGGCTCCAGAACTGGACCCAGTATTGCAGAGGAGGTGTGAGCAGAGCAGAGTGCAGTGGCAGAATCACCTCTCTGGCTCTGCTGGCCACACTTCTCTTGCTGCAGCCCAGGTAATCTCTCTACACAGCACAAATTACAGGATTTCCAGACCCTCACGTGCTTGTGAGATGTTAGCTTCTTTTCACTCCCTTGAACATCATTTCCAGGCTGTGTTGACTCGGGGCAGAAATGGATCCAGCTTCAGGGGAGAGCATCACTTGACCTGTGAGATGTTCTCTCAGTGTTTTCTGGTATTTTAAGGTGAAAGGGATGAAAGCAAAGAGCATGAAATGCTGCTCTTGTCATGCATGAGAGGGAAGGGCAGTTCAGGAGTGGCAGGAGAGAGGGCAAAGCACTGGTCATGCTCCAAGTGATGTTTGGTAGCAGGGGAAGCACTGCAGTACTGATTAATCTCCTAATGATATGTTGGAAGATGGAGAGATGTGGGATAAAATGTGGATCACTGAGCACGAGACAGGACTGGAAGCATGGAGCAGGGCATGGAAACAGCTTGTGGGAGGCATTGTGCCAGCCTGCTGGGCTCCCCTGGCGGGGATGGACACAGCACTAGGGAGAAGGCTTTGGCCATGGTGTCCCCATTTCTCCCAGCAGCCACAGCAGTGCCTCTCTGCCTCCTTCCATGCCAGAGGATGGGGCAGCCCTCAGTCTCTCATGAGCCATCTGCTCCAAGGGTCTTGGCAGGAAGCTGCCATGCTCTTGACCACAGCTCAGGGCCCAGTGGCTTGGGAGTCATCTCAGTGATGGCTTGGGGAGTGCCTGAGGGAAGAAACCACTGCCATCAGCTGCAGTGTTGCTGGGGCCGGTGGAAAAGCAGGGATCTTTCCTTTGTGGTGCTCAGCAGATGCTTTCTGGCTTCTGAAAGGGCCAGAGTGAGTGGGAAGCTTTCAACCCATCTTCCCTTTCCCACTTTTGTTGCTGGGGGTGAATGTGGACTCTCAAATCATGTCAGAATCACAGTATGGACAGTGATGTTTCTGAAATGTCAGACAGGGCTATGCACTCTCTCTCCTGAATGTTTTTCCTTTTGATCTGAAACTCCTGAAATGTGGAGTTTCTCTGTACCTCTGGTGGTGGATGTAACAAAAGGAGTCTGCAGAAGGTTTATTTGAACATGCTTTGTGTAATTAGGGCAAAAAGCCTTTAACCCCATATCCCTAATGTTTCCACCCCACTCCCCCTTAAATTAATCAAAGGAATAAAAATAGTTTTGTTGCTTAGATGTATGTTTGAGACTTGGGACTCATTCTTTAAGCTTGATGTTTATGAAGGATGGGGGGCTGTCTGCAGCAGTGGATGACATCCTACATACATCCAGCTGAAGCTTCTCCATGGCATCCCATCAGTGGGGCCTCACTTCTGGACTGCAGACAACAGCAGATGCAATTTGTTCCTGGCCTTTGGATCAGGCAGTGCAAATGTTGTTTTATTTCTTTTCTTCTTACTCTGAATATGTACTCAGTTACAGCACTGAGATGATAGCTTTCCAGAAAACCTGGGCATCTGTCAAATAATGATGACTTTTATCTCTTTTCTGCTGGGCTGTACTGAACTATCAACTCATGGGAGAGGTCTCAGCAAACTCAGTTTATTTAAAAGAACTTTGAAAATAATGGAAAAGGAGTTGGGAGAGGAATCTGAAGAGGCTGTCTGCAGAGTCCATCCTCTGTTGTAAGGCAGAATCAGCTGTGGTTAAGCCATTCCTTATAGATGCTTGTTGAACCTCTTCTCCAACCCTCTGATGGGGAAGACTTGGTAGCTCTTTATTCCTCTGCTCGATTATTAGTGCTATGAAGTTTTTCCTGACATTTATCCTGCAACTCCTGAATGCTGGTTAGGCCTCTTGTCTTCAATAGACATGGCACATAGTTCATTCCCTTCCTCTGTGAATAATTCCTCTCTATTTGTGTACTCAATAAAAGCTAAATCACTTGCCAATAATCCTTGGGCCCTTGAAACTGGGAGAAAGCAAGCTTTTAAACTCTTTAAAGTTCTCTTCAGAAATAGCACTGCTTTGGCAAGTTATACAGCCTTGAACTTGTTTGTGAGCTGAGTCCAGAGACTCTCTAACTGCCTGTGTTTGTTTAGTAAACTTTTTAAAACCTCTCACCTTTTGCAAACCAATTGTTTCCAGGCTGGGGCTATAAATGCCTGTGCTGTGCCTCTGACTTGTTTCATTTCTCTGTGAACAAAAATGCCAGTGTCTTCCTTGAAGGGCCTGCCTTGCTTTGTACCAGCTGATTTACAACACAATGTGTAAGTGCAGGAGCAGCCTGCAACAAAGGGGAGCCTGTTTATCCAAACAAATTGGGAAGAGGTAAATTGCAGCTTGAAAGCAGAAGGAAACCACCAGGCTGGGGAAAGGTGAGGGGCAAAGCCATCCTCAGGGGTAGTGCTGAGCCCAGGAGCCAAGGGGAGCTGTTGGGGTGCCCAGGTGCCTCTCAGTCCTGGGGAGGAGCTTCACTGGCAAGTAAAGATTCTCTTTATTTATTTATTTGTTTGTAGCCAAGTTCTGTACCCTGCTTGGAGCAGCTGTTCTGTAGGCAGTTGTGTGGAGTCCACTGTAAGCCCTTGGCAGGTCTCCCCCCACGCTTCCCGGCTGCGGTGCTTTAGCCAATTGCTTCCACTTGGCCTGAACTGAAGCCAGCAAACACATTGCTCAGATTTAAGTATTCTGGGTATTTTAACCTTATTGTTCAGCTTGTGTATTTCAGCTACAACAGCTAAGTCTATTAGCAAAGAGATTAAATTGTGTAGAAGTTATATCGCCTTGTCCAGACAGGAAAAATAAATGGTTAGAAATGGGCTTTCCTCCAAGGTGTGATCGCTCCTGGAAAATAAATTGGACCAAGGCACTGGCTGGCTTTGCTGAAAGGCCTGTGCCTTGCTCGCTTGCTTTTTGCTCTTCCTGCAGATGAGTTCACTACTTAATGACAGAAGTCGTTGAGAAGAATTGCCTAGTCAAACCTGTATTGATAGCCCTTCGTGCTGCTGGCTGTGGGAAGGGGATGGGCTGCTGAAAACCTTCATTTTTAGTTTCTGCCTCTGCTGCCATGTAACAACTTGAAAGGGATTTGCAGAGCAAGGAAGGTTGGTTGTAGCTGGGACATAAGGTGAACCCTTCAATGCAGCTCAGGAGCTTTTTGTCTCAGTCATGTCCTATCTGCTGTGTAGTCATCGTCGTGGCTAGGNCAAGGGATTGTCAGACTGTGGCTGGGCTGTGTAGTATTCATTGTCTTATCAAATGGCCATACCACCCTGAGCAAGGGACACCACCTGGGAATACTGGGTTGCTGTAGGGTTTAGGTGGGGATGTCCCTGGCCACTGCAGGGGGGTTGGACTAGATGACCTCCAGAGGTCCCTTCCAACCCAAACCAGTCTGTGATTCTGTGATAGTATCAAGTTTCATCTCTCCTTTGTTTTTCTGCCCATTAAGTACAAAACTCTTTTTGGTTTTGCAGAGCTTTTCCCCTAAACATTCCTGAGTTATAATTTATGACTTTTCTGAAATCTTCAGTCTTGCCTGTGGGAAGAACACTTTAATTTGGCTTAACAGTGGATGAGTAATCTAGCTACACATAGTGATTTTTTTCAGTTCAGCTGCAGTCAGCTTCTTACTCCAACTGTTCCACTAAAATTTCAGAGGCAGCAATCAATTCCCAGCCAGCCTTGTTTATCCTCCTCTTGATTCTTCTTGTTCTCTTCTTGGTCCAGGACACTGAAGAGAGCACTACCTTACAAAGCATATGTGCTGTATTTCTGGTAATGGTTTTCAACACAATTTTGTTAAGTCAGGGTGCTGACCTGGGTTTGTTCTGTTTGCTCCTCACCTCCAATTCTATCAGAGACACTCAGAAGATTTCATGCCTGCCATTTCAAAATGGATCAACAGCATCTCTTAAGAAATGTATTTGAGCTTCTTTTGTCTGTGTTGGTCCTTTCTGGTGTGAAACTGGGTCAGCCTTAGTTAAACTAGTTTATCTTGTTCTCCATATACCTGGATGCAAAGTCACACTGGAAGCTCTCTCTTGGTGTGCATGTTCACATCACAGCCAGTTTGCAGGCATCCAGACTTGAACCTCATCCTTTCTACAGTGCTGAGCTCTGCTCTGTGGATGGATGGGATGGAGACATGCAAGGGCTGACTCGTGTCTGCAAGCATAGTGGGGAGCTGTGCCCAGGCCAGCAGGGAAGCTCCTGATTTGGGGTGCAGGATGCTCTTCAGGGTGGCTGGGTGAAGGGATACCCTGACAGTGCAGGAGCTGCCACCCTGCAGAGTCCTGGCAGGTCAGCAGATGGGATGCCCTGCTCTTCAGAAGCTTGTTCTTATTCTTGTAATTAGTGCATAAGGTTAATTTACTTCTGAGACTATGTAAGAGGGAGGCTTGGTCTTCAGGGACTGGTGCCTGCTCAGGCTGGAGGAGGTGTTTTGCTTTGTTTCAAGCAGGTAAGTGTGATAGGGACTGTTTGCTGATGGAGAGACAGAAGCATCTTCAGTGCTTTTGTTCTCAGAAGCTTTGAGAAGGCTGTGGGCGATGGGTTAGCCCAGAAATGTGATTAATTTCATGTGGAGTGGCTGAACTTCCTGCTGACTTAGGTAATGTACCCACTGAGCTTGGATAAAAGGTTAGGGATGGCAATTATGGAAAAAAATCCTTTTTCTGTTAAGCTTTTTGAAGCTTAACCAAGCCACTGTCAATAATTACTCTTTTTTTTTTTCCTTGCTCTTGTGGACTGAGTCTAATCCAGACCTGGTTTCTTTAATTTTTTTTTATTGCTTGAATATGCAAGCTCAAGCTGTACAGAATATCAAGCCCTATTGGGTACACACTGAGCAAATGCATTTGCTGGCTGTACCTGGTGTGCCAAGCACTGACTAGCTTTGCAGTCTGTGTGTCAGTGGTCATAATTGGGTTATAAAAGTGCATGCTCTTGCACTTGTATTTCTCCAGTTGTCTCTTAAGTTGAAGGAGGCATCTTGCAGAGTGGCATGGGGATAGAGGAGGGGTTCAACCAGAAGAGCTAGAAATAGCAGCTGTTTGTTGATGCCAGGATTTTTATTCTCTCCTCTTCCTCCTCCCCTTTTTTTAGGGCTAGTCTTATGTATTCCACCCACTCTCAATTCCCTTCTGGTGCATGTGTGTGGATATGCTCCAGGACCATATGTGCTCATAGATACATACTTCAAAGAAAACTCTAGACTGCCTAGAGAAGCTGTTTGAGTTGAGATGAGCCCTGAATTTGCAGACTGCTACAGCATTTCCTTTGAAGAACCACATGGCAGTGCTGCCATCTCTTTCCTGCAGCACCTTTACACCCTGATGAACACCCTGAGCCCCTAAAGCAAGTAAGCTGCTGATCTACATACTCTGTATGAACTTAAGCAAGCTGAATTTCACCTCGAGGCATCAGCTCAGCTGGGCTTTTTGGTGACTAGCAGACATGTTTTGGCTCACATGATGTGTTCACCCCAGGAGAATAATGTGAGGTGGTTTCATTTTTTTTGTTTTGTCTTACTCCATGCATAATGATTTATTATTTATTTTAAGAGGATTTTCCCAGGCAGAGTTCCTGGAATGGCAGGCACTTGCCCCAGCTGATTCAGGGACACTGTTTTACCAATTTACTGTTTCTAGGTACTGAGGATTCTGGCTGCAGACCAGAAGGACCTTGGCCATGTCTGCTCTGCTGGGGCTATTCTTGGTTAGATGCCTGCTTTCTGTTTTGACAGACCTTTTGGTGGTTTCCATATGATTTGTGTGGGGTTGAACTGAATATGCTAGACATACTCTCAGCAGGGGAATGCAGGGCATCTGGTGCAGATTTTGGCATCCTTTTCCTTCCAAAACCCAGAATTGCACAATAGCTTCTCCATCCCAGCAGCAGCAGCAGCTTTTGAGCCTGCACCATATTCAAGTGAAATTGTTTGCCAGGAGTTGTCCATTCATTTTTCCAGTATGAAACATTGATCTTTCATATGGAGGCATTTCTTTTAAAGAGTCTTCCTGCCTGTTTATAGGGATATATTTGGTCCACTCCTCTTAAGAAATGAGTGATTGGACATGGTAGATGCTTCAATGAACTTTTGTCTAGTGTCTTTCACTCTTTCTGTGCTCTGATCCATGCTGATCTTCATTCATTTGTTTCTGTGGAAGCAAGTTTCATATCCCAGACAGGCTGATCTTGTTTGTAGCTAGCTGGAGGTAAGGGAATGAAAATGGTTTCATCTTTCACAGGTGTTGCCATGCAGTCATGCATTCCCTTCTCCAGCCTTCACACTTGGGTCAGCTGTGAAGGCATGGTGAGCATGCAAGGGTGTGAATGGAACCAGGAGCTAAAACCCAGAACCTAGGCAATTGGTCATATTAGGGATGAGCAGTTCTGCTTGCCTCCTGAGATAGTAGAATGAAATTGCCTTTTTAGAGACTTGACAACAGCAGAAGAAAATGACTTCTCCTCCTCACTGTGCCTTTGGAAGAGCATGTTCTTGTTAGCTGGGCTGCTCCTGGAGGTATGACTCTCTGTTATCCCTAAGATCATCTGCTGGTGTGCTGGGGGAGCTTCTCTCCTCCCTGACCACATACTTGTTTCCCTGTTACCCATGGCTGGTGGAGTGTTTGTGTTCATAGGAACATTTGTTTACAAAAGTTATCATTTCTCCTGAGACTACGTCTTCAGATGATGATCAATGGCTCAGTTGCTTTTAATAAAGCTGAGGCAGTCAGACTCAGGAATTCTTTTGAAGCTGTTGAGACCTCATCTGAGTCATGTAATACCTTACATGAAAACAGAGCAAATAGGAAATGTAGAAGCAAATGACAGGTGTTGGCAGGAGGGATGTTTAGGAAGTTGATAACTTTCATGGTGTTTTCTGCTCAATGCTGATGATTACTCTGCCTTTAGACATAGGCAAGGCTGCAGTGAAAGGACAAGGGGCAATGGTTTTAAATTGGAGAGGAGTAGATTTAAAGTGGACATTAGAAAGAAGTTGCTCCCCACGAGGGTGGTGGAACACTGGCCCAGGTTGCCCAGGGAGGTGGTTGAGTTCCCATCCCTGGAGGCATTGCAGGTGAGGCTTGCCAGGGCTCTGGGCAAGCTGCTCTAGTTGGGGATGTCCCTGCCCACTGCAGGGGGGTTGGACTAGATGAGCTCCAGAGGTCCCTTCCAACCCAAACCAGTCTAGGATTCTAGGATTCGATGAGATGAGATGGTAGTGGAGAGAAAAGGCTAGCAGTGGCAGGGAGGTGGGTGATGGATCTGACCTAACATGTCTTCCTGTTTGAGCACAGGCAAAGCTCCTTGTTTTGGTGGACCAAGTTCAGTGTTTGCTGCTGACACTCTCAGGAGAGTGGCCATGGGACAGGGCTGGCTGTCAGCCAGGGCTCAGCAGCATCACCTTCCCACAAGGAAGAGTCTCCTAGGAGCTCCAGTAGTGATTATCTCCAAGATGCTCTGGCAGGCATTGAGTGGTTTTGGGATGTGTTTGGAAGCTGACTCTGTAGTGTAATTATATTCCCATATGTTTTGATCTCCCCCAGGCTCCCTACCTGTGAGTGGCCATATGACAATTTAACTCTCTTTGCCAGATCAGGCTGTGTACACAGGCTTTTGTCAAGTGAGCATAGCAGTGGTGCTTTTCTGCAGAGGTGGTAAAAGGAGATCTTTAGATATTACATTTAACTTTAACTAGGAATGGATACATAGGGGTGAATTCCGGGTGGGTACATCCCTACTATGCACTTTTCTGACAATATGGATCTTAAAGGCAATAAATACTTTTATGGTCTTTACAAACTCTTCTAGGTAAAGTAGTGCATCAGAGGTTCAAAAAAGATTGTTTCTGAAAAATAATGAAGGTAGAAGTATGATATGTGTTGTGCTGTCTGGTTTGTGTTTGGAACCATAGGCATATGCTACTGTGCTGCAGAAGATGCTGCCTCTTCTTTCCCTGCCTACCTTCCCATCCCATCAGTCTCCAAGCTTTTGGAACCTGTGCATGTTGTTAGCTCTTAAGATCTCTCACTTCCCTGCCATGCTGCTGAATGATTAAAGGAGGAACTTCTTTCTTTTGAAGGTGGTAGAGCACTGGCCCAGGCTGCCCAGGGAGGTGGTGGAGTCTCTGTCTCTGGAGACATTCCAAACCCGCCTGGATGCCATCCTGTGCAAGCTGCTCTGAGGGGGAGGTTGGACTAGATGATCTCCAGAGGTCCCTTCCTAGCCTTACCATTGTGTGAATGCACACCCAGCTTGCCTGTGGGTAGGCAAGCAGCTGGCCTGAGGGAGAAGGTGTGGTAGCCCTGCTGTGTGGGCAGGGAGCAGGGGGAAGGAGGCAGCTCCCAGACCAGCTTTGCTGCTGGAGGTACAGTAGCATCCTTCCTTAGGTGTTTGCTGTGCCTTCCCAGGGTTGCTGCCCAGTTGTTAAAATCTGGTAAAACAGAGTCCAAGGGACCTGCCTGGGATTCCGAGGGGATTTATACTCTCCCTTCTCAGTGGCAGGGCTGAAGGCACAGTTCCATCTGCCATATCCCCAGAGCCCAAGCAGCCTGGCAGGAGCTGGGTGTGCTTGCCTGTGGAAGGAGACTGCACAGTGACAGCCTTGTCCCTTCCCCACTGTGCTCATGCTGCTGTAGCTAAATTGCTCTCATCTAGTTTCTGGTCCAAAAGAAAGTGATCAAGAGTGGGACATATCTGGTAATACAGCAAGTCTCCTTGTGCAGTGTGATTCTCCAGTTCCATGGAAATGGCTGTGGAGTGGGCTCAGAGCTGAAGCCAAATGAGACCTGGAGTACCCAGTCCTGAGTTTTTCCAGTAACCTCCTTTTTCCCTGCACTGGAACTGCATTTATCATAGCCCTGGAAAAGACCTGAGCATTAGCTGCATTGTTATTGCCTTGCTAAGGAGCTTCTGCTTAGGTATTAGTTTTTCCTGGCTCACCTCGGGGAGGAATCCTGTCTAGCAGCCAAAGGGAGCCGAGCCCTTAGAAAAACTACCCATAACATCCTCTCCCAGCATCTGTTAGCTGTGTCCCAATTGGCTCAAAGGATCTGTGTGCTCACTGCTCGTAAGCAAAAGCTATGGGAACCTGCCAAAACTATGCTCTTGGCTGCAAAGAGAAGAGGCACATGGAGTCCAATTACTGGTTCTAAGCAGTGCAAAATAATGTTAAATAACTTCTGATTTTTCAGTTTAATTAAAATGAAAGGCTGAGCTGACCCAGTCACTTCTGAGTTCTCAGGGAAGGTAGAAGCTTGCAGCAGAAAGCAAGGTCCAGGGGAGAAACTCTGAAATCATTCTAGTGCTGCTGGAAGACAGAGATCCAAAAATACTTGGCCTTGCTGGCTGTGTTGAACATGCTCCTGTTGGTGCTTTGTGTTGTTTGTTCCTGACTGACAATGACACATTCACTTAAGTCATGGGGGAAAAAAATTAGATTTCAAAGCAGCTGATTATGAATCATACCCCAAAAAATCCCAAGGAGCCTGTACTGGGGACATAAGAAAGATGTAGCTCAGCATTTAGAGTCATGAGGAAAAAAAAAGGGGGAAGTTTAGGGAAGTAAAGCACCTGAAGTAGCCTCTAAGTCATCCCATATCGATACAGCTTGACAAGAGTGATTGCTGTCAGCATGTCAGACTATGTATTTTGCAGTAATCTTCCTCTATTTGTACCAAGATTGCCTGGTCTGACTGACAGCTAGTTTGCTTGTTCATTCATGGGGTAATCTGTTTTGTCTCCTCTGTCTGTATGAAGCTACAGAAGAAAATTGCAGGTAGGCTTTCTGTAGGGAGCAGGAGTCTTCCCTGCTCATCTCCATGTGTGGAAAGTTGCAAGCTGTGTTCAAGGGAGAAAAGGAAACCTCTGTTCTGCTGTGGTTTCTGGGACACTGTTGTAACACCTTCTTAATGAAGCTCTCGTAGCACAGTGGAGGAAAACCCTGGCAAAAATGAATTTGGAGAATTCCCACAGCTTCTTTCAAAATCTATTGCCTTGTGTTATGTTCTACCAATTTAGCTTCTTAAACCTGTTTCTTTTTTTCCCTCTCCAAGATGGAACAATTAACAGTCCTCCAAGTGTAGTAACAGTTCTCCTAGCCTTTTGGCTGTTACTCTAAATAGGGAGTTACAACTGCAGCACTGAAGTTTTATGTTGATACTGTTTAAATTATTGCAAGGAATTGCAAAACTAGATTGTGGTTGGACCTTAAAAAAATTCTAAGTACTTAGGCTTTCCTGAATTCTGTGTTTTCTGAGAGAGACTGTGAAACCAATCCAGTCTGGGAAATCTCTAAGGGAATGAAAGTAAGGAATTGCTCTTCTTTGCACTGACATGATGTTGAGCAATGCTTGGGCAAGTGCATTTATGAAGTGATGTGGTTGAAAGCTGCCAACCTAGGTAATTATCTACTTCTGGAGGGACCTGCTAAACTTTACACTGTGCTTAAGTGATGAAGCAACACTTCAATTGAAAATTTAACTTCTTCCATGAGTCCTGCAATGTTTTATGGGGTGTTCTTTGTTTAAGCAGTTCCTCAGGATCCCATTAGAAATCATTTTCATGTTCAATTAAATTCCTGCATTTCAAAAGCTGTAGCAAAAAAATCAAAGACAATAGAAGTGCATAGCTGCTCAGAAATGTTGAGATGATAAGGTGTATGGGGGAGGAAGGGGATGCTCCAAGTGTGTTTGGCTTTGTGCTTGTGTTTTGTCACTGTAAGAGTCATCTGGGTCTTTGCTCTGGAACTATTTGGGGTTGGCACAAGTGCTGCAAGCCATGGTACCATTCAGCAAAGCCAATAGTGGTAATGTGCTCAAACCCCAGCCTAATCACTTCCTTCTTCATTTTCTGATGGGGCTAAGCTGCAGCTGTCACCACCCACAATGCAGGATCTCAGTGTTTACTGGAGGCAAGGGCAGTGCTTGTTCCACTCCTCCTTGTGAAGTGGTGCAGGATCCCCAGTGTTGGAAGTCCCTGCCCTAGCTGGGAAGTGATTCATTGTCCAAGGTTGACTGAGGTGTTACTGGCTTACTGTGTACAAGGGCATCCTACCCTAGGAGACTGAGGGTGGCAACTCTCTGCACCAGGCTCCTAACAGAGCACCTGCTTCCACCCATCCCCTCCAGTCTGAGTGGGCTGAGGACGTGCACCTTACTAGGTGCCACAAGGAAGAGAAGCTGAGATGTCAGTTATTTTTAAGTAGTATGAGTCATCTCTTCCCCTTTTCCCTTGCACTCCCTCTTTTCTCATGCCTGTGCTCCTCTTAGGTTACAGATCATTAGCTTTGCTAAAACCACAGTTGGTATCTTCAAGGCAGCTGGGTTGCAGGGACTTGCCTTCACTGGACCAGGCTTGTCTCTCTGATAGTCACCTGGCTCTGTTGGAAATGTCAGCTCTAAAAGGCTTTTCACACACACATAAAATATTCTAGAAAGAAGGCACTGAGCTGGATAATGCTCCTGTAAAGGAATGGAAATAAGAAATTGCTCCTGGTTTTTGCTGTCTGCTTAAATAAACCAGTAATATACCAATCTAGCAAAGGCTTCTGGGGTCATGGGAGGAGATTTAGCAGTAAATCTGGCTCCTTTCTTGGGTAGTTTGGTAGAAATCAGAATGGGAATAGCAGTAGTAGGTAACAGAAGTATCATGCACCAGAGAGGAAATTGTATGTCTCCTGTAAAGGGAACTTGTTTTGTGTGAATCATTGAAAGTTTTTGAGGGAAGCTACTTTCTGGATACAGCAGATCGAGCTGATAACTTTGAAAATAAAAGTACAAGCTATATTTCACAGAAATATGTTAGAACCACAGTTATCAGGGAATGAAAGAAAAGATTTTCTTACAAATTGCTAAGTTGTTAAAAAAAAAAGAGAGAGAGATCAAGAACTGGAATAGCTGATTAGCATCCCTGCTCTCTAGTAGCTGTTGCTGGGCTGAAGTGCTTCAAAGACCTGGGCTGTTGTTGGAGCAACAATGATTTGATTTTAAGTAGTTGACAGAACTTGTAGAGGCTACCAAAATTTTTTGCTGTTATCTGACCCAAAGTTGCCTGAAACAACTCTTGACATAGAGCTGGAAATATGGGGAAATGAAATTCAGTGTCAACAAATGCAAACTAATGCATGGAAGGGAGAAAAGAAATAATCCTCCTGTTGCTGAGGTGGTAGAAAACCCCAACACCTTATTGGAGGTAGAGTGGAGGAGAATTCCCTGCAAATGCCAGTTCAGTGTGCAGTGGTGTTCAGTAAAGGAAAGAGGAGTAGGAAACAAAATCAGAATTACCCCTGTGATGCTACAGACCCATGAATACTCACATCTGTGGAGAGTTCTGGTCATCCCACCTCAAAACAAAATCAGGAATAGAGAAGAGTAGGAGACCTTGGGGTGAAAAAGAGTTGAGCAGCTTTCTTAGAAGAAAGGCTCTATTTGGGGAAAATAAAACAGGAGAGAGAAAATGTGGTGTAACTTAAAAGTACAAACTAGGAACAACATAACCATCAGATAGGAGGCTGAAATGAAAAATAAATCCAGCTCCCTCTTCTGCCCTTCCTCCTGTTCAAGGCAAAGCTAAGTCAGGGAATTGCTGCAGAAAGCTCTTGGATGCCAAGAAGAGAAGAAGAGATTAGGCACATACATAGAAAATAAGGCATTTGGTAACTTTTAAGCCTTGATGGGACTTAAAGTCCTGAAACCCATTTTCTTAAGAATCTTGAAGGGTCTTTGGAATGCAAAATGAGTGATCTTCAGTGCCAGCTGCTGGCCACTGTTACAGTGTGGTTTGTTTTTTCTGACTGTCTTCAGCAAGACGTCTAACTCCTATCTCAGTGTGGTTATTGAAGGTAACCTTTATAATCAGGGGAGGGAGAGGAGGAGAGGCTGAGGTGATTCATGCAAGCCTGGGATAAGCACCTAGCCTGGAGGAGCTGACTTGCCCCCAGGAGAGCTGGGTCTTGAAAACAGAGATGACCTCCTGACTCATGAGCCTTGTGACTAGTTGGAGCTGCTCTGTGAAAAATGAGATGAAGTCTCTTCTTGGGGAGGGGTGTTGGGCTAGAGGATGCTTCATCTGTCTAAATGGCCAAAGAAACCTGTGCATCCAAGTAGGTGAGTGTCCTGGGCCTTGATTCAGAATGGCTTAGCACAGTCCCTGTGGGTATTTTGGGCTGGCTTCCAACTATATCTTGAGTTCAGCCTGCCAGGGGTGGCTGGGGATGATCACAGCTGTGAAGAAGGGCTCCAACCAAAGTGCCCAGCTTTTGTAGTCTCACCTTCTTTTGTTTCCAGCCTGTCTGGTGAGGGACTCAAGGGTTTGAAGAAATAGAAACAAATCCTGCTGGAATAAGGGACAAACATTGTTACAGATTGAGGTTTAAATATCTTCAGTTGAAGTAATTACATTTCCTGAATTACACCCTACAGTGAGTCTACTTCAGTACCTTCCACTGGTGCCCAAGAGAATAAAATGTGATTAATTCATCAAAAGTTGCTCTCTTTAGACTAGATGCAGTAATAAATAGCTCCACAGGTCTGTGCTGGGGGTTCCTGAGCTGAGTGCTAAGACCTGGCTTTGGTGGCATAAGGCTGTTGAGAAGCTACCTGGGGAGCTGTGAGGGAGCTGGAGGAGGTCTAAGAGAAATTTGCCTTGCACTTAAGATAGGTTACTTGGCCATGTCACCTATGGCATCATATGTCTGACTATGGAGCTTGCTTGCAGTGATAATAAATTAAGGTAATCTGCTTTATTAAGGGCATTAATCATTAAAGGAGTGGAGCATGTGCCCTAGGAGGACAGGCTGAGAGAGCTGGGTCTCTTCAGCCTGGACAAGAGGAGACTGAGAGGAGACCTCAGCAATGCTTAGAAATATGTGAAGGGTGAGTGTGAGGAGGAGAGAGCCAGGCTCTGCTCCATGGCATCCAATGGTAGGACAAGAGGGAATGGGAGCAAGCTGGAGCACAGGAGGTTTAGTATTAAGCTGAGGAGGAACTTGTTTGCAGTTCAGGTGCCAGAGCACTGGCCCAGGCTGCCCAGGAGGCTGTGGAGTCTCCTTGTCTGGAGCCATTGCAGAGCTGCCTGGACACATTGCTGTGTGAGCTGGTCTAGGTGCTCCTGCTCTGGCAGGGGGGTTGCACTAGATGATCTTTCTAGGGCCCTTCCAACCCCTGACATTCTATGATTCTATGATTAAATTGGTACAGCATCTCTGTCTGAGAGGCTAGTTCCAAAGTAATGAAGCTGATGCAAACACCTCTTCTGTGTTGCTTTACTGCCAGAAGAAACAGTGGAATAATTAATCTTTTTTTCTGGTGTTTTAGACAAGGTAGTAAACAGGTAAACTTCCCTGCTCAGATTTAAATGGGGTGAACAGCAGTACTCATTTCTTTCTTTTTTTTTTTTTACCCATTGACTGCAATGCTGGTTATGTGTATCACAGAATCACAGCATGTTAGGGGGTGGAAGGGACCTCTGGAGATCATCTAGTCCAACCCAGAGCAGGTCACACAGGATGGGGTCCAGGCAGGGTAGGAATGTCTCCAGAGATAGAGACTCCAGCAGCTCTCTGGGCAGCCTGGGCCAGTGCTCTACCACCCTCAAAGGGTAAGTTCCTCCTTATTTTTAGATGGAACCTCCTATGTTCAAGTTTGTGCCTGATACCTCTTGTCCTGTCACTGGGCACAAAGCCTAGCCCCATCTTCCTGACACCCACCCAAAAAGTATTGATAAGCATTGATAAAAAACCCCTGAGCCTTCTCCAGGCTAACTAGCCCCAGGTCTCTCAGCCTTTCCCCATAAAACAGATGGTCATGCCCCTAACCATTTTTGCAGCCCTTTTCTGTACTCTCTCCAGAAGTTCCCTGTCCTTCTTGAACAGAGGAGCCCAGGACTCCAGCTGTGGCCTCAGTAGGGCAGAGAAGAGGGGAAGGAGGATTATAGATGTGCAAAGTACACACCNGTCTAGGTGCTCCTGCTCTGGCAGGGGGGTTGCACTAGATGATCTTTCTAGGGCCCTTCCAACCCCTGACATTCTATGATTCTATGATTAAATTGGTACAGCATCTCTGTCTGAGAGGCTAGTTCCAAAGTAATGAAGCTGATGCAAACACCTCTTCTGAGTTGCTTTACTGCCAGAAGAAACAGTGGAATAATGAATCTTTTTTTCTGGTGTTCTAAACAAAGTAGTAAACAGGTAAACTTCCCTGCTCAAATTTAAATGGGGTGAACAGCAGTATTCATTTGTTTTTTCTTTTTTTTTACCCATTGGCTGCAATGCTGGTTATCTGTATCACGCCTCAGTAGGGCAGAGTAGAGGGGAAGGAGGATTATAGATGTGCAAAGTACACACCTGTCTGGGTTTTAGATTTGGATTTCTAAATGAGCAGCAGATGCTTTCCAAGTGCCATACCCATGAGGTGAACATGATCTCAGCTGCAGGGTGTAGCTGAAGGCATTAGTCACCATGGGTATGCCTGTGGTGGAAGGCAGGATTCCTCCACCAGCCCATGGCATGGCTGGTGACCCAACATGCCCAGGGCTTTGCTGTTTCTTGCCTCTGTCACTAACTCACTGCAAACCCCTTAAACAAAAATGCTCACCATATTCTGGGGGAAGGATTTCCACCTCAGCCTCGTAGCGTACACCAGTTCATCAAGAACCAAGTTAAGCACGTGCTGTCACCCAGAAGTGTAATGGAGTTGTTTAAACAGCAGGGATGTGGGGAGGATTTAAGACATGATATGCATAGCAAGGCCCAGGGCACTCCATCACACAGCTGTTTCAAGAGTGTGTGAAAAAGCTCCTGAAACACCCAGGGGAGAAGGCAGTGGGGAGAGTCAGTCCTTCTGAATTGCTGTCACAAACTCCCTCACATTGAAATACTCTGCAGTAGAGCTGTGATGGATAGATCCCCAGTCAGTCAGCTGGCTTTTCATTGGAAATTGAGGCACTAAAATCTTCTCCTGATTCAATTTGTGGTGCTGTGGGGTGACCTGCAGAATGCTGTGTGAGGAAAGAGAAGCCTTTTATGACAGGTATTTTCCAATAAGTTACCAGAAGTCCATGCTACAAGAACATTCTGCACAATTTTCTGAGGTTACTTGCTGTTCTCAAATGCATGCTCTCCTACTAAAAAAAATAAAAGAGCCCCCTTTAAAATGTATTTTATGCATTTTTATTTATATTTTAATGTATTTATTTACTACAGCCCCTGTAATGTAAAAAGCCTTTCCACTGTAACTGCAAGTAGGCATTTCTTGCTGCTGCTGCCACTGATCTAAAATGACTGACACTCTGAAATGGGGTGCTGGGAGGTTCAGGTGGAAGCAAGCCTGAAGTGTTTCTTTCTCCAAGACAAGACAACCTAACCTTTTTAATATACACATGCTTGACACATCATGAAAAAGCCAAATCTTGAACTTGGAGAATTTATTTTTGAAGGCTGACAACCAATCAGCTTAGCAGCATCAAGAAAAAAAACTTCCTTCTCTGCCTCTTTTGGACATTTGTTAAAGGCATTTAAGATGTGCAATGAACTGAAGGATTGGCTGCTGGAGAGTTTTAAATCATTCAGGAAAGTTAACACCTGCTTGGTTTCTAAAATTGTCCTTTCATGATAGCACCACCTAGTAATTATTATTGAGTCACCAGGCAATGCTTATTAGCACTTCAGAGGAGCAGTGTCATTAAAAATTCTCTGCTGTATTCCAGTAAGGATTAAGCTTGAAAGTTAAAGACCCAACTTTAGAGAAGTTAGTTGCAGGATATTACTTGGTCTGTACAACATCTGCTCAGTGGTTTCTGAATGCTCCTCAGTTATTCCTGAACTACAGTCACATTTTCATTTTTCCCAGTGTGTTTTGAATTTGAGTAAACACTGAGAGGGAAGGAAGGTCTGAGGAGCAAAGGTTGTCTGTCCAGGGACTCTGGGGTTGGTGTTGGAAGAGGCAGGGATCAGGACTCAATGGGAATGAGCTCCTGCACTCATGGATTTGAAGGTCAGAGGCAGTTGATCTCTGACCAGAAGGTTAGATGCTGACTGGGAAAAACAGGAAAAAACAAACAGTGTGTAGTGATTAATTTTGAGATGAACAAAGCACCTTGGATTCTTTCCTCAGTTCAGATGCAGGTGAGCCTAAGGTGTTGGCTTGCCTTGTTTGTTCTGTGAAGAAAATTGACTCTAGAGTAGCCAGTGGTCTTCCCTCAAGGCTTTATCTACAAGGAGGTGTGTGTGTGTGCAAGGATTCAAGGAGTACCTTCAGCCTGAGCTGGGCATGGGTCACTAGTCCACCTCATCAGTTGTTTCTCCTCCCTTCCTTCCCCTGGCCCAGGAGGCACTTCTGTATGTGAAGAGAAGCAGCCCTGGTGGGCAGGACAGGGAGTTGGTGGTTTAATTTCTTGTTTGGGAGATGAAAGACTGAACTTGGAAATTCTGTTCCAGTTTAGGCAAAGCAGAGATGATTTACACAGAGATCCCCTTGTTTGGTTGCTGCCAGAATAGCTCAACACATCAGGGACTTGAGAAACTTCAATCTTACCAGATCTGCCAAGCTCCCAAGGACAGCTTCCATCCAGTGGATTGGTGTTCTGTGATCAAATCAGCCCTAGGAAAAAGCCATATCACCTATGAGCTGAGACTTGGAGACAACGATTGTAACCTTTCTGAGCCTTTTGCTTTCATCTGAGCTCTTACTGTTTTAATGGCATTAGATGCAAGCAGTCAGTGACAGGAGCAGATATGTTTTAGGAAGACTAATGCTAAATGACATGATTACTTCTCACAGTTTCAACATGGTCCTTTGATGCTATGTATGTTGAAGTATCCCATTTTGCTCTCTCCACTTCCCTGGGGCAATGATGTTAGCAGGCAAACCACCCTGACCCTAATGTTTTTGTACATTACTTCACTCCAGGTTACATTCTAACTCTGTCACCTAAGTTTTGGATCTGCTTTTTGTGTGATCTTGTTTGGTTACAGGGATAACAGTGCTGTTCAGTTGAGTCTGTTGCCCTCTGTGATCCACATCATCACACCTTTGAACTTGACTTCTCCTGTTGTGCAGGTCACATGAAAAGTCATGGAACAATGGATTTATACCAGCACTGACTTTCTGAAGTAGGACTTCCAGATTCCTGGAGGACTCTTGCTTCAGATCTTGATTCCTGTAAGGACTAAGGGAGCTGATCCACTCCTGACTGAAAGCTAGTGGTGGAGGATGATGAATCACTTCACCTGCTTTGTTAACTTGGGTGGCATCTGTTTTTCCTAGAACTGTTTAGTTAGAAGAGACTAATAACACACACTTAATTTGATGAAAGATACCTTGTGCCTTTATTATCCAAACTTATCAGTCTGGGGATGCTTTTTGGGTATGATTACAGCTCTGATTTACATAAAGCTATATTGACTATTTTACTGAGGATCATGTATCACAGACTCACAAAGGTTGGAAGAGACCTCTGAGCTCATCAAGTCCAACCATCCCTATCACTCCCATACCACTAACCTATGGCCCTAAGGAGAGCATAGCTTAGTTCTGTATGGTTTTCATTTTCTATGAATGCTTAGGTGTTGCTTGAGATCAGTGTTGACTTCAATGGCCTGCAGTTACCAGAGTGACCTCTTTTGCAGTTCCTAAATATTGCTAAAATATTTCATTCTTTGTCCTCTAAAATGTTCTTAAAATGTGATATTTAACTAGTCTTCAACCCCCGTGGCTCCTCAGCCCACGCTTACAAAACTCATGGGAGCAAATGATTTGGTCTGACAGATCTTCAGCATTTTCACTTTAACAAATGCTGTAGAACATCTTCTGTAACTTCCTCAGAAAATGGTACCTGGCAGCTTTCAAAGCTCAGGCAAAATAGTGCTGTGGTAGGGTNAGGAGGTGTGAGCAGAGCAGAGTGCAGTGGCAGAATCACCTCTCTGGCTCTGCTGGCCACGCTTCTCTTGCTGCAGCCCAGGATGCCATTGTGCTTCTGGGCTGCCAGCGTGCACTGTTTGCTCTCTGTCTCAAAAGCCTCAGGTTCACCAGAGAGGACTGGTACAGGACTGGTGAATGGGAAGCCACAGCTGAAGCCAGGGCACCTGAGCTCATGCTGTGCTAATGGTAGCTTTGGGGAATGTTTGCTTCTCCCTTTTTCTGAGCAGTGTCTCAGGAGTGAGCTAGTGACAGTCAGGGTGGCAAATTTGGCTGCTGTTGCTATTGGTACCTGCAATTCAGCTATAGTCAAGTCTCACAGATGTGGTTTGATTTAACTTAATTTGGGAGTAATAGGCTACAAGATTGAGGGATATTTATGAAGCAAGTTCTTTGAAGCTCTTTGCTTCTGCTTTTAGCATCACTTAGTCTTGGTGGAGGCCTTTTATCTCAAAACAGATTTCAGCTAGCCATTAAGGAAGCTGAATAGTGGTGTTATTTGTTGGCTCTGATATTTTGCTCTTGAATATTAACTTTGCTATTGTGCTTCCTATTCTAGTTGACTCTTAATACTCTTTGCACTGCTGGTGGCTGTTTATTTCCCTTAAGGATGTATATACTGGAGAGGAGAGAGAAACAGAGTAGAAAGTTAGATGAGGAAACCAAGTATCCATATATATATATATATATACACATATATATGTATGTATGAAAAAAAAGATGTATCCAGCAGTATCAGAAAGGTGGTTCTTGCATGACACACTTGTGGTATGTTGGCACAGAATCTCCCTGCCTGCCACTCCCTGCTGCAGACGTGTTCCAGCTCTTGCCTGATTTGTTTACATGCTTGGTAACTTGGAGCAGGGGCAGAGGAATGAGAGAAAGACCAGCCCTTGCCACAGCAGTGGAAAGGGAGATTGCAGGCTGGGCAGGGAGTTTCTGTTTTGGGAAGGGATGGAGGGAGCTGGGAGGTGGCCGTTTTCTCCCTTGCATGGAAGAGACAAGGGAGCTGCTGAGTGTTCTGCCTCTCTTTGTGTTCTCCTCTCAGGCAGCAAAACTGCCCAGGTTTCCTGGTGTGCTCCAGCAAAGTTTCACTTCCTTGCTCAGTCTCTCTAGTTTCTTACTGGAGCTGTAGCCAGGCCTTCCCTGTAACAGGCAGAGGACTGGAGTACGTCCCTCTGTCTCACACTTTGACCTCCAGATCTTCCCATATTTCAAACAGAAAACATTCCATAGCAACATGCATATTTTAAGAAATCCATGATGGAGATCTTGTGAACAGGAGCTCTCTCAGTTTGCATGGACTTCTTCAGGGAGAGAACTGGGACTGAGTAGTTCTCCTCCTTGAATGCAGAGCAATCATCTCTTCCCCCTTCCTGCATGAATAAGGAGCTTCTCCACTGCTGAGGGTGCTCCTCTGAAGTAAACAGTGGTTTGCAAGGAAAAGTCTGAATCAATATTGAGAGGCTGAGGTATACACGTGCACACACACATATTTATATATATAATATAATAATATATCCTATTACAGGAGAGAGAGTCAGGTCAGAAAGCAATACCATCTCAGCAGACATAGCTTCAGGAGCTGTTGGCTGTAGTTACCATTGTCCTCTCTTCTCAAAGCAGCTTCCTGCAGTGAGTTGTCCAGGCTTTTGGGCAGTGCTCCTGTGACTAACAGTTCTATTTTGGTTTTAGCTTTGGCTGACATAGTTAGTAGGAATACATATTGAACCACTGCAAGGTGGTTTATTAAATGACTGCTGTGCCGTCTACATACTCTAGTGCTCTAGGAGGACAGGCAGAAGAGGGATGCATGTGTACCAGGTTCCAGCTATGTTCCAAACTTCACATCATTTTGGGATCTTGAGATAGAACTATATCTTAAGCTTTCCCTTAAGTGCCTTTGCCCTGCTCACCATGAGGAGGATGCCTCCTGCTTCTTTTGCTCTGAGTTCTTTCATGGCCACAGACAACTGAAGTAAGTTGATTTATTATTTATTATTTTACGCTCAATATAAAGAACTCTTCTGGGTTTTTTGTTTTTGAATTCATGTTTAACAATGTGAGGCACAAGAATTGGCACAGCTGAGGTGGAAGCATACAGCAGCATAGGTGGGAATTTCTTAAGCCATGTTTGCTGCCTAGAAAGACTTAGTGTGTACCTACTCCTTCAGTCAAAGCACTTGATACCTGTTAGAGCCTGTAGGACTGTAGATTTTTGCTGCTCTGCCTCATAAGGCTGTTTTCCTGAGATTATTTCCTGAAGGGTAGAAGCAAGAATTGCAGAAGAAATAAATGGTAACCATTGGCCACTGTAAATGGAAAAGTGTACCTGGAATCTGAGAGAAACCCAGCCTGCTTCCCAGTCCCTGAGAAGTAGTCCAGTGAGTTTCAGTCCTGTTAGCATGGAGATACAATTCATAAAAATCAAGTTATTTTATACCATTTCCTTCTTGTAGGAAGGAAAGACTTGGGGTTTGTCCCTGTTACCCCCCACAAAAAGGCAATTTGTTTCTCCCTTTCCTTGTTTCCTTCTTCCAGGTCAGCAGCTTCTCAGCTTGTCCCAGGTGGGCTCAGAATTAAAACCTCACCTGCTCTGGATGGTGTGATGCTTTTCAGAAGCCACTTTGTTCACAGGCAATGGGGATCATGTGAGAAGTGTGTCTGAAGCCAGAGAGGTCCTTTGGCAGAGGTGGTGCATGAGTTGGTTAGCAGAGGATCCTACTGCTTGGAAGATGTACAGAAAGGATGAGATGAAGGGCATGTTGCTCCTGGGTGGAGGAATAGTTGATCAAAGCTGAGAGGTTGTAAAAGATGATGAAGAAAGTCATGTTATCCCTGAATTATAGGCAAGACTTCAGGAGTCTGGATTAGCCAAACAGCCCAAGACTTGAGGTGTTTTGAGCATGTCCTCTCTGACATACGTCAAAGAGACTTGATCATCAGAAAAGGAAGAGCATGCAGCCTCTAAAGCTGCTGTCCTCTGTTCTCTAGATCAAAAGATTATTTAATCTCTCTGAAAAACATCCAATGCCCACATTGCATTTTAGCTGGAGCATGTACCAGGTAAGAAAGGATCTGGCACTGCCTGGAGTTAGGAACTGGTCCCCAGCTCCACCTGCCAGCATGCTGGAACACACATTTGCTACCTTTGGGGCATCACCTGCCTGTGCTTGTGGTGATTTCTGCCCCTGCTTCCCCAGTGCTTCCCAACATCTCCTCCAGGGTGAAAGGCTGAGCAGTGCTTTTGACTTTAATGCATTCTTCTTGCTTTTATGCGTTGCTTGGAGAATATTCCTCTGGATCCTCTACTGTTATACATGGATGCTTTAGCTTTCAGAAATGTAACTCTGCCAGAGGGAAGTGCTAGTTCCACTTTGGAGGCTTAGGACTGGGAGGCTGAACAACATGGCCCAATCCTGGTTCTTCTAGGAGCTTGTGTCTTGTGGCCCCAAACCATCAGCACCTCTTGGCCTTGGCCCCAAGGGGCTGGTATGCAAAGGGGAGAATAAAGTATGGAGGTGGCTGAGAGGAGGTAACTGAGGGATAAGGTGGTGCAGGGGACATGGCCATGTTTGTGTCACAGTGCTGCTGTGCCAGCAGCTGCCCTAGCTCCCTGCTGTGACTCAGCAGAGATGCCAGTGGGTGCCCAGCCCAGCACGGACAGGCAGTTACTTACCTTTCATGCTCTCTTGATCCATCCTCACATGAATCATTATCCTCTGTACTGCTGGTGCTGGGCAGCTGCTCTCTGGCACACTTGAGGTGTTGGTTTGCTTCAGAAGTTTTGATGGCCAAAATCTGGCTTCCTGAGGATGTGCAGCCTGGGCAGTGTCTCATATCTATCCCCTGACTCTTTCTCCCTCCATAAGGAGAATGTGGGCTATAGTTTTAATGGTTTTAAAGTATTTTTGGACTAGCCTAGAACTGGCATCCTTCCTTAAAAACTGACTGGCCCTGGCTGGTGAAAGGTTGGTTGATGCCATGCAAGTCTGGTACCCTCAGAAGGTGCCTCTTTGCATGATTTATCTGAAGAGCTGTTTGGAGATTGGCTGGAACCCCTCCATTCTTACAAAGTGCCAGGTTTTAGGCTGGGCAATTATATGGCTCATCTTCCCATGAGAAAGATGGATGATCTTTGAGGATTGGCTCCATAATGGGTATTGGTTCTCCTGAAAGAAGTGCACAGATGGACCACTTTTTGTACTATGCAGAAAGTCCCTGAATGCCACTTCTGCACTCGGCCTTACCACACACACACACAGAGAATCATTAAGATTGGCAGAGACCTCTAAGCTCCTCAAGTGCAAGCATCCCTAGCACTGCCATACCACTAACCCATGGCCCTAAGGAGAGCAGCTCAATGGTTCTGAAACCCCTGCAGGGATGGGGACTCCAGCACCTCCCTGGGCAGCCTGGGACAACACTTAACCCTTTCAGGAAAGAAGTTTCTCCTTAGATCCAATCTAAACCTCCCCTGCTGCAACTTGAGGCCATTTCCTCTTGTCCTTTCCCTGTTAATCCTGGAGAAGAGACCTACCCCCATCTCACTCCAACCTCCTTGCAGGGAGTTGTATAAACCTTACCCTGTGATACAGCAAAGACCCTGGGCCTCCTGAGTATCAACTTGAGTTTCAATTTATTTTCCAAACCAGCATAAATTCTGGGCTGTGTGTATTTTGTGGTACTTTCTTCCCAATCACCTGCTGGCTGCATCTACACCAGCTTCTGGAAAAATCTTAACTCGAGCTTACTCCTCATATGTTCAAGGCACCTCATTACTGCAGGGAGCCACCTGAGAAATGTGTTAATGGCCATATGCCAGCATGCTCAGCTCTATAAAAACCACTGAGATGAACCTGTTCTGACTGCTGAAAGCCAGGAACAACTCCCCTCTTGTCTGCACCAGGAGAACTACAACTTGTTAATTTGCCATCGGCCAGCAGCTGCTCTTGGGCTGGCAATGGTGGAACTGGTAAAGGGAGCTCAGGCATATTTAACACTGTAATAAAACATAATTTAGAATTAGAGAGCAGACTGGTAATGCTGCCTATTATCAAGGTTGTTTGACACTTCCCATTACAAGACTCTATTTTCAGCTGTTGAAAAGTTTGCCAAATTTTAACAGCTTGCACTGAGATTTCTTCAACTTGGTGTCTGCCTCTTGCTTGAATATTCTGTTATTGTTGTTTCAAAAGAAAAAAGCAGCATTTAGCCAGAGCAGCTCAGCTGTTTCTGAGAGGACTGAGAAAATATCTTGTTAGTCCTGTTAAATGTAGGTGACCTTTTCTTTTAACAGCTCAGAGGCAGGATTTGGCAAGGCGGGGGAGCTGCCGTCAGAGATGCTTCTGCTCTTTCTATGAATATTGACCAAAATAGGCTCAAGTGCCAGTCCTCAAAACATTTCAGTTAACACCAGCTAGCAGGCCTTTAATTCACAGCAGCAAATTTCCCCAAAGAGCTGATGCCTGCAGGCTGTGCCAGTCTGGTCCTCATGTCAGGGAAACCAGTTTCTGTCCTGTCCCAGGAACCTGGATCTGTGTGTGGGTGCTTGGGGACATAGGGACACATAGAATCATAGAATCATAGAATGGTTTGGGTTGGAAGGGACCTCTGGAGCTCATCTAGTCCAACCCCCCTGCACTGGGCAGGGACATCCCCAACTAGAGCAGCTTGCCCAGAGCCCTGGCAAGCCTCACCTGCAATGCCTCCAGGCATGGGAACTCAACCACCTCCCTGGGCAACCTGGGCCAGTGCTCCACCACCCTTGTGGGGAGGAACTTCTTCCTAATGTCCCATTTAAATCTACTCCTCTCCAGTTTAAAACCATTGCCCCTTGTCCTTTCATTCCAGGCCTTTGCAAACAGGCCCTCTGCAGCCTGCCTGTAAGTTCCCTTTAAGTACTGGAAGGTCACTATTAGGTCCCCCCGAAGTCTTCTCTTCACATGGTGCACATCTCTCTGCTGGGGAAAGGCTGAGACAGCTGGGTTTGTTTAGCCTGGAGAAGGCTGAGAGGGAATCTTATCAATGCTTATCAATACTTAATGGATGGGTGTCAGGAGGATGGGGTCAGTCTTCTTTCAGTGGTGCCCAATGACAGACAAGAGGTATCAGGCACAAACTTGAACACAGGAAGTTCCATCTAAACATGAGGAGGAACTTCCTTACTTTAAAGGATGGTAGAGCTCTGGCCCAGGTTGCCCAGAGAAGTGCTGGAGTCTCTGTCTCTGGAGACATTGCAAACCTGCCTGGACCCCATCCTGTGCAAGCTGCTCTAGGTGAAGCTGCTCTGAGGGGCAGGTTGGACTGGATGATCTCCAGAGATCCCTTCCAAGCAGTACCATGCTGTGATTCTGTGCCTGACATCCCTGTGGCTCCTGACTGATCCCAGCTCATACAGAGGAGGGGGTAGAATGTGCTAGTGATTGTGAGAGCCATTTTGGTGTGTTTTGGAGAGCTTTAAGGTGTGTGTAATATAGGGAGAGGTCCCTATGGGTACTGGTTGTGTATACACCTATACATTGATCATGGTATCTGCTAGGTGAATGCATTCCTTGTAACTCTCATGGGTTAACATAAAGAATGCAAGCTGCTGCCAGTGGCTGAAGAGGGAAGAGAAGGGAAAACACCTAAACCCCTTGAACCAAGCAAGGAAATTGGCCTCTGCTTTTAGATATCCTGCCAGTCTTCTGGTTCCAGTAGCTACCATCTAGCCATCAAAATTGCCTCACCCTTTCACTTTTCCATTAGCCTACTTACAATGAAATTGCAGGAACATCTCCTGGCTTGTCTTGTGGAGCTCCTAGAATCTGCAGGCTCAGCATCTCTGGGTTGGCATAGAAGCAGCATTAGTTTTATCTGCTACATATCTACAGCTGTAGGTAGTAGGGCAGCTGAAAGCTTACACCAAAGGGCTCAGAGAATGATGAAACCAGTTGTATTACTTATTTCCAGGCAAAACTGGGTTACTGTGGAGCTCAGCCATCCAAAGACATGAGTTTGCAGCTGGAGAGGAGGCATGGCTGCAGGAAGACAGTACTTCTAGTTAATAATTACATTTCAGAAGTTTAATTAAAACTCATGCCTTCATTATGCTCCTTCTCAGTGCATAATGATATCAGGTTAAAACACCTGAAACCTAAGGCAATTTTGTGTTTCTGGAGTTACAGTTTTTGAACAGGTAGTGTTCCTCCTGCTTCCCTGCTTGGCATGAGAAGCCCACACAGAGGAAATAATGGAAGAAAACCAACAGAAAATAACTCAAAAGGCTATCAGACATGCATAGTTGAAAAGAAAAGGTGCACTTTGTTTTCTCCTTTTCTTTCTTTTCCTATTACTTGCAGTGTAAAACCACTCTCAGGCTGAAGGTGGATGGGAATCCTTTAATGACCCATCAATAGAACCACTTAGGAGAGCTGAATGGAGGCTGTGACAGGTGACCTTCCTTTTTTTCTTTTTTTTTTTTCAGAAGAGCTCTATTAGTTCTCATTATCTTGCCTCGAGGTCACTTTTGGGACCATTCAAGGCCCCTTGTTTTCTCCTGGAAAATAGACTATATTTTTTCCACCTGGAGATGAGTCCATGTTGCTTGTTGAGAGGGAGCATCTCATCCTCAGGAGATGCCTGTGGAAGAACACCCTGCTTGCCATGGCAGAAGTGCTCTCACTGAAGATGGAGTTGAGGCAGTGAAGGAAGAGATGTCCTGAGTGTAGCTGATCCAAACTGCACAAGACAGCAAAAGGCTGGTTCCTTGCCCAATTCTGCTCCATAATGGAGGCCTGTGGTGCCACCTCCCCCCTCCCAGGCTTGTTCTGTAGAGCAACTGAAATAATCTGCCTCTCCCCTGGCTGCCTTTATGGAGCTATTCCATTGCTTCAGTTATTCTCCAAAACCTGTGAAGTCAAAAAATGACTGCTTGGGGCTCTCTTTTCTCTCTTGCAGAGATTCTTCTAACTGGTTTCCAGGTTTGTCCCCAATACAGGTGCTGCTTAATTCCTCGCAGCTCTCTGACTTCTGGGATTAGAAGCAGCAATTAAATCCTTTCTGCAATGGTGCATTAGCCAGGCTTGGGAAATTCAGTGGTTTTAGAGCTGCCAAACAAGAGGCTTTTTCAAAGCCCTTGCATCAATATTATTTTTATTCCTGTGCCTTGTTTTGTGCAAGCTGCATCTTGGCAATAATGGTGACGATGAATAAATCAAATCTGTTAGTAAAATGCTACATTTTGCTCTGATTTACTTGCAGATCTTTGAAGTGGATATGAAAAAGGGCAGAACTGATGTGGAAGGGGAGGGAGAAAGAGACAGCTATTTACTGAGCTATCTGTTTCTCTGAAGTAAACTGAAATGTTCATGCCCCAGTGTTGTGATCAGGACAGTCTAAGAGTGTCCATATTTCATGTTTTATTAGCAGCCTTTTCTTATCCAGTTTTGCTTTAGACAGGAAAATGCATTTTCTGAGTTTCTGTCAGGTAGAGCAAGAAACTTTGCACGGAAAGAACCAGAAATAAGTTTCTGCAGACATGTTTTCTTTTTCTCAATGCTGACAAATAACTCCTGCCAAATGCTACATAAAGGAGAAAAAGAAACATATGGCAGTTCAACAGGAGTGAAAAGATGAGCTAATCCAGCATCCAACAAGTCTTTGGATAGGACTATAATAAAACCAACCAGCCTTTATCATGCTTGATAGCACCACTATAATTAGGAGTCTGTCACCAGATTCATAATGAACCCTTAGCCCTGTTTTCTTGGGTTTATAGTCTGATAGTAAGAGTCACTTTGGATTGCAACTTGGCATATTAGAGCTGTCTCTGCAGAAGGCTGAAATCTAGTGTGCAAGCCTGAAATAAACTGACTGTTAAAAGCTGAGTGGGGATGTCAGCAATGAGCTAGTTGTGCCTATAATCTGTCCTAAGTGTTTAAGGAGGCAGTGTCCAATGTGATTTATTTGCCTTTAGCATGAAAAATATAAATGGATGGTTTGGTATCCTGGTGTGCTCTCTTTGGCTGCCTTGTAAGGAGTCAAGAATGTCAGGAATCAAGAGCTTTATTTATTTTTTGTCCACTCCCTTGGTTTTATGATCCTTACATCTGGCCTAGCAGAAGCTGCTGCTGCTGAGCTGGAGGCTAGAATGTGCTGTGCCCTGCTTTGAAAATCTGCTTGTAAGAAAACTCATTCCTTACAAATCACATTTTCAATCTTAGGGAGAAGTCTGGCAGACAAAGCAAAAATCCAGCCTCCTTCTTTCCTTCCATCTTTGAGGCTTAGCTGCTGGCAGAGGGACTGGCTGGGCAGAAGTTGCCTCAGTTGTGTATGCAGGCATGCAGTTAGTTCTGAATAAAGGGCTTTGAGCTTCTGCAAGAGTCCAGGTTTTTTTCTGGACCCAGAGTTACTGCATAGCTAATCTGAGGTACCAGAAGCTGAGAAGAAGCCCTCTTCTAACATATCTTATTGTGTGTTGTCCCCTCTGCCTTGCAGTGCTGGAGTTTCTCAGCACCTCACAATGCTATTTGAGAAAATCCAGAGGGGACAGGGCAAAGCTCTCACAACAACATCTCCTCTGCAGAATGAGCATCTAGTAAGGAAAGGTCAACTATTTGTATGTTCAGGCTGTGGGTTCAGATTACAGCTAGAGCCCTAATGAGATTTTCAGAAACACTGAGGCTCCCCTGCACTCTTGTGTGCCAGACTCCTAAGAGTCCAGCTTTAAAAGAAGAACTAAGCAGTAACCTGGGCAAAACCTGAGTAGGTCAGTCCTGTCCTAGTATGATTCAACCTTCTGACTTGCATGTGAGAGGAAAGGTGAACTGAGGTGTATCCAGTTCACATTTAATATACACTAAATGTTAACTTTCCTTCTCCAACACTTCAGGGGAGCCTTTGATGTTCATTTAATGAAGGTGAGTAGGTTGGGGAGGATTAAAGTTCATGAAGTGCTGCAGTAGTCCTAAGGCTAGCAGGGTGAGCAGCTGAGTTGTGCTTCTCTTGTAGAGAAGAAACTGAAAAGCAATGCACAGGAGTGCTGGAGACCAGGAGGGTGAGTGTCATAACTCCAGTACTCCCTGCTGTGTTGCTTCTGCTTGTCAGAAAGTGTGCACTGCTTTTTGACAGAGACCTCCCCAAAGCTCTGCATTTATGAATTAGTAATTCATAGATTAGCAGCTGTAGGTTGGCAGCCTCTTCAGAGGACTAGGCCAGCTTTTGCTTGCTCAAATCAGAGGCTGACCCGTGAAGGCTATCCTTGTAAACTCAAGAGTTAACAAATCCTCTCCCTTGAAGAGACAACGTGCTGTTAGAGGCAAGATACTTCAAAATCCCATGGGAGCCAGGAACTGCTGCCTCTTGCAGATCCCTTGGCCCCAAGCCCCTGATCCTGCTGTATGCCACTGAAACCCTTCTGGCACCCCTGTCACCAACTTCTGACCTAGCTGGCCAGGTTGGACAATGGAAAGGAGAAAGTGGTAACATATGTTCCTCTATACACACACATTCTTGGCTTCCTCACCTATATCTGTTGGCAAGCACATGGGAGGAAGCAGCTGCTGACACTGCTAGTTCTGTTACACTCTTCATTTAGGCCCTCTGCTTTCCAGCAGGAGCTACAAAGCATGGATTTGAACCAAACAATGACAGCCTTCTGTGGAAAAGAGTAGAGACCATGTGAAGAAGAAGGGGCACAAGGCAGGCAGGGACCTCTGCTTGGCTCTCGGTGCATTGAGGTGCAAGACCAGGGCTTCTTGCATGAGTCAAAGCAAAGAATTGTTTAGGTTGGAAAAGACCTTTAAGATTGAGTCCAACCATTAAGCTAATACTGCCAAGTCTACCACTAAACTGTGTCCCCAGGGATGGTGACTCAAGCACTTCCCTGGGCAGCCTGCTCCAGGGCTTGACAACCCTTTCTGTGAAGAAGTTTTTCTTAATATCTAATCTAAACCTCCCCTGGAACAACTTGAGACCATTTCCCCTTGTCCTATCACTTGTTACTTGGGAGAAGAGACTAACATCAACATCACTACCAACTCCTTTCAGGTAGTTGTAGAGAGTGAGTAGGTCTCCTCTGAGCCTCCTCTTCTCCAGACTCACCAACCCCAGCTGGGCATGCTGCTGGGCATACTTACTTGGCTCTCAGCCAGCCCTGCTAGGTCCTTTCTCAGCAGGCAACTTTCCAAGCACCCTGCCCCAAGCCTCCAGTGTTGCATGAGATTGTTGTGACCCAAGTGCAGGACCTGGCACTTAACCTTGTTGAACCTCATGCAGTTGGCCTTGGCCCATTGATCCAGGCTGTCCAGTCTTTCCCCACTACTTTGGGCCCAGCCATCCAGCCAGTTTTTTACCCAGCTAGCAGTATGCCCATGCAAACCATGAGCAGCCAGTTTCTCCGTGGAAATGCTGTGGATACAGTGTCAAAGGCTTTACTACCAGGTAGACAACATCCACAGCTCTTTCCTCATCTGCTCTGNCTTGCACCTAGAGCAGCTGGAAGCTCCCTGCCAACCCTGACAAGTCTGTGTTTCTGTGACCTTGGCAAACATTGCATCTTAACTTGATTTATCTGGATGAAGAGCTAGGCATTACAGGAAGGCACATAGCATGTTGTAGCATAGCTGTGAGCAGAGGCATATATAACCTACAAGGAGAATGTGTGAATGGGTAAGATTCATTCAGCCATCTTCCAGAATCCATGTGGAACTGCACAGGAGCTGCTCCTGCTAACAACTTTGATATTGGCACTAAAGTCTGGCATCTTGAAGATTAGAGTATGAACATGGGGGACCTTTGTGAGTATGGTTTTGATCATTACAAAAGAAAAAACAAGCTGAGATATTCAATCAAGAATATAAAGCTGATCACAGAAGGAAGGCACTCTACAACTCTTATTGAATAGAAAGCTTTTAAAGAATTCCTTTAATTAGAATATATTTGATCTCTTAGCTTCATCCTAATTTAGAGAGAAATGTGGAAGTACCTTGCAATTTCTGTTTCACAGCAGAAGCTTGTGTAACCCTTCAACTCTTGGCATGCTCAAACTCAGGGATCAATTACTGAAGGAAAAGTTGCAGTTGATGTGGAAAACACAATCTGTGTCTACAAAATCCTCTGATACAAAACGCCCCTTTTATACTTTCCTGCAGAAGATGTGACAGCTCAGCTTATTAGCAGGGCTTTTGTTTCTTTGGTTTGTTTTTACATTGTTAAACGTTTTTCTGAAGAAAGCCCTAAAATGAAGAGGAACTCCTGAAGTGTTTTTCCCCTTCCTTCCTTTCTTCAGCTGTTTCACAATTCCTGTCCTTTCTTTGTGTATGTAATTCACAAAAATCTATAGATGAGCATATTTCATATTACCACTTCTTGGAACTTCAGAATCCATTAGCTGATGCTTAGCAGCAGCGTCCTCTTCTGTTTCAAACTGCTGCCCAGGAAGGCATCAGCCCATCTTGGAAAAGGCTATGAAACAGCAAGGATAGAGTCTGGATGTTTATCTTCAATAAAACATACCAGCTGTTCCTCTCTTCAAAGAAGGAAAAGAGGGATTTGTCTCCTTTTAAAATATTTTTCTACTAATTATTACTTGGAAAAAGTGGCCCTTGCACTTTTCTGGGTTTCTTCTTTTTTCCCCTGCTTGGTTTCAAGCTTCTGAGCTCCAGTTTGAATGTTTTGCAGTATTTGGCAAGTTCTGAGTTTGACAAAACTATAGAATGACAAAAAAAAACCCCAAACAGACAAAAAGTAGCAAAGCTACTGATTTCCACCCCACTGGGGAACCTGGGTGGCACCCCACCAGCTCCTGCAGGAGTAGTGCTGTGCTGTCACATCCTGAGCAAGCTGCTCTAGCTTCTCCTGCTCTGGCAGGGAGGTTGGACTAGATGATCTCCAGAGGTCCCTTCCAACCCCTAACATTCTGGGATTCCTGGCCCACATTTGATGACTAAATGCTGCCTATTCACTGTGCATTTTGTCTTTCTAGTAGGTGCCTAAGAGTTTCATTATTCACTCTTATTCCAAGTGCTTGGAGGGGATAGCTATTATTTCTTCTGTTGTTATACTTTCCTAAGTTTAAATTTGAAGTTCCCCATCCGTTTAGGTACTTCTGAGGCTTCAGAAGGGGAAGTCTTTGCTACTCTGGTCCTCTCCTCAGCCTTTCCCAGTCCTCCTGCCTTGCTAGCCACCTCCTCTTCCATTTCTCAGCAGTTCCTTGTGGCTCTTCTGAAGAGCAGCAACCTCTGCTTGGAATGATTCTTGCCTTTTGCATTAGTGCCATTGGGAAACTCATCATGGAGCTGTTAAACTGCCTGTGCTTCCTGATTTCTTTCTGCTGTTCTTGATTATAAGGAGCAGGAGACTGTTACTGTCTGCCTTCAAGAAGAGGCCATGGAGATACATTCATCTCCAACTAATTTGAAAACTACTAGTTTTGGCAAAACCAGAAACACCACAGTTATTTTTAGTTTGCCAAGGTTGATGATTTTGGTTTTCCATTGGATGAGGATAAGATTATTTTTGAAACCCATCCTCCACTGATAGTTGCAAACATCCATTTAGAGGACAAACTCCTGGCATAGGGAAGCATGGGAGCCCTGGCCTTGCTCAGCTCACTCTGCAGAGCGACTGCCATAATGCCATGGCAGCAGCCAACCAAAGCCTTTGCAGGCCTTGCTCTCCCAAACTTTTGGCTCCTTCACGGTACTTAGCTGCTTTCTGGTCATGAAGAGGAAGGGCTGGGAAGCATTTCTGGGTAAACATAATAATTGTTCAGGAAGAGTTTTGCTTGCAAGACATGAGGCCTCAGAGCCGAGCAAAAGCAGACGCTTCAAAGCATCAGTGCAGTCTGTGTGTGTTTTGGATTTGTGCACACACAGGAAGAAAAGCCAGGAAAAATCTTCATGGGATTTTACTGAGACATTAACAGAGATGCCAAATCCGTTTATCATTTGTTTGGTTACATGCCACTGTCCCTTATGACCTTCTCCAACTCTGAAGCAGGGATGACTTTCTCTCCCAGTACATATGCTTATTTTGTTTTTAACCACTTCCTCACCACTCCACTACTCCTATGTTTTTGTGGCACCAGTAGTTTTTGACCTTAGAAGGGGCTAGGTGCATCACTTTAGAACTACAAGTAGTTGGAGAGAGAACAGAAATGACCAGAAGCAGCTGTGGTGGTTTTGTGGGTTTGTTTTGGGGGGGTTGTTTATGACAGGACTACTGGTATACAGGATCTACTCCTTTTTCCATTTAATAACTTCTATTTTTAATCCACCCTCTGCTTTCCCTACCCTGTCATTTCCCCACCAACCCTTNTATAAGGTTAAGTTCTTCCACAGCCTCCTCATGGGCCTGGAGCCTCAGTTGCTGTGTCTGAAAGCAGAGGCAATTCAGAGCTTTCCTGCATTTCAGTTCATGGCTTTGGCAGTTGTTCCCTTCCCTTCCTGCTTGAAGATGTAACACAAAGTGTGCTGCCAGCATTCCCAGGCTGATGGTCAGAGAGGCTCCCCTTTGGGCATACAGGAGGACATCTACTTCCCTTTTGTACCTCTCTCTCACCCAACAAGCCACAGGCATGGGAATCAAGAGCTGCTGGGCTGAGCACAGCTCCTCCTCTGGCCACAGCTCTGTCAGCTGTTTCTAGGGGTAGCTACAACAGTTTAAATAGGAGGTCTTCACCCATCTGGCTAGTCTGGACATAAATGGGCAAGCCAGATGGCTCTGCTGGCAGCTTTGAAGGTTGGTAACCTCTGCAGGAGGCCAGACAAGTGCTGGGCTCAGGGCAATCACCTCTTGAACTGGTGTAGCTAGAACTGGGAGGTTGTGTCTGGCTACAAGTTGTCACTAGCACCTGTGACTTGCCTTATGGCAAATCATTTCTCTTAGACAGGGCTTCAAGAAGTTGGGTAAGAACCCAGTCAGGGAAGTGTGTGCTTCAAACCTAGAACTGTGTCGTCATGTGCATGCTTAGCTCTGTTATGTGGTCATGGTTTCCAAGAGGCTTTGTCATGGCTGGTTGCCACAATTTGCTCTCTGAGTGTTAAGAGAACAGATTATTTTAAAGAAAGTGATTGCTGAGGTGCCCTCAGTTTAGACCTTGCTGAGTGGAGCACAGCAAGCATGTGGCTGGGCCTGAGCAAAAATCAGTGCTACGAGAAGTTAATCCACACAACAGCCATCTGATGCTTCCTGGAGAACTCCAAGATACGACAAATCTAGTTATCAACAGAGAATTAAGTCAGGTGAATGGTGGAAAAGGATCTGTTGGTCTTATCATAGTCTGGTTAGACTAGGGTGCTCTTCCAGCATGCTACAGACATGTATGGATAAGGACTTACAGGAGATGTTTCATGAAGCACTGTGAGCCAGAAGCCCACATAGATGGTAATACTGCAGAAGGAACAATTGGACCTTCTTCTGTATCCTTCCTCAGCAAAACCAGAGGGAGAATTTCCAGCTCCTGTGGCTTTTCCCTCTGTCCTCAGTGAAGTTCACCACTACCTCAGACTGTGCTGTTGTGGGACAAAATATTTGGTCTGTGACTGTATGTATGTGTATGTGAGACAAAACCATACAGATACACACACTTCCTTTGTACTCTTTGCATAGTTTTTCAGAGATCCTGCCTTTTTTCCCCTCCCATATTTTTAGCAGCCCTTTCCTGAGTTGGGTTGCTCCCACGCAGCACAGTGTGGCAGCACAGCTGCTGGTGGGCTGTGGGGTGAGCACACAGCAGCAGTGGTGTAAGCAGAGTGCTGCCAGGGCTTTGGTTTGAATCTTCAGCCTCCTCTGTGTCTGTGGAGCTGTCTGTGTGCCTTCAGTGGAAGGACAGGTCACCTCTAGTAGAGGGTGGAGGAACTCATTGCTGTTGGAGCAGAGGAAGGACTGGAAATGTCTCCTGTCTTCAGAGGATCCCTTCCACACAGTAATGCCCTAAAGCTCTGCTGCAGGGTCCTCTCAGTGCCATGGTATAAGAGATAACTGTGCTTTCCTCCAAAGCACACTGATAAAATCTGCTTCCATTGCACAAAGCTGCATTGCTTCCTTATGTGGGGAAGGAACTGAGGTTCCCTGTGGGCCTGAGCTGTAATTTGCCTCTCTTGCTTTCAGTGGTGTCTGTCTATTTTAGAAAGTCTTCATTTAAGTCTTCATTTTGCTTGGAGCTTGCCTTCAGACTCAACAACAACAACAAACACCACTGAGCAAGTGAGACTACAGGCTTGCTCTTCCCTTGGTTTGTGGTGGTGTTTGCCAAGGACTGGCTTTGCCTTTGAGCAGTCTCTCAACAGGAGAAAAAGAGATCTACCCTGAATTCTGCTCTTATTATTTTATTATTTTCCTAGTTAGCTTACTGGGAAAAACAAACTCCTTACATCTTTTCTTTCTCTCCCAGGCAAGCCTATAATTAATTCAGTTTTAGTGCATTCTTCTGACCAAATGTGTTCTTGAATCTGCTTTGTTTCCTTCATTATGGTCAAGCTAATAAATCCCTTCATTTTGGAGAGGTAATTCAGAAGGCTGAATTTTGGTATTTTCTCTGGACCTTCATTTTTTGTCAAAGTAATGTGCAGCCTTTGAAGTTGCCATCAGCACAGGTTTGGCCTCTACAAAAACCTGTTTGAAATGAGAACTACTATCATCCAGTGGCTTGTTTTGGATGGAGTTTTGGCTAATGACACTAGTATAGTTCTGTCTGATGTATATTGAATAATCTCCGTCGAATTCCAGTGTTTGACATTTGGATTGAGAAAACAGGATGGGAATTGGCCTTGTCTGTGCCAGTGTTGGTTGTGCAACCTCCTATAATCTTGTGACACCATCAAAATGTCTTGTGCAAACTTGGACACCAGCAGAGTGAAATTAAGTCTCCTGACAAGCTGTTTGCTTTCCTTAGGAGCTGCTGAAAAGCAGGAGCAAAGGGGGCCTGCAGATGGTGCTTTCTAGCAGTATGGCACAGCTGCTCTAGGTGCATTAGCTGAAGAGCTGTTTGACAAGGTTCTCCTTGCAGGGTCTGTTACCACCAGGTTAACTGCTGAGGCAGCACATGGTTGTGTGGTTTGGATCTGTTTCATGCCTTCTTCTCCAGAGGCAAGTCACTCTAGTTTGTGAGGAGACCTCAAAATAGAGGCAGTTGCTGTCCAATGAACATGTGTTATTTGGCTTAATGTTATGAAAACATTAGTTAGGGTTTTCTTATGTCTGTTGGCAAAAAGGTGTTCTTTTCAACAAATGCCAATAATAAGAAGAGCTACTTCAACTAAGGTCTGAGGTTCTTGACTGTGAGTGGGAAATTATGTAGATTACCAACCCTGAGAAACCTCTGCTACTCAGTGCCATGATTAGAGGGTGTGTAGGTCTATTTGAGGGCTTGGCTAATTCAAACTACTTGAGTTCCACAGCGTAACTACTTCAGGTAATGCTTGACAGCTGTGTTTTCTAGCAATAAAGGTTCAATGTGTTAGAGAAGATAGAGTTTGTTTGCTGTTTGTTACCTTCTCTCAGTTTGAAGCAGTGCTTGCTCTAATGACTGTTTTGGAGGGGTTTTGGAGATAGCTTTGCTAATTGTGTTCCAAGCTGAAGTTACGTGACCAAAGATTGAATAGATGCTTTCTCTTGGCCGTGTGACATGGTCTCATTTGTTGGCCTTGGAAGATATAATTGGAAGGCAAGATGGTAGCTTTTTTAAAAAGGAAAATGTATTTTATGCTCAGTTTAATAATCTTTAGCTCTGTGTGTGTGCCTGTGCATATGATTTAAACCATATTTCCAGTACACAAGTGGAAAATATTTGAAGGCAGGACGTGTGTAATGTGTATGTGAATTGTAGTGTTATGGTTTTAACTCTGTATATATATATGTATTATATTTAGATATATATGACTAGGTGCTAATTCATCTCACTAAGACTTGCTCCAACATCCTTAAGAACCTCTGCTCCTGGGAGAGTGTCATGCCTTGTGGCCTATCTAACACTTGTGTTAAGAAGTTGTCCCTACCACTCTCCAGAAATCTGCTTTCTGCTACCTTTCCCTCCCTGAGTTTCTGAGAGCTTCAAGTCTCCCATGAGAACTTGAGGCTGTGGTTGGAGACTTCCTTCAGTTGTTTACAGAAGACCTCATCTACTTCTTCACTGTGTGGTCTGCAATAACCTCCCATCACAATGCCACCCTTACTGGTCTCTCTTCTACTGCCAACCCACAGGCATTCACCCAGCCTGTCATCTAGCCCATAAATGGACTCCACACATTTGAGGGGACCTTTCATGGAAAGGGCAACAATTCTTTCTCCAAGAGGCTGGAACTAGATGATTTTTAAGGTGCCTTCCAACCCAAACCATTCTCTGCTTCTATGCTTCATTGCTGCATTTTGTTAGGTGGATCTCTGTAGTAGCTTTCATTGCTCAGGAGAGTTCCATGATCATAAAAGCCAAGGTGCTGCCTGGGATACCAGGCATGCAGCCAGACATTTATTTGCAGGAGTTGTTCACTCCTACCTGAGCTTTTCCCTTTTGCCTTTAGGATCAAGGAGAGCATCACCTAGACTCCCACCTTTGCCCATAGAGCTCTGTAGCAGTTCTCCATGTATCCCAGGTTTCCCATGGCAATGTCAGTGGTGCCTACATGGATGAGCAACAAGGGGTGAAAGTTGGATGGACAAATGAGCTTCAGTTGCCTTTCTACATCATCCCAAAAGTAAAACATCTCCCATGATAGCATTTTTGGTCAGTAGATGAGTGCCTTTGACCCCTGCAGAAGGGAGCTCCTGTCACCCTGCCCCTCATCATAGTGCTTATGCTCAGCTCAGGCCTTGTGGCCCTTGAAACCCCACTTCATGGAGTTTGTTGCCCATCCTGGGCTGTTATGGCACAGTACAAATCCTCTCCATCCTGACTGGAAGGCAGTACAGGAGGCTCTGTCCTGCCCCACAAGTGCCAAGCTGGCAGCTGCTCACCTTTGCCATTAATAACCACCTTTGAGAGAACTTTCAGAGCTCCTATTACAATTCTTCCATTAAAGCCAACAGGTTTGGGGTGGTTTTTTTTTGTTGTGGTGTTGTTTTTTGGTGGGTTTGTTGTTGTTGTTTTTAAATTGTGCCTTTTCTTCATTCAAATACATACCTCAGCCTCATCAAAATATTAATAAGTAGGGTTTTATGCATAAGCATTTATTTTCAGCCCCAATTTGCAGCTGTTATGATTTGTTGGATCAGTGATTTCATTTTTTTTAATGAAAATTCTGAGGAGGTTTTGATTATGAAATGCAGTGTCTTGCAAAGAGCTATTAAGTTTTAATGTGTCAACACCTACTTTTCTTTTAAATTACGTCTAAAACTTCATACTGGTTGAAAATTAGAGGAGCAGTGTATATATTAAACCTCTGGGGTGACAGGAGGCTTCCATCCCTCTAAATGGTTGGAAAAAAAAATAAAGGCATGACCTTGAGTCAAATTCAGCCTCACAAAAGGAAGAGATGCTCTGGAGTACCATGCAGAACATGTTCCTTGGGCTTTTTGTGTGTGTTTCAAAAAGCTTTTTGAGGAGTTTTGAGGGGTCTGTTTCAAAAGGAAGTGACTGATGTTAGTGGTAGGGTCCTTCAGCATGGGCTGAGCTGATCCTTCTAGAGCAGGAGAGGAATGCTGGCAGGACAGTGTTCTCCAAAATCATGTGGTGTGACTGCCAGCTGGAAAGGAACCTTACAGCCCTTACCTCATGATGCTGCATTTGAGCCAGTGCTCCCACAGGAGCTCCCATGAAGCCAGGGAGGGAAGAGAGTGGAAATCTGCTGCTTATTGAGCCCTGTCTGAGTTACAAAGCAACATCCTGGAGGAAGAGAGAGGAACAGGGTGGCTGTTGGTGAGAACACGTGCCCATAAATGTGGCAAGACAGTGGTTTATAGTTTGCTGACAAATGACTTGGTTTCCATCCAGCTTATGCTGGAAACAAAACTGTAAGCTGTCAGTGAACTGGATCCTACAGCTGTGCTCCACATCTGGGCTTTGGCAGGGCTGCTGCCCCATCAGCCACTCCCAGAGCAAGGCTCTAAAAGCACCGTGTCCCCAGATGGATTATTCAGCAGAATCCATTTGAAAAGTGGTTTCACCTTTGCCAGGGGTTTACTGGCCCTGAGACTGGCCTGTCTGAAAGGAAAACATTGCTGGAAGATGTCTGGAGATCCCCTGAAGGCCAGCATTGCTGAGAGAGGGAGGCAGTTTTGTATTGCACAGAGCAGTGTGTCCTGCAGCCCCTCTTTGGCTGCCCCAGGGAGACAAAGATGGGAGAGAAGTGAAAGGAGAACAATCAACCTCAGCTGAACCACTGAGGGTGTCTTGATTTGGGTGTTGGGCTTAGAAATGGCTTTATAGGTTTACCTCAGGTACTCATAAATGTTTTATTAGACCTTGGTTTTTTTCTTAGTTGGGAAAGCTGGGTGTTCTCCATGTTAATTCTGGCATCCTCTCAACCACCTTCTTTCACTGCCTGCCTTGGTGGTCCTGCCCTGTTCTCCCATGCATTGCCTCTGGAGCTGGCCTGTATCACAGCAAGCCAGCTCAGCTGTCTCTTGTGGCCACAAACTTGCCAAAACAACAACAACAAAAATAAATCAGTTTTTTGCTAGATAAGTGAGTTGAAACAGTTTGTTCCTGAGGGCCAGCTTCAAGGATGGGCTAGGACTACATAGTTCTGGGTAAGGAAGGGAGAAGGCAATCAGAAGGTCACCCTGCCAGATGGCATGGGTCAGGTGGTCAGCTGTCTGGGAGCTGTGCCCTGAGCATTCCTTCTTGGGTATCCACCAAGATGCAAACTCCTTGACACTTACCCTGTAAAAGACCACACTAATCTCTTTCTGCCTCTCATCTTTTTTTTCAGTGTGGGTTCTCTTGACATTTCTTTGGCCAGTATTCCTTACTGTCATGAAATTCTGTTCAAAGAGCCAGTCAAGCAGGAGAGGATAAGCTGGTTTAGAAAACAAATTTCCTGCATCCTGCTGCTCATAACCTCTACAAATGAATGGATGTCAGAGAAGCTTTTCCTATTTCCTAACCATGCAAAGTGCAGCCCCTGTCAGCACAGGTGATCCCTCACCCTAAAATATTCAAGCCAAGGCTATAGCAAATGTTATTCTTCAGCTCAGTAGTTCTGTTTCTCACAGCAACAGCTTCCACAAGTCACTGACTGTTGTAAATGACCATGTCTCCCAGTAACATGGCTTTAAAAATGTCTTTTTACCTCATTTAGTCTGTTAATTAAAGTCAACAGAACTCAGGGAAAAACATTTCAGGGAAAATCCAAATCTGCTGTATCTCTGTGGGAGAAGAAAAACTGAAAGTGTGTCACTTTAGGGATGAGATAGCAAGAGAGGTGCTGCCCAAGAAAGGAACAGAAGTATTTCAAGGAGACAATGCTTCAGAGTGCTGTAGGGTCACACATCATTCCAGTATTGTACAGCAACTCAATCTGAAGACCTGAAAAACTTTCCCTGTGCCACTTCGTAGTTAGACTGGACTTCTAGTCTTTGCCTGGCACTGACAAACAGGCTTGAACTGTGCATATTTACAGGGTGTTTTGTTAATCACTCTCCTTCCCTAGCAAAGATTAAAGAGCTAGCCAGACCCTTGCAAGCTGCACGAAGCATTTGTTGACTAACTGTGGCAAGAGCTAATGAATACTTTGTCTCCTGTGGACACTGCTGTTTAAAGAGATAACAAGAGGGAACTCCAACCATGCCACTTTGCCCATCGACTTACAGAAACTCAGCCAGCTGATGGTTAAAGCTATCTAGTTTCTGAGGGCACCAACAGAAATGCTCTGGAATTTCACGCTGAATTGGTTGAAGATCTTACTGCTCCAGCTGTCAGCTGTGTCTCTTCAGCAGGGAAGGCTGAAGGAGATGAAAGTTGACTTGCACCTCCTCACCATTCACAGCCTAGTATGCTAACTTCTGCTGAAATATGCTGGCCATCCTTTTGCAGAGATGGCAGCCTCCAGCTGAAGGGCAGAACTGACAGTTTGGGAAGATATCTGCCACCAGGCATGAACTGCTTTGGCTGGGATGTCCCTACTGCATTAAGGGCAGCATTAGGAAGAGAGACTGGCCTTTGTTGTCAAGAACATCATCAAAATTATACAGACTACACCCTCACATCAACAGAGAGCCTGCTGCTGGCAGGGGATTCCATCCNACAAGGGATTGTCAGACTGTGCCTGGATTCCATCCTTTAGCAAATGCAATTGCCTCCTGCCCAGGGAGGCAAACTTGGGGGTTTTCACAGATACATGTGTCTGGCCACACCATCATGGGCTTCCCTCTCAGCTCCAGGAAGGGCAAGGGCATATTTTAGCTCACCTCTTGAAAGAGCTCTTGCACTCCCTTCTTTTATTGTGGAAGAACCCATCTGATTTATTTCCTTCTTTTTATTCTAATATGCTGCATTCCTTGTTCAAAGTTGGGCTTTCTGGTGATGTTAACTTTTCTTCCCTTGTAAGACAGGTTTTAAAGGATTTGTATTGAGGTGTTTTTCTGCTTATCACAGGAGTGGGAAAAGGGAATCTGACAACTCCATAAAATAGATTCAAGTCAGGCAGGTTTTGAGGCTTCTAGATATGTTGCTGTTAAAGGACTGGTTTCACTGGAGCTCTGCATGCACTGCTGTCAGTTGTTTAGGCTTTTGCCTCCTTCAGGGTCTCATCCCTGGATGTAAACCATGACCATTTTGCAGGCTAGATACCATCTGGAGATTTGAGCAGGTGTAAACATGTGGCTTTCCTGAAATAAACTATTGTTTAATCTTGACAGAAATTGGGTAATGTGCAAGAGAAGAGTTTACAAATAAAACTCAAATTGATACTTCTTGTCAAGCTTTACCATTTCCTGTAAAGCCTGATGGATTCAGGTCATTCCTAGGAGCTCCAGCAGAGGCATACCCTCATCTCCTGCAAATCACTCTAATGTATTTAAGTGTCTTTGATTTGTGTCTTGATGGCCTGACAATGCAGCCAAAGTTATGGAGATGACAGTTTCCTCCCAAACCCCCTTTGTAGCTGTATGCTTTGTCAGTTTACTGTGGGATTACTTACCATTGCATTGGTTTGGTTTTCTAGGAGCTCCTTAGTATTTTCTACTGATGTGAAAAGTCTAGGTCATTCATTCATTGAAAATATCAATATAGCTACTACTCCATCATTATCTTAATAACCTGGGTCAGTGCAGCACTGGTGCTCTGCTCCAGGCTGCTCCTCACAGCTCTCTGGCAGAGGGCAAGGCCTTCACCCCTGCAAAATGCTGGCCAATTGAGAATGACTTGATTTCCATGCAGTTTGCCTCCCTGAAATGGCTCATGCTTTCTGCACCATCACGTACAGCTAACTGCACAAAGGGGAAGCTCTTGTGCCTATCAGTATGATGCATATGCCAAAAAGGGTCATGGATACTCTGAAATTACCAGCAGGCATGGATCTGCCCTTTTTCTCTCTGTTTGTTGGGAGGTTTTGTGTGTGTATCTGAGGTCAGAGAGTTAATCCTTGCTCTTAACAGGGCTTATTTTAATCTTTGCTTTCCAAGGAAACTACCTAGATAGATTTGGTGGTTAGGAATTGCTTGTAAACATGTAAAAAGGTATTATATTATGGTTTTTTTTCCTAAACAGATCTAATGCAGTATATTCATTCTGTTTTGAGTGTGTTCTCCTCCCTCCATTATATGAGCATGCAATAATAACTAAGTCACAAATTCTATAACAATTCAAATAAGTGTTATTTAAAATTCTCACTTGAGAAAGTAGTCTCTGCAGGTGCTGGGTTTTTCTTTAAAGAAGTCTGTTGGCAGCATGGAGTAAAAATAAAAGAGCTAAAGTATGCATTTTTGAAAGAGATTGAGGTACAGAAAATAACACTTCAGGAAAAATTTGTTTTAATAACCTTCCTTCTTAGAAGAATTGTGTCTTATGGTTCTTTGCTGCTGCTGTGGGATTTTTTTTCCAAGAGGTAAGTGTGGAGACCTTGCTAATCATTGCAGTTAAAAATACCAGTTGCTCCTACCTGGTAAGAGAAAATGCTTGGCCCCAGAGCTAGTAAACAGTGACAAACACTCTGGAGAAGGAGGAATGTTTCTGCATTCTTTCTCTTCAGCTCTTTGCAGAAAGCAGGAGAGTGCCTTGAGTATGCATTTTTCTCTCCCTTTTCCTCTTGCTGATGGACATTAACACTGTCACATCCATTATCACTTTGGAATTAGTGTGTTTCCTGAGAGAAGGTTCTTCTTCACATGGCCATGCGTTTGAATATGCTTCTGGTCAAGGCAGGACTGGGTTGGTTGCTTGGTTGTTTTCTCTTGAGATTTTGGCTAGTCTATAGCTTTTGAGTTATGCTAAATATTGAGTTTGTTGAAGGCCTTCTGAATCTCGAAAATAATCCAATTGTCTGAGCTTCGACCTGGAAGCAGACTCCTTCAAGGAGAGCTTTTATGACCAATGTTGCTCTCAAAGAGCAGAAGNATGATCTTTCTAGGGCCCTGCCAACCCCTGACATACTGGGATACTGTGATACTGTGAAATAATGCACTCTCTGAGGTGATTTTAAGAGAACAAATGAATAGGTTCTCTGACATCCCTTTTCATTGAAGTTCACTAGGCAAGTCTGGCCACTGCTTTCCAGGCTTTGAACTTTGGCCTTTAGAGTCCTAGAAACAAATGTTTGAGCCATGTGACACCATAACACACCTCATGATTGCCTGACCACCTTTGTGTTTTGTCTGCGGTGCCTCTGCAGGACTAACCATAAACATGTGAGGTCAGAGAGTTAATCCTTGCTCTTAACAGGGCTTATTTTAGTCTTCGCTGTCCAAGGAAACTACCTACATGTATTTGGTGTTTAGGAATTGCTTGTAAACATGTAGAAAGCTATTGCTATGGAGATGTGTTATCCATGACCTTCCATTTAGCTTGATTTCTTGTGTGCTGTGCTGCAAACCATGGTAGAAACCTAAGGGTTAGCTTGTACCCCCAGACTTGGCTGTGTGAAGGCAGCCACACCATGTAATACATCACCTTCTCCTTAGATAATCAGTTGAGCAGATACATCATTACTTACAAACTCACTGCAGAGAACAGTCTCTTCTGCTTCTGCTCCCTAATTCTGCTGTGCTACCCAACTTAATCAAGCAGCTGTGTGTCTCTATACATTTGGAGATGACTGCCTCCTGAATGCAGGCCAGACAGAAGCTATTAGCACAGTAAAATGTGACAAGCTCACGGTGTAGAGTTTTAATCAATGAGACATTTTAGCTCATCCCCATATATTATTTATGCTTGAAGACTAATACTGGATTGAAATATGACAAACTTGCTCTTCCCAGAGGAGAATTTGGAGAGACTGTCTAAAGTCTCAGGGTGATGAAGTTAGGCAGTGAGGAGCACTCTGCACCTTTACCCTGTTAATCAAACTGCTTGCTTACAGCAAGAGGTATCTCTGTTACCACTTTGCTAGGAGACACCACCTTCCAAAATACTGGCAATTTCTTACCTTAGAATTGAATTTCAGGGACAAGACTTCTGTTGGGCCTGCAGTGCTTTGCCTTATGGAAATGAATCACTTTGCTGTTTATTTTGTGAGGTTAACTGACTGCTGTGTTGAGGGATTGAAGTGTTCTTCACTATGGTACTGGTGTCAGACAACTTTCCTTGCAGCCATCATCTTTGACAGGATTCTGCTGAAAATACCACAGATCATCTCACAGGCCAGGGTACATTAGCCAAGTGTGTCCACTGGGATATGTGTTTTGCATCTACAGAACATAGTTATCTTCTGGAAGATACCAGGACAGCATCCTTTGACTATCCTTATGTGCATAGGTGTCATCAATTGTTGCCAGTTCTTTTTGTCTGTGTCACATGAAACTCACAGTTCAAGTTTTCTAAACTTAATGAACAAAAATGAATTATAGTATCTTATAAGAAAAGGGAATTCTTAACTACTAAAAAGAAATCTGTGTTCATGAAAGGAACATTGAGATCACTGGAAACTTCAAAGATGAATTTGAGGCAGAGAAGGATTGACTTGATTTAATAGGGGGGAAAACTTTATTCCCAGCTGGAGAGGAAACAGCACTGGCAGAAAATCTTTGAAGCATTTGTTCCTAACAGAACAATCTAGTCTTTGGGGTTCTGTTAAATGAATTAAAATCAGCTTCCTTTCTCTTAATATGCTGAATTAACAATAAGAGATTAACAGTAGTGAGAGAATTCTAAGAGCTCTGACTCGATTAGCTCTTTGTAAGTGGATAAACTTTATTTTGGCCAGTGTTGAACAAGTAACTGATTACAAATAAGTAATTCAAGATGATGAAGGGAGGTTTTGATCATAAAAAGTTCAACTCCATTATTTAAATACATTCCATGCATTTTTTTCTCTCCAGTGAGTGGGGAAGGAAGAAGAGGTGCCAAGGCTGTTCTTTCTCTGAGAGTGGTTAGAAATCTCTTAACTATCACCATAAATCCAGGAAAGAGGCAGAAGGATGAGGAGATTCTCAGATTTCTCAGAGTTTTAACTGAGAATTCAGGCTATTTCAGACAGTCTTCAAAGAAAAGTAGGTTGTAAATAGAGAAAGTGCAGAAGCCTTGTGTGTGGTGTGGTATGAGCAAGTAGAACAACTTGCTGATGGGGTATGTGTTTATCACAGTGAATAGCTGATAATCATCAATAACTCACTTAGGCTGATGGTAGGCTTGAAGCATCCTCAGGACTGCAGCATCAAAGGTACAATACCTGAAACCCAAAGTGCTTGTGTGTGCAATTGCAGATGGATGTTGGTGCATGTGTGCATCAGCTGGTGCTGTTCCTTATTCAGGCCACGGCCTGCACAACTGGTAGCATGCCCCATTAAATGTTGCATTGTATTTCTCATAATAAAGATCATTTAAAAGATCACTTTTTTTATAGTCAGCAGTCCATAATGATTTGGTATACTGCATTTTAAGCTGGTTAGCTCAACTCCACCTATATGAATTGTAAGAAGGATTTTGAGGGGCTCATAACAAGGTTTGCATTCAGATCGCTGTTTAAACTGCATTAATACTTCACGTAAGTCTTCACATACTGCTCCTCTGGGATTTAGAGAGACAGCAATTCCATGGTAAACATCCCCTCATTATTGGAACCACTTGTTGCAGCTTAACAGTGTCCTTGCAGAGTTGTCACCTCTTGCTGAAGGCTTATATTAACTTCATTTTGGGGTTCTCAGGCTGCCTCCATTCACAGCTGCTAAGCTCCACTCTAGAAACAGGAGGTATTTGGAGTAATCAGGGTTGGGGAAACTGGCTCTGTCACATAGGTGACAGCTGCTAAGGAGATATTTCTGATGCTGTCCTACCAGGTTCTCATGGGCTTTACACAGATTACTCTAGATATTTCTTTTTTCCCCCTTTACCCTTGTGTAGTCTTAAAGCAATTGCAATGTAGCAGTTCCTTTCTATGAATGTTATCTCTGGGTCAGGATGGTGCAAATGCTGAGACTAAGAGCAAGACAGTACACAAGTGATCAAACAGCCAAAAACAGGTGGAAAGGAATAAGGAGAGAGAAACATATAACATCTCCCTCCTACATCACATCAGGTGTGAGGGAAATTATGTATCATCTTCTTATGGTATAAGCCAAATACAAAATACTTGTGAGGCATTGTGAGAATACTGTAGTTGTGAAACAATAGGGATAACTTAAGTAATACACAACTTGGATTCAAGCTCTGTGGTCTTTTTTATTTAATTAAGGAGTTTTCCAAATTAGGAAAGTATCTGCATACTTTCTTACAGCAATTCTGGTGTATTTCTGACTGGAGAAAAAGTGAATTTGAATTTAAAACTGTGATTCAGATCTGTGTCTGGATTTATCTTGGCAACCATCAAAACAAAGGCAGAAAGCTCTGTGTCTGTGTTTTAGCATTGGCATTGCCAACAAGCTGATGAAAATCTGGGGTACACTCTTGGAACTTGTGTTAGGAATGCTTAAGTGAATTATTATTGTCATTAATGCTTTTGGTAGTTCAACCTTTCTTGCTGCATTATAGTTCTTGTGGAATTATCAATGGTATCTCTTTGGAAAGTTCAGATTGACTTGGGAATAAAGCAGACTCAGAAAAGTCCTATTGTCAGGCAACTCAGGACCATGATAATCTCACTCTGAGGAGTGATATTTAATTACTTACTGCCTAGACAAGCTTGTAAAGCAAATTTAATTACATGCAAGAGACAAGCTGCTGACCTCCACTTAAAATCTTGTGTACATGGGGTGACCTGTGGCTCTGACCTGAGATTGGAGGAGAGGGAAAAAAGCCCAAGTTTCCTTTTGCATAGCACCAAAGAGCAGCTGTGCTCTGTACCCTCCCTGGGGAAGCAAATGCATTTGCTCCCTGCCTCACAGTCACAAGAGTTAACCCAGGTGGAGGTTGAGATGAGTCAAAGTGCTTCTGACCACAGGATAGAGTTCAATGCACTGGTTAATAGATACACTCTATCTGCCAGTTACTCTGTTCAGTTATATCCCAGAATGTTAGCTACTAGTGGCTTTATTTTCATCCTGTTGTATAAAAAGAAGCCTGCTGTTGAGTTATGGTGATGGTTGAGTTGTGGTGATGAAGGTGGATAGTTTATGCAGTGATGGGCTCTCATGACAAGGAACTAAATTTAGGTCTTCAGGTGTCTTTGTAGGAGGGAGTGGGTTGTTCATTTGTTTACCTCCATGCTGTAAGCTTGTATTGCAATCCATAAACAAAGATGCTTCCCCAGGCAGAGCATCTCTAAGGCACAAATGCAGTGCACTTCCCCAGAGCTTGCTGTGGAATTAGGCTATAAACGAGGGGAAGGTGGCTTGACAAGTGCCAAGTAGGCATGCAATATCTTTTTAGGGAATTAAGAAAGCAAATACATCCTGGGAAGGCCACTGAATACAAAAGTGGAATGAAAACCTTGCAATGAAAATGCCAAAGAATAGAAGAGTCCCCCAGACAGTGGCCTGGGGATGGGGAGAAGGGCTTATGTGGTTGCAGATGCAGGGCTAGCAGTGGAGGTTGCAAACAGGCTTCAGTGCTTTTTCCTTTGCTTTTCCCTGAAGATCTGATTCCAGTCTCCTTTCTAAGACTCTAACTGAAGCAGATGCAGCCAGGCAAGCTGCAGCAGTTACCCCTTCCCTGGCAGCATCTTTGCTTTGGACATGCCAACCCACTAGCCAGGGCTGCTGATAGGACATATCTGCTCCTCAGCTGCTTCCCTTTTTTACAGCCCAGTGTGGAACTGTAATCAGTGTTTTATGGTCATCANTCACTCCCCACACTTTCCCGTGGGCAATGAGTTTAATGCTCCCTCTGCTGTGGGCACAGTTCTGGCACCAGGGGCCACAGGAGACCACAAGGGATTGTCAGACTGTGCCTAAGTGTTTTATGGTGCAGTGTGGCATTTATGCTAAGTGCCTGCCTCCCTCAGGTTATGTTGAATTCATCTTATGATTGCATTTTGGCATGAAATTAGGCAGCAGTTTATGCCTTGCCTGAGAGATGAGCAGCTGCACGCCAGTGTCTTAGGTGTTTGGCTGTCCTTGTAGCTGGCTGGATTGCTGGAATACCTATGCAGAGAGAAGGAGGTAGAACCCTGTGGAATTCCTGCTGCTACTCCTAGCATCTCTATCATGCACATGTACACACACAGCAAAAGTACTTAGAAAGAGATACACGTAAATAGAGCAAACTGGAGCTTGTTCTTATGATCCTGTGTTGTGTCTTTGTATCCTTCTGTGCATGTTTTCCCCCTGTGACATACAAGTTTGTTTTCCCCAATATTTAACTGCTTGATCCAAACTCCTCATATCACTCTTGAAGATTGAGATCCATACTATGGAGAAACCCAACTGAACAATAAAATACTGTTCCTCCCAGGAAGGTTGGGAAGCTTTATAGATCTTCTGCTGCAGAGACTGCTCATTTGTTACAAGGACGCAGGAAGAACTGTGCTGTTACTTACTGAGGGGAAAATAACAAAGCTTTCTTTTTCCACCAAAATGAACTTAGATGAAATTCCAGGGGGAAACTGCAGCAGGAATCTAGTGCTGCCACTTTTGAGAGCCACATGTGACAGTCCAATGTTCTATCTGAAAGCTGTTCTGTGTATGTCCTGTCCCCTGTGTGATTTTGGCATGCCTTTTGTACCTCTCTCTCTTTATAGTGTTTCCACTTCAAATGAGCACTGCAGAAAAATTTGCTATCACGTCTGGGAAAGAGAATGCAACACCTTCATTTTCCATGTTACCAAGTGTTCTGAAATGCTTGCAGAGGGATCCCAGTTCCTACAGAGTCAGCTGGAGTAATTAGGGCATGATGCAATTGTTTCTTCAGGGGCCCGAAGCCATCTCAAGAACCACAAAGGCTTGTTCCCTGTTCAGTGTTGCTTTAATCCTTGGCCAGGTGGGTGTCATGGGGATTGCTGAAGTGCTTTGAGCTCTGTGACAAATGCAATCACAAGACCCCAAGTCACTCAGCTCACAGGACTGCAGCTCAACATGTCCCACTCTGATTCTTGAGGAAGACCAAGCACTGCTAAAGGAATGTCATTTGGGGTTAGGGTTTTTTCCTTTGCTACAGAAGGATATAAATACCATTCCCAGTATTCTCCTGGATGAATTAAAATCTGAGGCTATTTTGGCCAGCCTAATATGTTGTCATCCTCCCCCTTCCTTCTGGAAAATTTTGGCCTTTCCACCGGTTCAATTCCATGGGGAGCATGGTTTGTGACTGCTGGGAAGAGCAGTAAAACCCTGCAGTGCTGATAGCACTTGGCTCTTAGGAAGTCAGTTCTAAAGATGGTGATGTGTGCTACATGCACCCTGTCATTAAGGTGACAATAGTGCAGCATTTTGAAAGAATTTCATAAACTGTGTTCACAGACACTTCAAATTTGGATGTTATGCTTCTGACCATTTGCCTGCCCTCCCTAAGGAAGCAGGAACTGTTGCTGCTCTTTCTCTCTGGCTGTTATGGAAAAATAGGTTTGGAAATGGAAAGGTGCTTTGGGACTTGGTTTGGTTTTGCTTCAGAATTGCTCAGACAGGTTAATGAGGAGGGTTTTTGCAGGTTGTCCATGTAGAAGATGTCCATGCACATTGAATGCATTTTCTCAGAAGCCTGCAATGATTATTTTAGCCTTTGATTTCTTTCCTTAGTACATTCATCAGCTAAAGACCACATGTATACTCTTTTTGCAGCTCCTTTCATGCCTTTCACTATTGAGACACAGAAAGGTTGTGCTGGAGTGATCCAAATCCAGATTCATGGTTAAACCTATTTTGTCAACACTTCTGTTGTCTTCTATACAGGTATTTGTGCTGAATCTTCCATGTGTGGAGTGGGAAGATATTAGCTCTTCTACCTTGTGGATTTCTCCTTAAAGAGGCCCAGAGGACTCATTGAACAGGTCTTCCCAAAGGTGTGAATGGCCAGGTCTTTAAAAGTCATTTTGTGACAGCGAGGTTCAGGAATTTTTGTGCTCTCTCTGTGCCCATCACTAGCTCAGACCAAAATCTGACCTGACCAGGTATGTGCCAGAACTGTGTTGCCAAAGATTGGAGCCTAAACACTGGAAACAGATTGAGGGCTTTCCCTCCCCACGAGGGTGCTGGAACACTGGCCCAGGTTGCCCAGGGAGGTGGTTGAGTTCCCATCCCTGGAGGCATTGCAGGTGAGGCTTGCCAGGGCTCTGGGCAAGCTGATGTAGTTGGGGATGTCCCTGGCCACTGCAGGGGGGTTGGACTAGATGAGCTCCAGAGGTCCCTTCCAACCCAAACCAGTCTAGGATTCTATGATTCTATCTGTATTCTTTGTTCCTCTAATCAATACTGATTTACTCTGATATTCTTCTTCACCTCTAGATTAACCAAAACCTTCTTTAACAACATCATCCCTAGCAAACAGTGGCCACTGTATGCATTTATAGACACATGTAAATTAAAAGAGCTGAAGGTCTACATGAGATTTCCATCTAGGATATTCTGGCATGCAATCTCTTTCCAGGAGCATTTCATTCTTTTTCATGTCATGCTCAAGGCAGGCTCTCCAGCAGCAAGCCTCTATTTGTTATTGATTTGGTTTAATTTTCAATTTGGGACCCAAGCTGTTTAAACAGATTACTCCCTGCTTTGATCTGAGTCAACTTCCTCATGCTTTCATCAAAGCAAAGGAGATGATTTGACTTTCTGTCTCCTCCCAGGGCGTTACAAGAGGGTCATGTGCTAAGTGACAGTGATGGATTCTGTGTCAGGGAATGGCCACTCCATCTGCACATGAGTCCTCTGGAATAGTTCCCTGGCAAAGACACAAACATCTCCTTCTGATTTATTTGGAGGCTATTTATTAGTATTCATTACAATAGTATTTCCTCTCTAACTGAAGCTAATACATTTCAGCACTAGATGAGGTGAGGGTATGTTTGCACTGGAGCAATGATCTGCAGGCATAATACATCTGTGTCCTGGCACTAATCCTGTACCTTAAGCAAGAGTTTCTTTCTCTTTCCTGCACACACACTATTTGTGAACTGACTAATTCTCTTCAGACTGACTTGGAGTATAGTTGTGAGAGTTCAGTATTAACTAGCACCAGCACAAGCCCTGGGCACACACAAGGTTTTCAGGGGAGACCAAAATCTCCTTTTATCCTTGGCATCTTAGAAAGTAGTAAGTTAGCTGATTTCTCAGTTATGGAAAATACTGGGAAGAGTGCTGAGAACACACAAAAATTAATCTACATTTATGTTTCAGTTCTGTCTCCAGGAACAGTTGGGCTATAGATGTGGAATATGGTTCCTTCAGTGAGGGTAGCAGGTGACATCAATATGAACATCAGGTACTTTGGAGCTATACAGCATCATCAGTGACTGCAGTGTTGGCAGCTTGTGTCTGCATCTCTTTCTCTGAGCTCTCTGTGCCTCAGGCTCAGTAGGTGAAGTGGTAAAATACCTTCTGTAGGTTCTGAAGACAGTTTTTCCTAGAGAGGAAACACAGATATTTTTCTACCCTCCTTTAAGCTGTGGAAAGAGGACTTCAAACTGTAGCAAATGACAGCTCCCAGACACACTGCTTAGCAGGCAGGGAAGCTCTTCCAGGGTTTTCATGCAGGAGGCACATGACTCCTTGTGAGCCATGCAGCTGTGTTAGCTCCTTGTTGGAGCCAGGCTGTGCTTCACATGCTTGTCCTGACCTCACAGTGCTTCACACAGACACTGGGCTGTGGTTAGCCTGGAGAGAGCAACAGTGATGCAGGTGACCTGGGGCTGCCTGCACTAAACCCCAAAAGCCCACCAGAAAATCATCCTCCAAATGTGTGGGTCAGGAAGTCCTTCCAGAGACCTGGATGGGGCCCAAGGGAAGGAGAGAAGTGCACAGAAACAGGAGCTGCAATAACCTTGGGAATGGTGCAGGAATAAAGCATCTTGACTGTTCAAATTATTCATGTGAGCTGCTTCAAAGGAACTGCTGTCAAATGATCATGGCACTTGCAGCTATGGAAGAGGTGGAGAATCAGCACAATCAATGCAGAAATGGCTCTAAGATTATGTACCTCAGCATTTGTTTAGCTGTGTATAGTCTAACATCTGGGCACCACTGTCTTACTAGAAACATAACAGTAGCTCTACATATACTTAGAATTATAGAATGTTTATGGTTGGAAAAGCCCTCTGAGATCATTGAGTCCAACCATCCACCAACACTGCCATGCTCACCACTGAACCATGGCCCCAAGCACCACAGCTACATGGGTTTTAAACTCTTCCAGGGATGGTGATTACAATTTTTAACAATTAAATAAACTCTGTTGCTTCATTTGTGTAGTTATTAGTGCCTCTACATATGCAATCACAAGTTCTTTTTCATCATTATGTATTCACAAGGTCTTTTTCATCATTATATATTTCACAGGCAAGGTGTGGATTAAGAGTTGATGTTAGTATTGAAAATTGATATATTGTTGAGGTTTTTTCTTCTGTGACAAAATGCTATATAAAGTAGAATCACAAATGGTGATTATAATGATCCAAACAGGCTCTCTCTAGGATATACAGGAACCTACCTACCTTTCTCTTTTTGTAGCAAATGTACCCCTAAGTCAAACCTTTCTCTTGGCATAAATGCCTAGAATCTTACCAAAATCTGATCTCATGAAGTATGCTATCAGTATTAGAACAGAGTATCCCAAATCTCAGTCATTTAGAAATGCTCTCTGGCTGAAAAGATGAAATGAGAAACTCACCAATTAGTAGAAATGTCTTAGTGGGGCAGAAAGAGACTTCAAAGAACTTGATATATTTAGGAGGTTTGATATGTATCTTTTTTTTTCTGAAGTGTCTCCAATTTGGAGACAACTTTGAAAACTTTTTCAGCATAATATTCGTAGAATGGCCTGAGTGGGAAGGGAAGGATCATCACATCCAACTCCTGTCTATACACAGGACAAACTCTTCCCTCACCCAAATAAGTAAGTAAATCACACTCTGCCTAAGAGCATTGTGCAGATGCTTCTTGAGTTCTGTCAGGCTTTTACACCATGGCTACTTCCCTGGGGAGCCTGTGCCAGTGCTCCACCACCCTCCAGGGGAAGAATATTGGAACACTGGAAGCTCCTTTATCACTTGTGTGCAAATCAAATGGAAGAGGAACGTGTGAAACATTTGAAAATGGTTTAAAAGAGTGTATTTAGCTTTAGAAATGGAATGCAGTCTTAGTCTGCTTGTGGTGTTGCACTGTTTGCTTTTATGTGTGCTGTGGGTCAGAGTGATGCAGCATTTCATCACGTGTGCATGAGGGCACTGGGCTTGCTTAGTGTGGAGAAGAGGAGGCTCAGGGGAGACCTTAGCTCTCTCTACAGCTCCCTGACAGGAGGTGGTAGTAAGGTGCAGATTGGTCTCTTCTCTGAGGTGATGAGTGACAGGACAAGAGGAAATGGCTTCAAGTTGTGCCAGGGGAAGTTCAGATTGGGTATCAGGAAGAATTTCTTCCCCAGAAGGTTCTCAGGCACTGGCCTGGGAGGTGGTGGAATCACCAGCCCTGGAGGAGTTCAGAAACTGTGTACATATGGTGCTTGGGGCCATGCTTTAGTGACAAGCATGGGAGTGTTAAATGGATGGTTGGACTTGATCTCAGAGTCCTTTTCCAACCACAGTGATTCTGTTGCCCAACCCTTTGGGGATGGAGCCTTACTATGAAAACACCATGTTTTGTGTCTGTGCCTGCTTGTCTCTCCTCACCTCTGCAAGATGTTTGGGCCTACCTTACCACCTTGTGATCAGATGGCATCAGACAGCACTGCAGGCTCCAGTAAAGCTCAAATTCCCAACCTCCATCAAACTGGCAAGAAATGAAAGCCTCAAGTCCTGCATGGAAGGCTCCTTCCATCATGTGAGGAGCATCCTAGTCTCAGGATACTTTAGTCCTGTGGCAGATTACATCTAGAAGCAGCTGGCCTTTCCAGCTTCAAGCTCTCCTTAGTTGTGTTGTGTTGTGCAACATCTGGCAACCAAAGAAAGTTTTAATGAAAAGTAGCATTAGAATAGAGGATCACATGCTGCATGAGGGATAGCTTGGAAAGAAAGCAAGTATTGTATCCTCTTCTGTGCAACATCCCCATGCTGCAGCCTGATTTTCCTACTAACAGATGCAGCCTGGTTTTAAATTGGGCTTATTTTGGTGATTTCTTTTTGGTTTTGTTTTTTTTTTTTAACAGTGTTCCTTAGTTTCCACAGAAAATTGGGTAACACTGAAGCTTGCTTTGGCTATTCAGACTCAAACCTTTTGAGCATGCCACTGCATACTGATGATATCAGTTAGGGTTCCTTATCAGTGCTCACAGCAGCCTTTGTGTTCTCTGCTGGGGTGGGAAGCAAGGGCACAGCACTCCATCCAAGCAACTGGTGGAGTTTTGGAACACCACGTGTATAAATATTGGTGCAGGGGTGTTGGTTTCCATATGAAGTGCCAGCAAAATGTCCAGAACTGCATGGTAAGCCAAAAAAGGTGAAGAAACTATTTCAGTGGTGAGAGTTGAAGTGGGAAGGGGAGGGGGAGCACAACTGGTCTCATACTGTGCTGTGGGAGCAGGAGGAAGCCCAGATGCATGTAGAGAAAACATAAGTGGAGGGGGGGAAAGGCTCTTTTTCATCTCATGCTGTATGAAATTCCTCCCTCCTTAGCTTTTTTGTTAATTCCCCAGCTTTTTAAGAAATTATCCTTTTATGAAAAATGTGTTTCTATGTAATGGGTATTTGGTATAAACTTACAGATAATTATGTAGTTTGCAAAGATAGGATAAAAGCCATTAGTGAAATAACAAAGCAACTTTTCTATCACCTCTAAGAATGTTTTCCACATCCATCCCTTTCAAACCCAAAGTGCATGGGATCAGCATGAGGAAGCTGTTCCTACTGCTTCCCAGCTGTGGATGTGTCAGTGGAGATCAATTTCATGGCCTCAGATATTAACCTTTTCTGAGTACCAATTTGCACACACACACTTAAATTCCAGTGTGCCAAAAAATAAAGCTTCCCAAGGTGTTCATCTGCTCCCTCAGCAAGGTTTGGAGGTTTCACAGAGTGTTTGTATAAGGAGGTTCAAGGCCCATGTGGGTAAATAAAAATAGCCCTAGCTGTTGTAAACCCCAGCTTTGCTTTGCCTTGCATTTGGAGGAGCAGAGGTCAGGGATATACAGTTATCTTCTTTGTCAGGGCAGGTTTTCAGTGCCCTTCTAGTCCTGTTTCTGTCCACTGGCCAAGGAGCAGAATTGGACTTTCTGATCAGACTGGCCAGNGGTGCCAGAGCACTGGCCCAGGCTGCCCAGGAGCCTGTGGAGTCTCCTTGTCTGGAGCCATTGCAGAGCTGCCTGGACACATTGCTGTGTGAGCTGGTCTAGGTGCTCCTGCTCTGGCAGGGGGGTTCCACTAGATGATCTTTCTAGGGCCCTTCCAACCCCTGACATACTGGGATACTGTGATACTGTGCACCTTGTGGGAACCTCCTGGAGCTGGAAAGGGGCAGCTGGGAGCCCAGCTCTTGCCTTTGGGTCACTTTTGCTTAATGACATGTACCAAACCTGAGTAGACATTCAGTTTGTGGTCCCTGGAAGTGTTTAAGAAATGTATTGATGTTCTACCTCGGGCCATGGGTTAGAGGTATGGCAGTGCTAGGGATGGTTGGACTTGATGAGCTTAGAGGTCTCTGCCAACCTTAATGATTCTGTGACACTAAATGTTTTTTTCTATCAATCAGATTGATTTATCCCTCAGCCCACTGGGAAGAGTATCCTGCCTCTTCCCTCAAACTATCATGTTCAAGGTTTTGTGTTAAGTTTTAATGAAGTGGCTTTGTGTGTGTTTTCTAGAAAGGGCAAAAAAACCTCTAATTTTTTAGTTACTTATTTTTAGTTCATGTCACCCTAAGAGCTGTTTTTGCAGATCCTGCTTTGGCTTATTTGTTTTGTTCATGTGAGTGCTGCTTAGAGCTTCTTGGTGACTTCCACAGGGTAGGACTCTGTGCTTTTGAGCCACATACTGTACCTTGCAGAAGTTACCTCTGGCTTATTGTAACTCTCCTTTTTCCATTCAATAACGGATGATGAAAGAACTTTAACTAAAATGCAGTTGGGAGTAGTAAATGACAAACTTTTTGAAGTGTGGTTTATGCCAGCCTTGCAGCCCGGTGTTCTCCAAGAAGCACCTGCATTCTGCCTTTATAGCTGACACACAGCGAGTTGGCAAAAAAACCCCACCTTGCTAGCATTTCAATTTACAAGCTATGATACATAGGCTTCTTTCTTTGTAATGCTTTAAACTGAAATTGAATTTTAAATTAACTTGACACTGTGCTGTTTTCAAGTCAGATAAATAACCATGTTCCTTTTCCCTGCATTCATAATGTATTTGATATCTTACTAGGAAAGTATTTCCTGAATTGCTATTAATATTAGGCATTTGCCTGTCCTTATTTTCCTTGGGGAAGAGTGCAGCATAGCTGTGCAGCTGTAAGAAATATTGTTTTCACTGCAGTTTAGGAATTTTTTAGCTGTATTTCTGGTGGTCACTGAAAACTTGAGGGTTACTTCTGTGTTGATTTCACATGTCTTTGATCAAACAGTGACCTTCAGCATTGTGTTCTTTGCACTCCCATGCATGTAGGTAACTTCCATTTGCTTTAGTTCATCAGAGGAGCACATTCTTCTCTTCTGGACTCCATTTACACCTTCATAGTGTTCAATGCCTGAAGTCCCTCACCTATCATAGTTTGGGGTGCTTTTTTAAGTATTTGTGAGGGTTTGGTTCTTTTAAGCTTAGGCTCCTGCTGTACAGGTGTAAGTGCTTCTGGAACACCTCAGGTAGTTCTGGATGTGGTCAGTGGTGTCTTCATCTGGCACCTGGTAGCATGAATCCTTTTCACATTTGATAGGTGATGCCACTGGAGGAGTGTTAGGAAAGAGTGACCTTAAAAAAAGGGGGAGAGGGCAGAAGGGGGTGTCTAAGTATTTTTAAACACAAGTAAATAAACAACCATGTTTCTGACTGTCTATATATGGTGGAAGAGAAGACTTTTACAGTAGAATTCTGTTGTGGTTTGATTTGGTTTGGGTTTGCTTTTTTTCCTAATTCTCACATGCATAAGAGAACAAAATTTTCTCACAAAACTGCATCTGAAAGAGCTTATACTGAAGAATGCACAACAGCACAGTTCACAGTGTTGGCATGCTGGGCAAAATGTGTTTCTTCTGTTTCTGATAAAAATGTGACTAATGCCATGGGTCCTTCCTTGTAAGTAACTTGCTATCAGAGTAGATCCCTCCCCCCCTCCCTGCTCCCCCAGGAAGATATTCTCCAAACAGCTCCCATTTTGTACCATCCAGCTTCCTGCAGGCCATTAGCATTCCAGAAAGAGTTTCTCCAGCCCTGAGGCTTTAACAGTGGTCAGGAGAGGCAGAAGGAAAAATGTACCAAATGCTTCCCCTCCTAGGCTTGGGGCTAGAATTGTAAGCAGGGTCTTTGGGGAGCATATTAAAGAGCACTGCTTTCCTTGCCCACTCTTGCCCTATTCCCTTGCTAGCCAATCCCAGTATGAGCTGAGAGCCTGACTCTCTTTTGATCACCAAGCACAATGAAGAAATATTTGGAATATTTCACTTCCCTGAGTGTATTAATGAAGGAGAGAAGGAGAAAAAACAAAACCAAACCAACAACAAACCTTTACTTTAACAAAAAGTTACGCAGATCTGCCCAACTCAGCCAGAAATTCTCTTAGGCAAAGGAATACCACATGAAATTGAAAATTCTCCTTCAGTCAAAGAAGAGTGAACTACCAGGGCTTTAATTTGGTTGCTTTTCACTGTCTTATACTCCCATCATCCCTCTTCTCCTCTCCCTTTTCCCCACCACTCCTCCAAGGCATTCAAATGGAAGAAGGAATTCAGCAGCAAATGAGATTTCTTCTGATCAAAAGCATCTTAGTGTGCTCTCATCTTCACCAGAACTTAATTCAATGTGCAGAAAAAGGATTCTCCCTCCAAACCCTTTGCAGTTCCAGCTCCTTTTGATGGACACTGTCACTGCACACTCTAGGGCTGTGTGCCTGGTGCATATCTAGGCATATTTGTTTGAGTCTCAGCCAGGATATCTGCCAAAGAGATTAGACTTCATCTTTCAGCCCAAGGAGAAGAAAGCTTAAATGGATTTATCATGGGGTTTTCATTCACTCTGTCATTTCTCCTGTCTTTATAGGGCATTGTTAGACTCCTAATTTTCCCCGACAGCAGCACCCACCCCTGCAGCTGGTCCTGCATAATGATTCCCTCCTCCTAGAGTGCCACAAGAGAGGATACATCAATCTCCTGCCGTCAGGGTGCCTCCTTTAGCAGCCACTGCCCCCTCTCCCTCCTGGAAAAAATCTGTCCCCTCTGCAGCACTCTCATTTACCACCTACTAGTTCTGCCTGCTGAGCCAAGATGCTGCCCGTGACCATTATCCTGCCTAGGCTAAACATCAGGAAATGGTTCTTTTCTGACAAAAATACAACCATTTTTTTTTTTAGTCTCCTCCTAATGACAATTATTAGTGGAAATTGGAGTGCCTTGGGCAGTTGGATTTCATGCAAACGTTATACTGTGCAGCAACCAGCTCCAGTGAAAAGCAAGAGCTGGCTGGTGGTTTGAATGAGGAGCTGGAGGATGAGAAGGACTTAGGAGGAAGAATTTTGACTGAAATATAGGTCTTCAGGAGGTCTTAAATTAGAGATCCCTGTATTGGAGTTGGGGTTGTTCAGCCTGGAAAAGAGAAGGCTTCCAGGGGATCTCATAGCAGTCTTTCAATACCTAAAGGGGGATTAGAGGATTTAAGGGGAGAGACTTTTCAGCTGGTCAGATTGCAATATGACAAGGGGGAATGGTTACAAGCTGAAGGAGGGGAAATTTAGATTGGAGATTATGAGGAAGTTCTTTCCCCAGAGAGTGGTTAGGCACTGGCACAGGTTGCCCAGAGAGGTTGTGGCTGCTCCATCCCTGGCAGTGTTCAAGGCCAGGCTGGATGTGGCCCTGGGCAACCTGGTGTAGTGTGTGGCATCCCTGCTTGATGATCTCTAAGGTCCCTTCCAGCCTGGGCCATTCTAGGATTCTCTGAGGCTCTGTATTAATTCAAAATTACTCCTTTGACCCATCAGGTAAGGGCAGTGCTGTCAAACCCAGGGCTTTCCAGCTGCTGAACTCATCCAGTTTATGCATCAGATGGGACTTGTGGACTGTTTACAAAGTACTGTTTGACAAGCTCTTCCTTTAGCTCTCCATCCTCACTTAGAGCAACAGAATGTAACAGCTGGCTAAAAACCAGCCCAAGAATCATCTAAAAGCTAACAGTCTCTGTTCCTGTCCTGGAGATGAAGGCAGGCACAGGATGAGTGGGCAGTGTACAGGAAGAGCTTTGTCATCCTTTACCAGCAGTGAAGGGCTAGCTAGGGAAAGGTCAGCATCTCTTCCAAGAGGCTCTTACACAACATGCCAGATTTCTCAGATAGGTATTTGGTGTTAGCAATGTGCTGATAGTCTGACATTCCTAGCTGCTTTGAGAATGAAATTGTGTTCTTCTTCAGCTCCAAGTATTGGGCTGTGTGCTGCTGTCCTTATGATGATTCATCTTGCAGTTATTCTGAAGAGGCTGAACGACAATTGTTTATATACAAACAGAATATGGCACTGGCTGCCAGAACCCAATCTTCCTAATATTTGCCTTCTTAGGTTGCCTCGTGTTTTGGCTATCAGAGGGAGCAAGCTTAAAATTCATTGAAAATAAGTTTCTTTCTTTCCAAGTGCACTCAGACCTTGTGGTATTTTCTCCTCTGTAAATGCTGGCAATTGACTGTGGAATGTCAGAGGTGTTAGCAGTGTCAGTGACCTTCATCTAGCTTGCTTCAGGACACACTGCAGTTGCTGACAGGTTCTGTTATAGCTGCAGCCATCTGGATCATTAGCAAGGAAAAAGGAGTGGAGTGTAAATGGAACAGTGCTCATTCCACTAAATATACTTGGGAAATGATCATTTTTTGTGTGTCCAATGCCATTTTGTACTCTACATGATCTTCTCCTTAAGCCTGGACGATGGTGAATCCAAGCTTTGATTTGAGCAGTATTGACTCTCCTCCTTCCAGAGCAGCAGACAAAACTTCCTCTCTCTGCTGCTGGGGGGTAACCTGTGAACTGATTTCTCTTCCCTGCCTTGGTTACTCCACATTATAAGGAATCTAACTCCATGACTTCAGGTGCAGAACTGCATCCCTACAGCAAGCCTGCCCACCAGCTTGCCCACCATCGACAGCTGCTCCCAGGATGCTGACATTTGACTTTGCATGCCAGCTATTCCCTCTTAATGCAATGAGCTTTGGAGAAGAAGCTCTCCATGCCTAGCAAGTCTCCTTAGACTCTGTCTGAGGCTAAAGCTCAGCTTTAAAAGTGGTGATGGTGTGTGTTTGGAGTTGTTTTATTAGAATAAAGCAGTATCTGTGATTCTTGAAAAGTGAAGGAAGAAAGATGTGTATCCCCTTGCTCAGGAGAGCCATGTGAGTGGTTTTCTGAGGAGATGCCCCATTTCTTGCCTTGGTGTTCCCTTGCATCAGTAGCAGTGATGGAGTCTGATGAGCACTGTGCTGCCTGGGATTAGGAGAAGGTATCTGCAGTTCTGGAGAAGGGGGAAAGGAGAGGAGGGCAGAGATCACAGATCTGTTAGACTTCAAAGAGCAACAGAAATAAGGCTCTGCTGGACTCAAGGAGAGCTTTCCAGTCACCTTAGTGATGGAAAGTCTGTTTATTTTTCATTTAATATCTTTATGATGTTTGAGGACTGGAATGGGGGGGGGGGCACATAAGCAAGCTTGTGTTCTGAGAGCCTCCTTGAAAAGTCAGCTTTTTATTGCTCAGTAAAGCTGTCAGCCAGCTCAAAGGTTCTGCTCATGGATGTGGTGGAGGCAGCCAGAGCTCAGGGCTGAGAATTGGCTCTGTGGTGGTTGTGCATGACCTTGTGCCTTGGCAGAGGGAGAGGAGGCATTGCTGAGAGGAGCATGCTGGCAGGGAGAGCTGTGGATGGAGGTCCCACTGCTTTGGCTGCAGACAGCTCTGACAGCTGCGTGTGGCATGAGAGCTCAGGCTGCTTTTAAACACAGAGCCAGCACAGCAGAATCACAGGTAGAACATCTATTCCTGTGAAGTTGGTGCCTCTTCTACAGCAAATGCCAACATGTTTTTTTGTCCCCCAGGCCCTTCCTTAGTGTTACCGAATGGAGGACTTAGGATATGTTCTCTTAGTTTTAGCTAATATGTTCAATCTTTTCAGTTTCTGGCATGTGGAAGCATACTTCTGCTTATAGAAGATTAAAAATACCTCTCAAAGAGTTTTCATCTATAAAATGCTTGTAGATTTGAACTATTAATAGAAAGACTTCATGTTGGAGATGATGCATGCAATAAAAATGGTGGTAAACATATAAAAAGATTGGCTTTCATTTCTCAGAGGTACAAACCAGTCTTTATTCACTTGGGAAGAAACATAGGATAACTTGAGATTGTGTAGTCCAGCACCCTACTCAGATCAGGACCAGAACTATATATGGTAGTGAGTTGCTTGGGTTTCCTGAAAGGGAAAAATGGAACTGTAATATGTCTACTTTGTATTCATCTTCCAGAAGGAAATAAAGAGGGAGACTGAGGAAAGAAGTTCTTTACTATGCATTTCCCTTTATTTTTAGATGGAAATAAAAAATTCATCAGGCTAAACCTTACTTTCCATATTCAATTATTCCCCAGAAAGCTGAAGTAAGTGTAGATGTAAGCTTTTCAAGAATATGCCCCTAGAAGATAATTTGTGAAGCAAAGGGAAACTGCAAGGTGACATTGCTTTTGAAAGCTGAGCCTTAATAAAGGGCTTAAGTTAGGCATCCATCCTTGAAAATGGATGGGGAACTATGTAGGAGTTGGGGGGGTAAGAAAGGCAAGGGAATGTTAGCAGCTGAAAGTACATGGTTCTTGGTCAATGCTCCTGTTGGAAATGGGCACTGCTCACCTAACCATTGGCAGCTGAAGGTCAAATTTGTGCCATAAAGCCTTCTTGCCACAGATGGGGCTTAAGTTTGTTGTAGGTCTGTTGTCTTCTAGAAAAGTGGTCCCTCCAAGGCAGAGTTAGGATGCTTTGTAAACAACTTTGCAGTGCTTTGCATGTCCTCAAGACCTCTCCAGTTGAGAGGGCAGCTGCAGTAGAGAAAGCAGAGAACAAGACTTATGGATAATGGCAACTGCAATGACTTTCCACTTCTACAGGCTTGTATCTCCATCAGCCAGACAGTGTAAACAGCCAGCACTGAGTCTTCACCATGAAATGTTGCATCACTCTTGTGCTGAGGAAGCTGAGAGCTTGTTCTGTTATTGCAGGTGAGAAGAGTGAGAGGCACAGCCCAGGGCTCAGGTCTGGGGCTCAGCTGGTACCCATTGGAGCACAGCTGAAGATTAATCACTGACACTGCCCCTTCTCCTCCTGAAGACCCAGCACAAGTGGATTCCTCTCTCCCAAGCTGTCGTGTGCATGCAGACTTCTCATGTGAATCTTCTGTTTTCTGGTGAGCTTGCTTACTTGTTTCTAATACAGTAGAGTTTTCTAAAGGGGAAATTATCTTCTGTTTTACTAGACAAATTTGTTGCTATTTGTCAAGACTTTCAAATGTTGCTGAAGCATATAATAAATGTTTATTACTACTAATGGAGATAAAACTTCTAGGAGGCACTCTTGCAAGAGGCATTAAAAATTAGCAGAAGCAAAAAAGAAAAAAAAAGGCAGTTTGGCAGAGGTTCTGTATTCATAAACCTATTTATAGATGGTGTGCTGGGTTGAAGAACAGGTTTGTAGCTCTGCCAGCAAGATGCTCCAGCCTACTGCTGAGCTAGTGCTTGCCCTAATTTTGTGTGTGCATTGTGAGTCTCCCAGGGGGATGCTGAGCAGCTGTGTGATTGACCTGAATCTCAGAGGTGCATGTGCCTTTCACTGTGTCTCCGAGGAGGATCGGAGAGATTAGATCAACTTCTTTTCCAGGACATGTTCACATTGATTAGCATGTGTTGGCTTGACAGGTTTCTCAGAAACCAGCTTGTAAAACCTTGCTTAAACTAAGAGTTTTCTTTATTCTCAAGGGGTCAAAGAGAAGATTGACAAAGAGGTTGCACAAACATGACTCTCAGTCTGTTCTCTAGCCACCAAGTAGTTGAATTTTGGCGTTTTGCTCGGTGCTGGTGATGCCCTTGGAAGCACTGCTGTCAGGAGCACTGCTTCCAGCCTGGCATGAGCCTGGAGGGAAGGAGAGGGATTTTGCTGGAATCACCTGTGCTGCCTTCATCTTGGCTACCAGTAATAATTGTCTGTAGAGCATACTTTTCAGAAGATAGCACTTAGCCTTTCCAGCAAAACATGTCTCCTGTCTGACAGCAAAGAGAAATGAAACAAGGGGAAAGGAAAATGAAACTCGCAGAGCCAAGTTAAGAAAACACATTCTACTGTTTATAGTATCTGGCTGCATGCCAGTTTGGGAGAGGTTTGTTCAGGGTTTTTTTGGGGGGGCTGCTTCTTTATGGTAAGTTTTCCTTCCACTTAAAAATTAGTGAGAGGGCGGGATCACAATATAGTTTTAAATGCATGGGAGCTGCAGAAGAAATAAAAGTGAAGGCAGCTTTTCTACAGCAAACCAAAAAAAATGTGCATGCTGCCTTTGCACATTCATCTATGCACCTAAACCAATGATTTTTCAAAATGTGGGAGAAAGCATTGAAATAGCTACTCTAAGCTTATTTAGAAATGCACATCAGGGAAGAGGAGTGTTGCTGAGGAGCAGAGGTAGCTTCTGGGGGGATGGAAATATAAGGGTGGACTCACTGAAAGCAAGTAATAGCAGGGTAATTTTGCTGTGGAATTTTAAACCAATTATGTAAATAACAGAGAAGATGTTCTGAAAGTAGCCAGAAGTGCTTTTTTGTAGGTTGTAGCTAAGATGGTTTCAGAAAATCTCTGCTTGGCCAGGGTTAGAGCTGCGAGTGCCTGCGTGGTTGGCTGTCCCTCAGTGCCTCACTGCACGTTGGCCTTTCTTCATCTGCCTCTCTTTTGGGAAATCTCACCAAAAATGCACAAAGGTGTGCCTGATAATACCTAGTGCTTGTTTCTCCATCTGATTGGGAATATTCTGGCTTTCCACAGGTCCTTGATCTTAGTTTTTGCCATGATTAAACATTTGGATAAGTTGACTTAAACTACATCAAACTCTTCCTGAAATTACTGCCTGGTTCCCATAACTGGGCTGATTAAAGATCAGGGAAGGCTTCTTGAAATCCCACCTAGTTGTTTCCTGAGCTGTGTTCCTTTGAAAGGAAGACTAGCATCCTTGTGATTTTTAATAAAATGAGCAGAGTACTAAAAATCCACTGTCAGCAGTTTGGCTTGAACACCAGAGTGTGTGGCTCACTGCTCTGCAGAACATGGAAGATATTAAATGTGGATATTAATTTTGTTCATTCCTCTTTCACAAAGAAAATAGAAAATGCTCTTTCAAGAGGGGGGAGAATAGTTTATGGGTTTCTTGGGCATTGCCTTTTGTAGCCTGCAATTATGAACTTTGAAGCATAGTGGATGTGAAGCGTTAGCCACATGTAAATATGTGTAAAGCAGGTTGGTTGGGAGGGTTGGGGTTTGTTTTTCTTACAGCTGTTGAGATACCCACATAGTAGTGCTTAAAATGAGAAACAAAAACTATGAGATCTCTACTAAGCTTTATTTTATTTCTACAAAGCCTTCCTTGTAGCTTCATTAATTTTCCAAGTGTTCCCTTCCAATGGGTGGCCAGCATTTCTGCAAATTCATTTCAGCTCAAGAGTTTGTCTCTCAAGTTGTTCAAGTGAGCATAGCTGCAGATCTGATTCACTTGTGTGGCAATGAACTTCACATGTAAATCCAGCTTCTAATAAGTCCACATTGTGCTAGAAGGTGCTAATAGCTGCCATCAATCAGAGGGCTGGTAAAAGTTGTTCTCCTTCTCTCCCCCAGACTAAATGAGACAGCAATTAAATGCCCTTTTGTCAAGTGATAGCTGAGACAATGGAAATCAATGTCCAAAGCACAAACTAGAATGGCAAGTCTTAAGTATAAGCTAAGCCCTGTGTCCCAAGGGATTGGCATGTTGATTTGCTTACAGCTGAGAGGGTATATGAAAGGAGTAACTGGGAGTGCAGACAGCAGAAGCAGCAGTAATGCTCCTTGGAGAGAAGCCAGAAAGGGGAATATTTGCAGGGAAGCCTTCTCACTGGGGCATGCTGCCGTTGTGCTGTCTCCCTGCAAGGCTCAGCCAGCAGTACAGATTTAGTCTGGAATTGACCCTGGCATAAGAGCATCATCAGAAAATAGGATACCAACTTTGTTTCTGATCTGTTTTTATGTTGGCTGCTCAAAACCAGGCAATATCTAATCTGGGATGAAACCTACTGGTGTAGTCTTAACCTTTCAGCTTTGCTGAAAGTGCTTCAGCTGGCAGGGTGAGTTTGTACTCGACCAGGGCTCTTATTGCAGTGGTTTAGATCCTTGGAACAGGATTTGCTGTGTTGTCACAGGATTTGCTGCGTGCTGAGAACAACATCCACCTGCTCCAAATGCCATCACTTTTGTTCCTGAGTGCTTACAGGTGCAGGAGTTACTCTTGTGTCTCTCCTAAACTATGCTGTAAAAAACCCCAGTTGGGTCATCCATTTCTTGTAGATGACAACAATTCTTTCAGACCCTCAGTACAGGTGAACCATTTTTTCCAAAGGACATCCAGTCACTGAGGTGCCTGAAGGTGTTTTGCCTGTCATCTTCATTCCAGGCCTTCTCCAGTCTTCATAATGTCTGTGGGACACTTCCTTTGGACTCCAGCTGACATTTATGGCCTTGCTGAAAGTTGCTTGTGTGCCCAGGACTGGATTGGCTTGCATCTGTTTGGGGTTTTTGGGTTTGTTGTTTGGTTGGGTTTTGTACTGTACTGAATTTGGAGTGCTGTATCTGTCACAGCTCTCTTAAGGATTTGAACAAAGAGAAACTACCTGCATTAAGAAGTCCATAGAAATCAGCAGGCATGAGGAATGGACTTACAGAAAACCTGCTAGTTGGTGTTCCTTGTCCTTGCTGCTCTAGGTTCTCCTGCTCTGGCAGGGGGGTTGGACTAGATGATAGATCTCCAGAGGTCCCTTCCAACCCCTAATATTCTGGGATTCTGTAATGATAAGACACTTGTCTCTTCCTTGTGACCCCATCAAGAAGACACTTTCTTTTCAAACTCCTGTCCTACTGTGCTCACACTTAGTCTTTGGTTTTATAGCGTTGATAATTCCTGTGAGTGACACACTCCACAATCCTGTTGTCTTCCTATCAGTTCAGGGGCTTAACTCTCATTCTAGCCTTGACTTGCCCCTCACTTGTGCATCAGGTTCATGTTGAAGTAAAGCAGAGGCCCAAGGAAGCAGGAGAGTCTCAGTATGGGCACAGCAGTACACTGCCATGTTAGCAGCAGGGGTGTAACCCTTTGAACCTTGCAATGAAGACCTTGCATTATTAGTGTGATCTTTACTATTACCAATACTGATACCTTTCCTTAACTATTAAAGCATTCTTATCAATGAATATGCAATAATGTGGCCAAGATGATTGTAGGCACAGAGAGTGCTTAAGCTGTTTGTACTGTTTTATATTTAATTATTCTGTGTGTAATTTTGAATAATTATGGATTAGGTTTTTTTAAGGATCTACTTCTATACTGCAAGGCTTCAGCAGTCCAATAAAGCAGAGCCATTGAGTGCTCTTTGATGTGCCCATTACCTCCTGCAAATGCCTTGGAATACAATGGGATAGCATGCAGGCTTCAGAGCTGTCGTGACAGGTATTAAGAATGTGTCAAATCCCAGTGATGGCTGATAACATATCTGTCATTTGTGATGAGATTATTAGGAAGAGGAATGCCACTAGGAGAAAGATACTCTAGGAAAAAGAGAAAGGAGGGGGGGGGAAGAGAGGAGGAGAGAGGATTTACTGTTCTTTGGAGCTGCCTGGTTTAATTAAGCCTTGTCTAGTCCATAAACAAATCTATTAACTTTCTGAATGTCTTGGCAGCTTACACACTTGAATGATGCAGCAGTAATTCCATGGAATTTAGGTTTCTCTTTGGTGGATAGCTGCGCTATAGGTATTGTGGCTGTGAGGAAGGTTCTTCACTAGTACATAGAATCCCAGCCTTGTGAGGGTTGGCAGGGAGCTTCCAGCTGCTCTAGGTGCAAGCCCTGTGCCTGCCCTGGGCAGGGACACCTGGCACTAGAGCAGCTTGCTCCCAGCCCCAGCCAGCCTGGCCTGCAACACTGCCAGGGCTGGGGCTGCCACCACCTCTCTGGCCAACCTGGCACAGTGGCTCAGCAGCCTCCTGGCCAACAACTTCTGCCTCACAGCCAACCCAAATCTGCCCTCCTCAAGCTTGTGTCCATTCCCCTAGTCCTAGCACTGCCTGACAGCCTAACAAGTCCTTCCCCAGCTCTCTTGGAGCCCCTGCAGATCCTGGAAGGCCACAAGAAGGTCTCTTGGGAGCTAGTGCAATAGTACTATATATATATTTGTTGTTGTTGTTTTCTAATTCAGAGTTTAACAGAACACTGTGGAGGAAAGAATTCAGCAAGCATGTCAGATGTTTTCTGCATGGAAAAACTTTATAGAACTGAGGAAGGAGAACAGGCTGCCAGTGCCACCTAATTTGCCTCTTTGGTTAGCAAAAGGATGTGAAGGATTGCTTGAGGATTTTTTGTTGTTGTTGTTTGGGGGTTTTGTTCATTGTTTTGTTTTGGGTTTTTGTTTGCTTTTTGTTTGGATGTGTATTTTGTGGAAAGAAGGCTGAGCTTCCTCTCCCTTGAAAAAGGAGGTTCTGCTGAATGGGTCCACTGTGGCTAGTACACAAACTGATCCCTTTCAAATGTTTAAGGTAGAGTCATGTACATATCAATGGTCCAAAAGTGGTTAAATATTAAGACAAAAGAAGCATCTTGCTCTGCTGCTTTCTGGTATGTGGGCAATGCCAGGATAGAGGAGGTGACCTGTGTGCTTCTTGCTGTCAGCATGTTTTTGGTGAAGGAGTATCCCCAGGAGTAACTCTTTCATGAGGCCTCTATACACAGAGCTCAGGCTGCAGGGAGCATGTTAGATGTTAGGAAAGGAGGAGATGTGAAGTTCAGTGGGCTAAGACAACTATTCCTAGCTGTCATATGCTCCCTTAAATCCTCTTTCGGCAGGATTCAGCAGCCTTTGAACAGAGACTTCTAATGCTGTCCAGATTGTCCCCATGTCCTTTTTCCAGGTTATGTGTTGGCTTTCTATGAGAAAGAGCCTGGTCTTTATCTGTGCCCCTTGCCCAGGCACAGAGAAGGTGCTGATCAGCACTCAGAGCCACCCAGTCTATCAGGGAGGCAAAGGTAGTGGAGGTTAGCCCAGAGCCCAAGTAGGCACATGGGTGCCACTGGACTGTTGCTGAGGGACAGCTGCTGTGTTGGATATGTTCAGCTAGGGTGGCTTCCAGCTTGGATAGTGCATCTGATGGCCATCCATGCTGGCTGATGGGTCAGAGAGGAGCAGCTGCTCTAAGGTAGGCTGGAGGCCAAAGGACAGTCTCAGCTTTGGGGAGTGGAGACTGAGAGCAGGGAGACCTGTGTAGACCAAGCTTTAGCTGTTGTGTGGAGTGAGCAATGTTTAGTTGATGTTTAAATGATCACTGACGTGTAAGAAGCACACAGTAGCCTAGTCAAAAGCAAACACTGGTGGGTGGCTTTGACTCCATTCCTCAGAGTCACCAGCAGTAAATCAGCTTGTGTTGTCTGCCCGTGTCTGCCTAGTGTCACACAGCACAGCCAGGCTAAGCCCTTCCCTCTCCAGGCGAGCCTGCTGCTCTCATGCCATGGAGTGAGCTCCTCTCTTGAGTGAGATGATCCCTCAGCAGCCCTGCCATGAGGCTTGGAGCTCTGGTGGGGCAGCAGAGTGGGCTGAAGGAACGTTTTCCCTTTGAGGGTGGTGGAGCACTGGCCCAGGCTGCCCAGGGAGCTGCTGGAGTCTCCATCTCTGGAGAGATTCCAAAGGCAGCTGGACACATCCTGTGCAAGCTGCTCTAGGTTCTCCTGCTCTGCCAGGGGGGTTGGGCTAGATGATCTACAGAGGTCCCTGCCAACCTCTAACATGCTGTGAAAGAGGTGCTGGAGGACATGGCAAGGGCTGTGTGGGCACTGAGGATGGGAGCTGTGGGCTGAGCTCTAGCAGGGGTGGCAATGGTACCCACCATGGGCTTGCTCTCAGTAGGACACCTGGTGTGTACCATAGGGGAGGAGCATGCACCAAGACCTTTGCAACAGGCTTGTGGGCTCACACCCTTGCTTGCCTCAGGGAAATGTGCTCCCCTGCCCAGGCCCTTGGGAAAGACCATCTCTAAATGCACATTTACCCCACCCACAGAGGCTGGCTGAGCAAAGAGTAACCTGAAGCAAGGATGCCAGGCTTTAAATGTGATGTATTACAGCGTAATTCATTTCCCAAGCTAGTTCTTTCAAGGGCCTTGTGGCAACCATCCCAAATCAAGCAGTGATTTGAGCACTTCCACCCAAAGCTGGTTTAGCTTAAGAGTTGTTAAAGGAGCATGATTATTTTTTCCTTATTTTTCTTTTCCCTTCAGAAACTGACCTCAGCATTTCTTCAGAGTAACTTGACCTGTGTACCCAGAAATCATTAATCACACTGCAAAACCTTGGCTTCAGCTTCCTTGTTTATACATAAGAGATGACCACGTGGGTTGCTAACGTTGTGTCCTGCTGCCTGGCAGTCAGTGCCTTGGTTCACACTGATTAAATAGCTTTGTAAAGAGGGAGGGCTGTGCAGAGCAGTGCTGCAGTGAAGAGCCTTACTCCTCTGGGCACACGATTGCGTTTGGCCCTGGGGAGATGCACCATGGGCAGTCTGCAGTGTGTGAGTTTGCTCTTCAGTGGCTACCCCAGCACAACTGATAGCAGCATTCAGAGCTACCTTATTGATACATAGTTTTTGTTCCAGTGCTCTCACTGTCTTTAACCAGCATCCATATTTAATAAATTTACCTAGTGAATGGGTTTGCTAGAAGGAACTGAAGTAAAATGCACATGAGCTTGGAGTACTTTTCTGAGGGAAGCTATTCCTTCCCTGAACACTCTCCAATTCACTAGATTTTGTCAGAGTAAAAGAGGAGGAACACTTCTGTGGGAGGTGTTGCAAAAGTTGACTTGAGAGTCAGTTGTTTCTTTTCATTTTGCTGTGCATGAGTTATCCTGAGGTAACACAGGAAATCTTGAGGTTGAGGGAGTCACCTCTGAAGGTCATTGAACTTCAAACAAAATTCATTTGAGGGTCCAAGATCAACACAGCCCTGCATGATCTCAGTTCTGCTTCACATGTGCTCACACTTAGCTGCAGTTCAGTTCTTGATTTGTTTTATTTAGTAGTAGGATTAGAAGCATCCTTTGAAAACCAAACCATCCACTACCATCCAGTTTAAATATACAAGGTTATCTTTAACCTGACAAAAAGGCCCAGCAAAGAAAGCCCTTTTTAAGTCTAACTCTTGAATTCATGGCATATTTGAATGAAAATTGATTTCCATGTTTGTTTTGTGCAAGTAAAACATTTCCCAAAAGGAAAGGCAGTCAGCAGTGGTGCTGGTTGTTGTTTGGGAGAAGGGAGCTGGAAAGCCAAAGATTGTGAAATGACTTCTTGCTGATAACAAACAAAGCCCAATGGGAGATTTCTGGTTTAAGAAAATATGTAACTGTTGACATGAGGATGTTTGTTAGAATATTTTTAGTGCTGATAAAGGAAAGCAACATTCAGTGGAGTTATGGTAATCTTAACAAACCCACATCTGGTTGCTGTGCTCTGGATGGTAGTGTCACTACGTATAGCAAAGGTTCTGCTCAGCTAACAGTTTCCTCTAGTGTTTCCACCTCTAAGACTTTTATACTGTATTTAGAGGAGAGGGAGGGAGTGAAAGAAAGAGAATAGTGCTACACAAGTATTTCTGATAAGACTTTCAAGATGCTGTTTGTGAGTTGAAAGGTCGCAGCTCAGCCTAGGTAAAGCTAAAAAATTACTACTCCTTTTAATTGTGGTGCAGACCATCAGTATTATCCTATGAAAAGCACCAGGGATGCCTTGACTTGCTTGATAAAATAAGAATCTGCTGGTAGTAATGACCATTAACTCAGTGACAGGATGATAAAGAGATTACAGGGTTCAGCTTGCCATGCATAAAGCTTGGTGCACGTGCTGTTCTGCTGGGCCCATCTCTGTGTGTGCTGTGGAGCAGGCATGGAAAACAGCTCTAATATTTTGAATGTGCTACCTGACAGCACGATCTCTGCAGTGTACAATTTTCTGTTCCTCTGACCTCTTACACACCAATTGTATTGGGAAAACATTAATTAAGCAGGAACAATGTATTTATTGTGACTTAAGGTTGCTTTTCTTACAGTTGCTATTGTCCAGGCTCCCCAACAGGAGTGAAATAACCTGTTTAAAGATGCTCTCCAAGCACTCTGCTGAAGGGTGGCTCTTTATTTGTAACTCGAAAAAAGGAGCAGCAAACTGTGAAAGGAAAAATTCCCTTTTTTGCTCTTTCAGTCTCTTGAGTCTTGATACAAAGCTGCTGGTATCAATTCACTTTAGTGTCATTTTAGCCTCGGCCACCAGTGTGTTTTGCTCTTCTTTAAATGGACTGTGCCTTCCTTGGCAACACCTTGAAAAGACAGTGATGCAAAGAAAGGTGGGACCTTGATGAAATTCAGGGGGATTCTTGTTTAGACAGTAGCTTGTGAGTTTTTTCAATTTTTATTTTTTTTATGGTACAGAACCTTAAGAAAAATACCTCAGCACCCTGAACAGAAAGCAGGGTCCATAGAAGTTGTAGTGCTGGTAGTGGCTATCATCTAAAGATCATGAGGCAGATGGAACAAGTTGGGGAGAGCAAGGATAAGCTTTGGAGTTCAGAAAGTCACTTGCCTCAGGAAAGGCTTGGAGAGCAGACCCACTGCTTTGTAGTTCCCTAATGATGTCATTTAGCTTGACCAAACCTTGTAAGCCCTGCCTCTCTCTAGGTGTGACATACAGCATCTTCAGGTGGAAGAGAAATCCATTCTCTCTTCTGTCCTGAAAACAACAAAATGGTTTGTGTTGGCCAATGTAGTCTCCAGAAAGTTGGATTGGGTCAAGCCCTACCCAGCAAAATGTCACTGCTCTCAAGTGCTCTGTCAGGCACAGTCTGACAATCCCTTGTGGTCTCCTGTGGCCCCTGGTGCCATAACTGTGCCCACAGCAGAGGGAGCATTAAACTCATTGCCCACGGGAAAGTGTGGGGAGTGATACCCATGTTCCTAGAATCCTTGGATGGGTAGGATGAGCTCATTAGCCTTCTGGCAGTCATCCTAGGAGAAGGACAACTCTGATTCCAAACCTGGGCAGATGGAGCTCGTTTAGCCCTGGAAGGCCTTCCAGCTAAGAGAAGGACACTCTAATAAAACCTCCGTCCTAAGGACTTGGCTGCCAGCGTCCAAGCTTGCTAGGCCCTGGCAGATGAACCTTAGGACTAAAGGGTGGGTCCAGCTCTGCACATGCTGTGTCTCACCTAAAACAAAAAATCCCTAGTGCAGGCTCGAGGGTGCTATCTGCTATCCTCTTTTTATCAGCGCTTGGAAAAGGCGCTGAGGAGGAGCGTGGATGGAGCCCTCCCAGGATCTTTGTTCACGAAGCCTAGCCATACCAAGTGCTCTGTTAAATTCTTTTCCATCCTTTTCCTACCTCCTTACTGTTCCTCTTATGAAGTGTTGTCTTCTGATGTGCCAGACTGATTGATTGTGTATCATGCAGAAAGGCAGTTTGCTTTCCTTAACTCTCCTGTCCAGCTGTAACCAATTCTTCTGTCACCCTTCTAAACATTCTCCTGTCACTTTTGAGCATTACCACAGCATTTGTGTTACTCCTAGTGGTGTGGGAAAGTCTCTCTTTCCCTTTTCCTTCCCGGCCACCTGCATTCCTATGTAGCAGAAATGTTGCCATAAGGTGCAGGGCACAGAGGATTGCAGTGACAGAGTCTGAGTGCCACCTGAAGTCTGTCAGTCCGTCGAGAACTTAAATGACAAGACTGACAAGGAGTGTATTAATGGATCTGAGGAGCTGGATGCTCCCAGTAGTGCCAGTGAAGAATGTGTCCTCTGGAACACAGGGTNCCACAAGGGATTGTCAGACTGTGCCTGGGGGAGTAACTAAGCTCTTGGGTGAAGCATTGGGGAAGCACTGCTCTGGTTCCTTTCCTGCCAGTCTTCAGCTGAGCTTTAACCAAGACTGCTAGGAGTTAGGTGTTCAGCTGTGTTGCAGTTGTGCATCCTAATAGCAGCTCAGATATGGCATCAGGATTCAATCTGTTACTTGAGACCTACAGAACATAAATCCTCTTGGCTATTTTCATGTGCCAGGGATCTTCATCTCTGCCCTTTCCTGCCAGAACATCTACCCCAAAATGGATTTATGTTTTATTTTTCTATATAAAGAGCTTATCCCACCTGATTCTTTTGTTGATGTCCCTGCTTCTTGTTTGTGATCTTACTACTTTCTGGTGACAGGCATGCTGAAATTTGACTTTAGGCTTTGCAGTATACACAGTTTGGGAGAAAACTAATGGAATTCTTTCTATGCTTGGAATACAGAATGCAGAAATACAAGCCTGTAAAGTGCTTAAAAAGCATTGTGTGATTTAAACCTTGTTACCCTGCAGTTATCTGTAAGGTCTGCTCTAGAGTCAGCCATCTGTACAGTTATATTACTGTATGTTTCATATCTGGCACTCAAAAATGATGTTTATTCTTCTCTTCCTGATGTGCAAGCCATTCTCAGTCAATAAGCTGTCAAGTAACCCTTTTGTCATCATCAGTGCCTAGTTGTGTTCTTTCACACTGAGTATCCTAAATCTTGCCAGTCTAATTTGTTCAGTTCTTTGGCAAGAATGTTCCAGTTTGGGAGCACTGGGAGCTTTGTTTGTTCTTCACAAATGGGATGAAACACTTCTTGGGGAAAACACAACTGCAGCAGAGACTGAAAAACTTAGACTTTGTTCCTAATCAGTAGAGAAAAATGGACACTTCTGGATTGCTGTACACTGCAGCCCTTGAGCTGTCCACCTTGGAGAAGATTAATTGCATTCTCCAAGTGCCTGCTTTTGTGGGCTGATAAAGAGAGGTTAGTTGGTTCACTGCAGGAGCTATTTCCACACTGTTGCTATGGAATTTTAGGAAAGCTGGGCTCCAGCATTTCTGTTTCAGCAATGAATAGCACACCTAAGCAAGGAGCTGTATCTCTCCTACTGAGTTTCTATTTAAAAAACAAACAAAAAGGGCCCAAAACTAGTTTTGCTTGTGCTTTCTGTTCATATGAAAATGTTGGTCAGTGAAGTCCTCTACTCTCTCCTCCCCACTCCTCTTTTTTCTTGGAGGCAAGCTTGGCTACAAAAAGACTGGTTTAAGGTTTGAATATTCAGAATGAAACTGAATCTGGTGAAATACTTCAAAAATAGCCTGTTCATATCTCTTTCCTTAGAATTATTGCATGGTAGTGCTGGGCAAGCTTTACCAAATACTTCTGTAGTAAACAGATTATTCTTCTCTAACACTAGCCTTTTCCCTTCTGTGCTTGGGGAACTCAGTCCAACTTGACTTTTTGAGACTATGTTATGTTTCCCATGTTTGTACTCATGATAAAGCAGAAAATAGGATGCATTATTCAAGGCCAAAATGATTTTGACTTCTGCCTTCCATTTAGGGCTGTGGGTGAGTAGCCTTCTGAAAACTTTTGTCCTTGAGATGGTCACAAGCTTTGCACAAAGGGCAAGGATGGAAATATATAGGACTAACAAATTTCTGTGTCTGTAATATATCACAAAGGATTTTCCCCTCCATATCAGTGCAGTTATTAGACTCACCCAGCACTGCATACTTGGTTTTTTGATCTGGAAGTACATGATGCTCTGCAGCATGCATTAGAGAATGGGCTGTGCATTAGGCTAAAGCCCCATGTCTGCTCCATCAACAGCTGAGCTGCTTGGGGACATCAGAGTGGGCAAGCAGAGAGATTGCTGAGTCTCTATTGGTTATGATTTGATTTGATTTTCTTTTTAGCTAAATATTCTTAGCCTTTTCACTGTTGTTTCATACAGATGGAAGCTTTCCAGTGCTGTGGTGCATGTGTTTGATGTTAATAATTATGCATCAGCTAGTGAATACATATCCAGAAAGCTACTAGCTTTATTCCTTTAGCACTGAAATGCTCTTTTCCAAAGTCATAGGCCTAAAGGGCTCTGAATCATGGTTGCAGGCAGGTGTTTTTGATGCAGGGCACAGAATAGCACAAGAAGTAAGCTTTGATCTGTTGCTTTTCACTTCTGAAAGGAAACTGTTTCCTGGACCATCTGCACCCCTTCCTTCCTTCAGACTCTTGCAGAGTGCTGGATAAAGTGAGAGTTTTTGGCAGCTCTGCCCAGATGCATCGTCCACAGCAGCACCCCTGAAGGCAGGACTTAGTGGGCTGACCCCTGCAGGTGTCTGAGTGGGCTCCTCTACAGCTTTGCCCTTGAGAGTCTCACTTAGCACATAGCTGGGGTGAGTGGAACAGCCCTAGTTTACTTGCAACATTGTTTTTGCACTCAAAGCAGAGGAAAAAAGGGAGTTACATGCCCATATTTCAGGCCCATCTGATTGGTTTATGGCCTTTTTATCAGATGGTGCAGCTTTTCCTCCACTGTGCTCCCAGCCAGGTACCTTGTTCCTCTGGAGGCACAGGGCAGTGTTTCTGAGCTTGCCCAATGTTCTCCTTGTCTCAAAGTGCCAGTGCTCTTTGATCTTCCTTCCCTAGGCTTGGCAAACAGCCCTGTCATCAGGATCAGGGTAAGGAGACCTTCAAAGCTAGAAACCTGGCTAATTTCTGAAATTCTGGCCCTTTCCTGCCTCATTACCCAGCAAGCCTTGTGTGGCTGCCATGTGTGTTTTAACAGTGTGTTTGGATGGGTAGTGGAACAAAACAGAACAAGGAGATGCAGTGGTTGGAGGTTTTTTGTTTCAAAAGAAAAAGAAACCAAACACACAACTGCTTCCTTAGTTCAGCCCACACTAATGGAGTTGTTTTCTTCCCTCTCAGAGCCAATCTCCATTTATATGGCAGGAGGGTACCACTTGGCTGTAGTTTTTAAATGCCCTGCCCTACCTCAAAATCCAAATCTATTTGTCACTCTGCCAAGTGAGCCAAGTCTACCTTTCACCCATAGTTTCCAACCACCACCCAGGTTTTTAAAACCAGGAATGATCACAGTATAGAAACAACAAAGTCTCTTGCTTAATTCATTTGTGTGTGTGTGCATTAAGCCATGAGAGGGGATCTCCATATGCAACACATTGCAGTTACTTGTCTAGGTAATTCTGTCTTAATCTCCTCCTACAAGAGGGAAGTCCCATGATCATGGCTAACCAAAAAAAGTTCTCCTTTCTTTATACATGAGCTAATTCCAGTTTAAACCACCCAGATGTGATATCTAACTTCTTTTGAAGTTGATGGAGAAGATTTTTGTTCTGTCAATACTCAGTGTGTGCCCTAGACACACTGCTCTGCCTCCCAGAATAGTTTGCAATACTTGGGATTCCTGCAGGGTTTTTAGACTTGGCAACTTTTTTAATGTACAGAAGTGGCTAAGCCCAATATTTCAGTATGTCTTCACTAGACCCTGGCATCCCATGAGATTGTTTCTTCTGATGTTAACATTTGTAGTGCTTCCAGATTCCTCAGCATGAAGTTTACCACAATGGAGGAAAAGCTGTGCTTCAGTGTAACCTGTACTGGATGCTCACAGAAGGATATAAATGGTGTATCACTTCCAAACTGTCAGCTGAATAGCTTCCTCTCGCCTCTTTCCCCTATTACTTTTACTATTAATAATACATTTTCACTGCTGTCTCCTCTGCCATTAATCCCATGGAAAAATTGGAGCTCAGTTTTAGAAGCTAAAAATATCTTGCAGGTGACTCTGGGCTGGCAAAGCGGTCAAGTTTTAGGTTGAAAACAAAATAAGCAAACAAAGAAAAACCAAAAACCAGCAGCCCACCAAACCCATGTTAAGCATTAAGATTTTACTCTGGCCAAATCCTATTGACTTTACAGGCTAGTGGTCTGGAAAAAAAAACTAGCACAAAGCTGCTGTGGGGCAGCAGAGAGGTGGCTGCCAACTGATCCCAGTGTTACTTGTTCTAGGCACTTTCACATAGTCTTTGTTTCATCTGCCTAAGACAGTAGTTTGTAATTCAGGCAGCCAAGAGGCAGCTTATTGGAGGGCAGCAGTATTAAAAAGAATTGCTTCTTTTTTTGGCAAACTAGAAACATTTTTGTGTGTGTGTGTCTGTGTGTGTTTAAGAAAGATGGGCTGGATATTTTTGACTGCTCACTAATTCAGTTCAGATGTCCTTGTTGGTTTGTTTCATAGAATCACAGAATATTCATTGCTGGAAATGACCTCTCAGATCACTCAGTCCAATAACAAAAAAACCCAACAAAACCAACCAAACAAACAAAAAACCCAAACAAAACAAACCACCCAAGCCCTGCCCTCACTAGAGCATGTCCTGGAGCACCACATGTACATATTCCTTAAACACCTCCAGGGATGGAGACTCAAGCACCTCCCTGGGAAGGCTGTTCCAGTGTCTCACCACTCTTTCTGGAAAGAATTTCTTCCTAATATCCAATCTAACCCCACGCTGTCTCAACTTCAAACCATTCCCTCTGCTTCTGTCANGAGCCTCCCTGCCCTCCAGCACATCCACACTCCCACACAGTTTGGTGTCATCTGCAAACTTACTGAGGGTGCTCTCGATCCCCACGTCCAGGTCATCAATAAAGATGCCAAACAAGACTGGCCCCAAAACTGAGCCCTGAGGGACACCACTGGTGACTGGCAGCCAGCTAGATTTCACTCCATTAATCACAACTCTCTGGGAACAGCCAGCCAGCCAGTTTTTAACCCAGTGAAGAGTACATTTGTCTATACCATGATCTGCCAGTTTCTCCAGGAGAATGCTGTTGGAGACTGTGTCAAAGGCCTTACCAAAGGCCAAGTAGACAACATCTACAGCCTTCCCCCCATCCAAAAGGCAAGTCTCATGGTCATAGAAAGAGATCAGGTTGGTTAAGCAAGACCTCCCTTTCATAAACCCGTGCTGGCTGGCCCTGATGCCTGATGTTTGCTTGGCTTTGGAAAAAGAGAACAAGGGAGAATATCTAGGATTACATGAAAAATAATTCTTTATGAAGCTGCAGGCCACCTTGTTCATATATTCTGCATAGAACAAGAAATCAACCATTTACTGTGGCTTTTAATTTGTCATTCAAACTGTATCCCTTGTAATGGGAGGACCAATTTGGTCTCATCACAGTAATCATCTGAGGGTAATACTCTCCTGCACAGCTTCTGGTATACCAACTCCTGTATCTGCAGTGTCTGTTTAGCTTTGATGTGTTTATGAATTTACTTACACAGCAGAAGGTAAGAAAGCTTGTGGAGGGGAAAAATAATAACAGAAAGAGGAATGGTAAAAAGGCTTGGGGAAAACACTGCTGCAGTAACTCCCTTGAGGGACCCTGAAGTGCATGCACACTCGGGAAGTAAAACCATATTAACATGAGCTGATGGATGGGGTTCCCTGCTTAGGAAAAGAAAAGGGGGATAGCTGTGGGACAAGCTGGGGCTATTTTCCATCTCCCTCCAGAGGCAGCTGCTCAGTTTGCTTCTTCCAGCAAGGAGCAGACAGGATGCCAACCTTGCACGTGGTTATGGAAGAGTGAAATATGATGCAGGAGCAGAAGAGGGAAGCAAACCAAAGGCAGAGGGATAAAAATCTACTTGAGTGAGTGTGAAGCCCCAGAAAATCTTTAGGCCTCCAGAGATAAGTGGATGCTATTCTTCTTGGGTTTGTTTCTTTCTGGTGGTGCTAAGCATTCCCATCGTGTTTCCTTTTTGGGTACAAGTGAGGGGGAGAGCTTATCTCTGCTTTGAGAGGGCTCTTTTTTTTCCAGCCTGAGAAGATGATTACTCAGGAGAAGGTTCTTAAAAACCCAATATATCTTGGAATTCCAACAGAGTCCCAGTATACTGAAGGTTTTAAGCTTTGCTCTGTGGTACTGTGTTCTGCTGCTCCTCTACCACTAGCAAGGGCTATACCTTATGTTGCATCTGTTAACAGTCAATAGCTTAACTGGTGCTATTCCCCAAATCATACCAAAACAATGGGTGTAGTGTGCTTATGGGCACAGAACTGGATTATTTTGATTGACATAATGAAGTAAATGTATGGTACAGAGAAAAGAGAGACTGTTTTCAGGTTGAGGTGCATTAGTTTGCCAGTAGTAAAACCTAAATTGCAATATATTATAGACAATAACATGTATATATATATAAAAATATATATATATAATCCCTTGAAGAAGTGAGTTGATGAAGTTGTGTGCCACATCCCTGCTCAGTGGCATGCTCCAGTTTACTACCTCCTGAAACCTGCTGCTTCCCTCCAGGCACCTGGAGCAGCTAGAAAAGTTAAGGCACAGACCAGGGACTTCTGTGTGTGGTTTCTGTTTAAGACATATGTACAAAGGGATCCAGGCTAAATTTGGTGGTGGTTTTACAGTGCATTCAGGGTGCCTTAGATGGAAGTTAGGATGATCAAAATATGTTCTTGCAAAATTGGAGTCTGTGCTGATTTTTGAAGCTATGGAGTCAATTCCTTTCTGCATGATTGGGTTAGGCTGTGGCATTACAGTTGTGGATGATCAATACAAATGGCATAACCTGCTGGTTCTGCTTCTGGGGTGTTGATTTTGAGTAGAGTTTGGTCTGCCAGGAGTAGTGTGTGGGTGAAACATCCTGTGGGTGACTGTGACTCTGAACAGCTGCTCCATAGCTCCAAAAATGGAGCACAGCTGAGAAGCTGGAGGACTTTTAAGCATCTGTGGGATTCTGCCTGTTTTTAAAGTGTATTTCCAAGGTTGTTAATGCAGATAAATCACCTAGCTGGGTTTGGGTAGACTTGCTAGGTATGATGTAATGCCAGTGTAGAATCAAGAGGCAGCCCACAACAAGGGAGCTGAGAGGCCTCTGAGGTCTGCAGTGGGACAGCCCTTGTAGGGAAGGTGAAAGCTACTTCAACAGCATATTAATATGTTTGGGCCAACTGCAGAGCTCTAAAAAATGCAGAGAGGAGGCAGCTGGCTGGTCAGAGAGGGACACTGCAGGGAGTGCTCCATGGACAGGAGGCAAGCAAGCCTGGTGAGGTCTCCATACCAGCCATCCCATGGACCAAGACCTGGATCAGGGGCAATCCTGACTGCCCATGGCTTCTGTCTGGTGTTGGGGGGTGTGAAGGGAGACATGGGGCAGGAGCTCAGCTGTGATAGGAGGCAGAGGGGCAGCCTGCATGGGCACTGTCAGGCTCTGGGTACCTCCTGCAGTTGGGACAGAACTTTCCCTGAGCAATTCCTTGTCACCTTCCCCTCTGGGATCTTGTTATTCTGGCTCTTTTCTGCACTGCAGCCCTGCTCCCTCAACCCTCTTCTCTCTGTTTTTGATCCTGCCCTAGCTCTCCCCTCCCCTGGGGTTAAAGGGTTGGCTGCCCTTATGCTGTGTTTGCACTCCCTGTGCCTCAGCCCCCTGCTCTTTGCAATTCAGAAACCACATCTGGGACAGATGTAAATGCAACTTATATTGGGTTTTATATGAGGAGATCAGCCTAGTGTTGATAATAATTCATCATGACCCTTGCTAGCTTCAGAACACCATCGATTGAGGTGGGAGATTGGGTGCTTTGGGAGGTTTGTTTGGTGGTTTGGGTTTTGTTTGTTTCCTTAAAAAATCTGTTTATCAACTAGATGGAAGGGCAACAAGTGGTTAAAAAAATCTTCAGGTCACTGGCTGGCAAGGGCTTAAATAGCATAAATACCCAGGAATAATTGGAAAGGTATCTCAGGTAATATGAAGATGTATATATCTGGTAACTGCCTGGGCAAATTAGAGAATTAATTAAAAGGGAATGTTAGCTCATTAGCTGAGCAAGCTGATGTCAAAAAAATCTACAGCTTGCTTTGAAGATTTACAGGGATTTTTTTTTTTTCCCCCAGAATAACCTTCAATGAAATGATGCTTTGGAAGGTGTCCTTGAAGTAGAGGCAAGTGTTCAGATAAATTATCAGCTCCTGTATGTTTTTAACTGCATGCTGGGGTGAAGTCTTATGCCATAAAGTGAGGTTCTTTCTGCCTCCCTGTCTCTCCACCTTAGAGATTAGACATCATGCTCTGAAACAGTTCTGCACATGAAAAAAAATTGTAATGTGTAAAAATACTATAACCAGGCCATGATATGTGCAAGTGCATATCTTCAGTGAAATCACTAAGAGTCCAGATGCTTCTGGACAAAAGGAGTACTCAAAAGTGCTCCAAACAGCAAGGACACCTTGGAATCAATGCTCCCATCTAGGGAAGATGGCTATCTATTGGTATTTTGGGTGATGAAGCTGTCACACCATGTGAGAGGGAGGAATGCTGGGACTTCTGTAAGCATTTGGAAGACTGAGCCCTGACAAAGAATCCAGAGCCACCCTTCTTGGAAAGAATCCACCCTGAGTTAGTGTGACTTTATTTGTTTCTGGTTTGGGGACTTTGAGGATCATTTGTCACCTCCTCTGAAAACCACAGAGTTCATCCAGTGGAGAGAGAGAGGAGAGAGAAGTGCTTGGCATTCATTCCCATGATCCTGTTACTCGTGGAGCTGGGAGTTTGCAGGATGTTGATGGAAAGCAGTGGATTTGCATTTAGCACAGTAATCTGAATTCATGCCCAACTCCAACTGAGTGCACACTGGGAAAGTTAACTCTTCTGTTACAATTATTTCTTGCTTTGCTGGGCAAACCAGACTGCTCCATAAGAGCAAAACACTGCAATTCAGGGAACCTCAGCCTGCTTCCAGGTGCCCTAATTCTAAGTAGGAGTTTGTCTTCCAGGGACTGATAGAAACCTCCTGCAATTGCTGATGTGAAAGGTGAGAACAGATTATCACTGAGAGTCCTTGAAGAGAATGGCAGACTTCAAAGCCAGCTTCTTCATCAGAGGGGTGTGATTCAGTTGGAACATCTGGGGGGGATTTGGGGGTATGAAATGTTCTTGTATTTCTGCAAGTGGAAATGGGATGAAATATATCTATCAGGATTAACCTAGAGGGTTTTGATCATCTCAAATTGACTGTGAGTGTGCAACATCCCTGAGCTGTAAACCTCAGTTTGGGAATAAAACATTGCTGCATTTAGTGTTCAGTACCCTTGCTAATTGAGGCTAGGCACTGGGAAAACAGTCTTCTCTTTATTGCATATTGTTAAAAGAGAAGTATTGCCATTTGATTTTTATAGAGACTAATAAAAAATGATAGCTTTAATTGGTATCATTTCTAAAGGCATACACAAAAATACCTGTTGGTCTCTTCTAGTATGTGTGCAGCCCTGTGGGCAGGTACATTTTGGTTTAAACAAAGAAATGAAATTGAATTTCTGACTCTTAAGTAGGTAATTGAGAAAGAAAGCCACCAATTCCTTCTTCATTAAACAGCTTGCAAGACTGGAAAACAAATGGGGGAGATACTTGAGTTTCTTTGGGTTTTTTGCCTGATTGAGCATTTGGAAAATTAAAGTGAAGGTAAAAACAATAATATTTTGTCCAAGGTTAGTAAACTGATTTTATAGTAAAGTGTTTTGAACATATCTGCATTTCTCATGTTGGCTAAATGAAATGTACCATATCCTGCTCAGAGCACCCCTTGAGGGAGGACCCCTCTTTGCTTTTCAAAAATATTATGATTTTATGCAGCATCTCAATGCATTACTTATTCCATTTTAGCCTCTTATTAATGCCTCCAGGGAACAGGGGGCTTTTTACCCTAAAACTCACTAACTGTGAGCTCTCAGTATCAATCTCCTCTCTTTTTCAGAGCTGCCTCACATCTCAATGCTCTCAGGAGATTTCCAACTAGTTTTTGCCTAAGCAAAATCCTAATTCCCCTCTCTGTTGGTCTACTAACAAGAATACTGGATGGCTGCAGGAGGGTTTTGCTGTCAGCTCCTTTGCTGATCATCAGGGAGATGTTATGTGTCTTACAGGAGAGCAGAGAGATACAAAAGCTGATGAATCTGCTCCAAAGACAATCTAACATCTGAAAGTTGCTTGACCAGATATTATTGGCTTGATGGATGACAGCCTCTCCAGACCCTATACAGATAAACTGCCTTCATTATTTATGGGCATTCATTAAAGTAAAACCTTATTGATCCTCTAGATTCACCTCTGTGTAATTAGAAGAGTCTGTTGTACAAGGTGGCACTCCAGAAATATTTAGATGTATTTGATGAGGATGTAATATCAAAATACAATAATGTTATATGCTTGTTCAGGGGTTAGGGCAGGGCTAACCACCAACCCAGGGACAGAGATTCTCTATTATCCCCTTTGCCCCAACGCCAGGCAGGAAAAGGGGAAATGAACAGAGAGACACTTGGGAATTAGAAATGAAACTGAAACTACTTTGAAAATAACAACAAGAAAATGAGGAGTATATACACACACAAACCCAATAGCAGACCCAAACCCCCTGGATGATAACTGCCTCCCCAGTGATGCTGCAGCAGCAGGACTTGAGCAGCAGGCAGGACTCAGGCTCAGGAGCTGCATCCTGGAACTCAGCAACTCTTGCATTGAGATGGAAGGCAGAACAGAGAGAGTCCTGGAGGAACAGAGCTGGGCTGCTGAGCTTCACAGGGCTCAGGGGCTCAGTCTTCTGCAATGGTGGAGACCCAGACCTTGCCTTATATATACACACGCACACACACACGTTGTTAATTAGGTGCTAATTAGCTCAATTAAGCCCCTGTTTTGCTTGGATCTTAGGCCTCATGCAAGAGAGCCCAAGCTCAATATCAGCCTCAAGGACTGACTGTGACCTCTATGGCATGGCATAGCTTATTTTGACTCAAACTTAGGACAATGCTGTAATAGTCTTACCTAGATGAACAACTTTTTTCAAAGTAGACGATAAATTTAGGGTGCAACCAAGAGCTTGTGTTTGCTAACCCTGGGCACACAACGTGTGGAACAGTCATCCATGAGAGGTTTGGGGTGGAAAGCAAGCACAAAAGCATTTTGTCTGCTGCCTTCCTGTCAGTGTTTGATATGCCAAGGGAAAATGGGAAATCTTTTGCTTGCAAAAGAAATGCTCCTCACTTAGTTGGAGTCCTGGCTAATAGCTTGATTTGTAGATGCCAACCAGCTCTTTAGAAGGATCATTTCCAGTAAAATATGAGGTGTAGGGGAGAGGCTGCCAGAAGGCTGCAGCAAATTTTGGAGAATGCCAAGCCATGTGTCTCTCATCCTGTTCCCTTCCCCTGAATTTCTTAGCTAGATCTCTCATGTGCTGTGGAAACTGGAAATAAACTAATGAGTAACCAATAGAATCATTATGATTGGAAAACAACTCTGAGGTCGAGTCCAATTGTCCACCTAAATAGATAGTTTTGTTCCATTTGTTCTAGCATAGCAGATCTGACTGTGAAAGGAATGGGAAGTGTAGGCATAAATTCAATTAAGCAAGTTAAATTTTTCCTTTCTGACTTAAAGTGTATTTCCATATATTTTTTCATTGCCATAAATACTGATCTATCTTCTTTAGTTGATGCTCATGTGCTCCTCATCATAGTACTATCCAAGTATCTGTTGTCCTAAATCATCTTTCACCTCTCTTTTGCCTGTTTTCTCTCTTTATGCTGTTCTACTTCAAACCACATGTCCTGCTGGCTAGCAGGTTGCTCTCAGTCAGCATCTCAGTCCTCATTCCTTTTAGAGGAGCAGTGTCACAGTGCTCTAGATAGGGATGCTCTCTTTTTATCTTCCTTTAGCAGGAAAAACACAAGTCTTATAAAGGCAGCATGGAAACAATGGGTCAAAACAAGCAGTAGCAGCCCTACTTGCTGGTGCCCCTTCAAACCCTGGGTGAAGCATGCAGCCCCTCGGTGCCCTCAGGTTACCTGGCAGGAGCCTTGAGGCACATTCATCAATCCCTGCTCCTTTGGCAGCCTCCTTTTCCTGGAGTGTGAGCAGACTTTCTCAGTCAACATAATTGCTGATGTTGAAATGGGTATACTCCAAGGCAAGCTAAGTACTGTTAATGCTTAAAACATTGTAAAATGCCTTACCAGCAAAAATATGCTGCCTTTTTTTTCCCCTAATAAAAGGTAATGCTGCTCTCTTTAATTGTGCTGAACATGCTACTGCTTAAATGATGCAGTAGGGTGTCCAGGACCCTTGGCTGTCCAAGCCTTGGGTAGGGCTTGAGGTCAAGATTCACTAGTTTCTGGGATGAATCACAGAATGCTAGGGGTTGGTAGAGACCTGTGGAGATCATCCAGTCCAACCTCCCTGTCAGAGCAGCTTCACCTAGAGCAGCTTGCACAGGATGGGGTCCAGGCAGGTTTGGAAT